>JAZHYW010070364.1:338193-408680 GCA_037355805.1 Ixodes ricinus | reverse complement strand
ATAGTTACGAGAGTGCCGCGAACCTGTTAAATAGTTATGAAATGGAATTTAATTCGGATTTCACGCGAACCCCGCGATCTCTTAATAAAAATCAAACTTGATAGTAAAGGGGTATTTACACGAGGGAGGAATCCCGGAGATTTCTCCCCGGCACGCACGCATCACGAGACAAAAACGCGAGTCTTTTGCACATCGCAAAGCCTGACGTTTTCGACGCGGGATGCGCGTGCCGTGGAGAAATCCCCGGGATTTCTCCCTCGTGTGAATACCCCTTAATACACGATAGCTCTCACCGTATTTATTCGAAAATAGATCGACCTTTTTTTTTATGACCCGTGTGTCTCCACTGCCGCAGAACCCACGGAGACCAATCCTTAGGACTTACGAAATGAGCCGGCGATTGCCAAAGCAAAAACAATGTTTAAATAAAAAAAAAGTGCGAGTTACACAAAACTCAATTTTGTGTTCCGACGTTATCGGTGCCTCGTCATCCGCCGGGCCTCTTCCGTAAATCGCAACGATTGGCTCTTCTTGAGCGTTGCAGAGAAATACACGCACAGGCTTTCTTCACAAAGATGTCGACCTATTTTCGAATAAATACGGTCAGAGACATAATGTTGAGCTGTATGTAGCCAGGGATGTCAAATTTAAAGCGATAAACTCGGCAATGACGTAGCGTTCGCAATTAAGAAAGTTGCGTTATTGGGGAAAGTAACGTAATGACGTCACGGGGCTTTCGTTCTTCGCCCTTCTTATCGGCTGATTAGGCAATTTCATTGGATGGGCAGCGATAACGAGATGCGAGCTCGATATCGCGTTGGTACTAGACCTTGCTTTCCAGAGACAATTATTTATCCCCTGAGAAACACATCTACATATGACCGCGGGGAAAGGTCACGTAAACGCTGCTTCACCCTCGTCATTGTTCGAAAACGTCTAGTATTCTATACCGCTCTCGTGACAACAGGCTCTCGGTATCTGTCGGAGGGAGCAAACAATGGCGTCGCAAACGCTCTCATTACTTCCCGTCTTGAAAAAGTGTGCCCCACGCGCGGGCGATGGCGGTAAAGAATAAACAGCCGCAAGAAAGGGGGGACAAAAAAGAGATACGTCGCGTATTGTTATCGCGACAATCTCTCAATCGAGCCGCCAAGGACGAAACGAGCGCCTAGATATTATTCGGTCGGGCAAAAACCGCCGCTGCCTTCCTCCCGTAAAGCCCAAGACGCGAGTCAGCGAGCTATAAAACGGAAACAAAACGAACCCATTCATAACAAAACGCCGAGTACACACCAACAAAATACGAGAGAGAAAAAAAAACGGGGCAAGACACGTCAGAGAGCCGTACACAATTCCGTTCCCCCGTAATACCCTTTAAAGTGGAGCGGGCTGATTCATGGCACAGCCTCCATTACAAGGGGCGCGAGCACGTCGCGCGATTTGCCCCACGGGAGCCACACCGGGAACATGTCCGCAGTACCATATACGAGGCTATGGCATTACACGACGGATCGACGCAGAGAGCGCCAGTAAATGGGCCACCCTCTCCCCGAACCACCCGTCCCCCTTCCTTCCTGACATGCCGACACTCTCGGCAACAGCAGCGACGCATCTTCAACTGACAGGGAGCTCCTCACGCGGGTCCGTCGAATCAAAACACAATGTCCTCATGCCACTTAATGTAACCCCTTCTTTCGCTGATTCGAAAAAAGTCATGACGCAGACGAAAAAAGCAAAAAGGAAGAAAAGGCCGAGTTCGCGAATAAATGCGCCAGTACCGAGCATGGCTTGCTGATTGGCTGGCTTTGAATCGGATACTACCAATCAGGGTCTTCAACGCTACCAAGTCTCGCTAAAATGTCTCCTGCTCTCCTTTCTTTACCTTGTCCCCTTTTTCCTCCTCCTTCCCATTTTTTTTTTCTTTTCCCCCAGATTGTGTCTCCTGTGTCGTCGTCTCTGTCCCGTCCTTCCCAGCGGTCTTCTATTTGGCTCGGATCGTTCCCGTTTCCCTTTTTGCACCGTCGCGTGGCCTCGTCCCTTCCCACCCGCCGCTATTTGCTTTTCCCACGGGTCGTAGTGTATCGCCTTAACGACAGCGGGAAATTCGGTCCTGTTAGATCCGATGTCAACAACCCGGCCACAAAGGCTATATATATGCGTCGCTGCCAGCACAGTGCGGGTACAATGGCGAGAGAAGGGAAGAGGCCCACGTCGGGCTTAATTCTCCATTCGGCAAATACGGGTTCTCGGCTCCGGGCTGCGAAGGTTATATACTTCGGTCACCCCTAAGCTGACATCGCGCTGGGAGATACGCGCTCGTCGTATCAAACAGCCGCCACTCCCTTTCATCAGCCGACCCCGCTCTCTACGCGTAAGCACGGGAGGGAGTGTGCTCACGTGTCGAGAGACAGGCGCACGTCTGGTCCAACGAGCCTATCTAGCTTCCACCGCACTGTCAGCTTAGGGGGGTGAACGGAGCACAGCTTGCGGCCCAAGGGGTCAGACTGGCCCCGAGAGAGTCGGCAACAGGGTCGAAAAGAGCGTTGTTCCACGTGCGACTCAAGCGGCGTCGATTCCGAGGGGAAACAATCTAACGAACTGCTCTAATTAGGGTTCCCGGTATGCGCCGTTTATTTCTCATCGAGATCGAAGGTGTGTTTTCCAGGGGCTTATTATTTTCCACGGATCGAATCTTTTTCGGTGTGCGACAAAAAAAGAAAAAAAAGTCGGTGTTTATTGGGTCGTTTTTTCTCTCTGTATGCGTGGGGTGGGTGGGGGGTATTATTTCCCACAGACTCTGCGTCTCTGCAAAAATAATATAACATATCGGTGTTCAAGGACATGGGACAGGGGCATGGGATTCCCCAACCAAAGGAAACACGTACGCGTGACGCGAACACTTGCAAAAACGCCGCGGTACCGATAAGGAGAGGACATAGACAAGGGATGCGGTTCCAAAAAAAGAAAAAGCCTCGTAGACAGTATTGAAAGGGTGTTTGTTGTTCAAAGCTAACAAGCACAAAAAAAATTATATAGACATTTTTGTATTTTAAAACTTGGGCCCTTTTTATTATTATTATTATTATTATTATTATTATTATTATTGTTATTATTATTGTTATTTATTATTATTATTATTATTATTATTATTATTGTTATTATTATTGTTGTTATTGTTGTTGTTCAAGGCAGCACACATTTGGGATTTTCGGTTTTCCCCGATTTTGAACAACCCGGCTCGTGGGTTAATGTTCGGGGTTTATCGATAATGAAGAGTTTTAGTAGATCGTTTTGTCAACCTTGCTCGATGACACTACTGCGCATGTGCGATGCTACCGGAGAATCGGCGGAGCTGCCGAAGCTAGCGGAGGACCGCTATTTGACAAAAGTTGCGAGAAACGTAGCGCACATAGCGCGGTGCCCTAGCGTCGGTCTCGCGAGAACGAGTTTCGGGAGAGATTAGGGACAACCGGCGAGGGGCGCAACTCAAGATGACCGCCACGCCGCGACTGTCCAGTCTGTCGGCTTCGCGATCGCGGTTCTGAGGGGCTCTTGCTGCTGCGAGAAGTAGCCGAGACAAAACCGTTTTATGAGTCCAACAGGTAGCGATCTATGGCAAACATGCCAAATACAACCACAAAAAAAAAAAAAAAAGTTTTGTTATTTTGTGGTGCTGTGAGCGAAGGAGGGTGCCGCCTCCTCCTCGGCCGCTTTTGTCGTGAGGACAGAACCGACCAAGGAAGCGAGCGAGCAGGCGCATCTCGGAGATTTCCGTGGCGTTTCATTTCCGGTGAACAATGAGAAAGAGGAAATAAAGACCGATCGCAACGACACAGCAGAGGAGCTACGGTTGTTGTCATTTATTCTTTGAAGATTTCTCCGATGACTTTGGCGCTTGTCGACTCATATCGGATTGGCCGTCAGTTGTATTCAATTACAAACTTAAAAATAATTTACTTAAAACAGAAGCAAAGATTAGCATTTTATTGTATAAAGAAAGAACATTCTATTAAAATTGCGACGTTCATAAAAAACAAATTGCAAAGAATTGCTTTACAAACCTTTGTTTTATGCAAGCCTTATTAATGTCTGCGAGAGCCGCCAGTGGCGTCGTTGGGTTAGCTCTCGTTACGCTGTAAACTGTAGCGGGTTGCGAACGTTTTACTACGGTTCCGTTACGCTACATGTAGCGGAAGTCGTAGCGGATTGTGTATAGCGTAGCGGGAGTGACTGAACGATCTACTAAAACGCTCTATTCAAAACACGGAACCCCAGTTATAAAAATGTTCGGTGAAACGGGCGGACGGATGCGGAGGAGACTGATGGGCGTTCTTAGACTTGATGAAAGAACGCGACATCACAACGTGTACAGAAAATAATAATAATAATAATAAGCTGCGCTGTTTTTTGCGTGTTTCGGCGGACCCACATATCGGATGTAATGGGTACGTTAATTCGAGAGTTCATTAAGCGCAGTGACAGGTAGCAGGAACAACCGTGCCTGCGTACGTGCGGACGATGCGACGAAAATCAGCCTCGCCATAAACGAAGGGTGGAAGCGGAAGATGAAAGAAACGGCGGGGCCGTCTGGACCAGCAGGGAAACGATGGGGAACAAAACGACGGGGCAGGACGTAACAATAATACAAGAAAAGAAAAAACGAGATAATTTAACGTGCGCGCGAGGGATAAATCTTCCATGCAGAGCCATGTGGACAATGTCGCTCTAAAGGGAGGCAAAAACGGAAGAGGGGAAAATTAAGCTCAGTGTCAACATTGTAAATCGTGTAATATTTCAGGATAACTTTCGTAAACTCAGCCGACTGCCAGATTTCGTTATTTCCTTCCTCTTGCTTTTTTTTTTCCTCAAAACATATAACGGACATCTTTCTCTCTCTCTCTTTCCTTCTTTCAACACTTATATCAACGAAGAAAAAAAAAGAAAAAAAAAGGCGCGAGCCGGCGCTGAAATATCGCAGGATTTCCAGGTCGGGCCAAGAATAGATTACATCTATACCGTCCCTATTTCGTGGGGGGCCACACATTACCATTTTAAACGAGCCGGAATCAAAACACAAAGCGACTTCAAATCAGCAAGTTTTTTTCTCTCTCTCTTTTTTAAAAGAGTTTTTTTTTTTTTTTTGATAACGTTGCAGTGAGGCGAATCGGGCTATCCTTCTTTTCGCGAACAAACGCCTCCGACAGAACAAGAACTCGGGATACCACAAGGCGGCACAGAACAGATTCCGCTTTTCGTCCGTTAAAACTCGGCCCACTCTATCATATAACGGGCTCATTCGATTTACCTGCACACGCCTGCAACAGAAAAGTGTAGCGCGGTGCAGAAAAGTGCAGGGCGATGTACTTCCTGGTGTGTTTTGAGATGGCAGTGACTATTTCGACGTACACCTTCAAAATATCTCAAAAACTATTTCGACGTCTGTGACGTCACTTCCGTAAAACGAAAAAAAAATAGTGGCTTTATTATTTCGACGTCTTCCCTCGTAGCCGTCCCAGCGGTAGCCTTTCGTGGTTTCGTCAATTTCGTTCTGTTTAGTTTCTGATGGTGTTGTCGCTGTCGTGATATAAATGTTGGCGGAGTCATGTGTTGCGTGCCTAAAAAGTTTCGGTCCTAGTTTGCAGTCGAAGTGTCTTACTCAGCGTGTGTGTGGGACTGGCTCGACAATTGATTCTTTCGGACGTGGCAGGCTCGAGGGGCGGCGATGTTCTGAGCTCACACGTCGTTTCGGCATGAGTCTCACTTAAAATTTTTAATGTTAAGACAAAGACGAGCTGGATGTCCCTATGTCTACCCTGCACGTAACAAATGTAAGCGTAAGTACTACGTAACACTGAGAACTTTGGCACGTTTTCTGTGCCTCCATATCGTGCGAGCGCGTCTTCGTATGGTTGCAGTCTCGCTTTGCATCTGGCTCCCGTCCTGTTTTTAACCGGGTTTCGGGAGTTCGTTGTTTAGGATTCGTGTATTACGAGCGGGTTAACTACGAAGCGATCGGGATGTTAAATAAAAGGTTGTGAATGCAAACGTTGCCACTTCGATATGTTTCTTGACCAGTGCGAACCCAGGCGAAAATCAGTCCACTTCCAGGAGGATTATGGAACTGGAAATGAGGCGGTTCAGCTGGACCGACTGATTTTCGCCTGGGAACGAACAAAGGTTTGGCGCTGTTGTTCGAGATACACGCATTTTTCAATTAACTGCAAATTTTATGACACGGCATTCAGCTTTTTGTCTATATAAAACTCGTGAAACAAATCATAAAAAGCAGCGGTGCCGCATTCTGTAATGTTGGGCAGAACCAAGCAAACGTTACGTGCGGCCTGATAGCTAATGTACTTCAAGAAGTTTCTTTTTTTTTCTTGTTAAACATAACTTGGTAAAAAGGTAATAAAAACAGCAGCCGACTGCATGACATTTGTTTTCGGAAAATGCGTGTCAAACCGCGACGCTCCCTGCAAGCAAGATGATATTTTTTTTGACCGCTACTTTCGATCGCTCCTCAGTCCGGACTCCGAACTCCAAAGTCTCAAGATTGAGACGTCAAAATAACGGCAAAAATATTTTGACGGGGGACGTCAAATGTTTCGAAAATATTTTCACGTCTTCAGGGAGTGGCGTCACGGACGTCAAAGTAATATTCAATATTATTTTTGAAAGTGGACGTCCAAATACTCACTACCTTTTGAGATATGCTGCACTCGCAAATCGAGTATTGAGATATGCTGCACTCGCAAATCGAGTACGGCGGTGTGCAGCTGGTGCACGAGGTGCAGGTAAACCGGATGAACCCAATATGTCGTCAGCCGAGCGCTCCCTTTCCGATTCATTTTCGTCCCGCCTAGGCATGTGCCCACGCAGCCGACGCAGCGCCACGTTGCCACGCGAGTGAACGCGCACCCCATACGTCGCGGGAGGTCACGCCTGGAGTCCGCCGCCGCGATCACAACGGCGTAACGAGATATCGCGGGACACGACTGCATCTTGCATCTCGCCACAGTCCGCTTCACAACGGACCTCAAAGGACGCCACGAGTCACGGTAGCCAATCCAGTGCCGTGTATGTATCACGTGCCCTCGGGAGCGTGCGCAGCGACACCTGCGAGCGCGTTCGGCTAGATGGCGCAAGCCGCCACCCTCGATTAAAAGAGTTCTGCCGTATGTATTCATCCATCCATCACGTCGTCACGCGATACGTTCACAGCACTGGATTGGCTTGTAGCGTCCGCTGCGGTCCATTGTAAGGTGAAACGAGGCACACGTGTACTTCGTCTCCGGGCGAGTTACGTCTGTTACGTCAGCGCCCTCGCGGCATTAGGGGCATCACGAACGCGGCGAGTCGTCGAGATGGTCCCTCCCCTCTTCCACTCCCACTCCCCCCCCCCCCTTCCCCCCGTCACGTCTTGGCTGCCCGTCCGCGAGGCATCGTGGTCGTTCTGCGGCCTCGCGAAGCCCCGAGCGCAAGACTGGCTCGGGACCTGGAACGAAAGCGGAAACTGAAAGCCTTCAGCGTCCGTCTCGTATTCGTCCTCGCCTCCGAAGGCACGACGCAGCTTTGTCGAATCGTCCGCGTATACGCCTCTTTCGCCAGCGTCAGATATCGGAGCTTTTCACCGAATACGTGTGTGTATCCAGCCAGATCAGCCTCTGAGAATATGCCGGGCACGCTCCGCACGCTTTGGTGCGCTGGACCCCTCGGTGGAACTGGAAGCTACTTAGTCCATGTCTCCGCGCCAGGGGATCAAATGACCAAAATACGATGGCTCGCTGCAATTCACGGAAGCCTGCTAGGTCACATAGTAGAACTGGTGTCCTCCCAGGTCTAGATGCAGCGCGAGGTTTGAATGCTTTCCCTTGAGTATCGAGGGATCCAAAATTGCCATTTTTCGAACAATTCCCAAATTACAAAAATCAAAACAAAAACAACATACAAATAATTATATAAAAAAACCATCGGTCTGGCGATGTATTTTGAACGCGGCCTAGACAACCTAGACAGTACAAAACGAGCGTGTTGGTAACGGTACATAAACATGAGGAAGATACACAACAAGGGGGACGGACAGCTTTCTCTTTACTGATATTCTGAGAGAATATGAGTGAAAAACCAAATGTCTCTTGGCCAGTAACAAGGATTGTGTTTTTGCCTCGTGTCACGGTTGCCATGTTGAAATATGACGTAGTTCGGTTGGGCGACAAAGAATAAAATAAATACGTTCAAACTCAGTACAATAAAATAAAAGCATAGCAGGAGAATATAGTTCGAACCCCTTGATTTCTAGAGTCTTCCATATCGGCAGAAAAAAATAATTCGGTATTTTACCCCAACCCAGTTACGTCAGAATTCAACATGATGGCCGACACAAAAGCAACAGGCGCGATCATGTTTCCCTTAACGATTCTTCACGGCAGGGACGCTAAAAGCTCGGAGCGCGACGCATCCAGAGTCGAAAGAAGCTCATGAAATCAAGGCAAGCACCGCCATGGAGAAGAACACGTAATCGGGAGAGCGGAGTGAAACGTCTCATTACAGCTGACACGCGGTCGGATACACTCCACCGTCATGCGGGGTGCGAAGTAATGGCCGGTGGGGAATTCCAGCCCTCAACGCTTCTCACCATGGCAACTATGCATGCAGCACTTAACCGGCGGTCTGCTGCTGTTTCCAATTACTCGTTTTTCGCTTTTTCTTCTTTCTTTACATTGAACACCGTGCAGATCTCAACAACACATCGTCTCGTCCTTGATGTATTTGCGTAAGACGGCAAGCCTAGGAAGCAATTTTCTCTCTTTCTTTTTTTAGTCAATCTCAGACTGCCTTTTCGATGAAAAGCGCGCTTCATATAAAGCACGCGAAACACGAGACACACAAAAACATAACGATAACAAAATCGTGGCGGCGCGTAAATAGATCAAACAGCGTGTGTTTCAAGGGTCACTTTAAACCAGAAATAGAATGTAAAGTGACAGGCGAAGCAGGTGAACTTTCAACACTGCGAACAATCCGAACACCGGAAGGAAAAAATTGTCAGCGACATTTACCTTCAAAGGCGTATAACGCAAAAAATGAGGAGCAACAGCTTACAACAACGGTGTTTTTGCTAGGAGGGGGAGGGATGGGGAGAGGGAAGGAGGGGGAGGGACGAGAGAGAACTGGTGTCACGTGACGGATATCTTTCCGCTAAATTTAGCGGGGAAACTCAATGGTGAGATCAGGACACGGACATCGATTCCCCCGCTTAATTTCGCGGGGGAAACTGGATTGGTGTCTAGATTACAAGACGCGAATTTTTTCGCTAAATTTAGCGGGTAACTGGATTGGTGTATAGGTCACGTGGCGTCAACTTCCCGCTAAATTTAGCGGGGGAACTGAATTAATGTTTTGGCCAAAAAGACGTGAATTGTCCCGCTAAATTTAGCGGGAAACCAAGTTGACGTGCAAGTCACGTGCCGTCAATTTCTCCCAAAGTGTATAGACAAAGTGACGTCACGTGACGCCACTTTCCCCGCTAAATTTAGCGGAAAATGCGCGGACGGACGGAGGGATAAATGTTTGGGATTGGGGGTAGCGTTAAAAAGCATTTCATGCTTGAATGAAAAGGACACAAACACACCTTCGCATATTTTGTATGTCCTATATTTGCTCCCAGATCTCGGGTTTGCGCATTGTTGATTTTAAACCTTGCATTTTCCTGTGCCAGATAAAGTCAGCTTATGTTGACCAGGACATGACCTTGCGGTCCATAAACGCTCTCTAATAGCAGGCTGAGACAGTGCACATACAGGCGGCTAATCGGATGGAAGAACCAGTCCGTATTTGCCTGTATTGAGAAAAAGTCCCAACTATAATATAGGATAGGGAGCACTAAGTCTGCACGAATGATATTTCGAGTGATTCAAATATATTTTTTTCAACAGACCAAAATAGAGTAGAGCGAAGTGTCCCCATGCTTGCGTCAATCGCGGCAGTTCCTCTACCCATTGAAACTAGTTCTGCCAATCACATACTATAAAGGGAAAAACAAAAGCACAAGAAATACTTGGTGTGCCAGAATTATCATTAATCAATTTATAATTCTAACACTTCACTAATAAAAACAAATTAGGTACTACTTAGGCCCTCATACATTTCGCGACTTTTTGCGAACCTGAGGTTCGAAGATCGAACCAAGGCGTCGAAAGGGTCGCAAAGATTCGAAACGTCGACCTTATCACATAAACAAATTTCGACGATTTCCGAACTTACAAATTTTTGGCGCTGAAAAATTCGGTTGCCTTCGAATTTCCGATTTTTTGCGCTAAGAAATTCGACGATTTTCGAACCTGCTGAGTTCAAACGTTCGATGAACTTCGCACTTAAGAAGAACAGTTCGACAAAGTTCGAACCAAGTTCACCCCCAGAAGTTTAAGGCAACACATATAAATAACACAAGATGTCAATGTTTGAAATGAAGTTGAAATTGTACTTTGAGTACTTAGCTGATCGTGCCGCAAACGACTCGCGTGTAAAGCAATGAATGATCATTTTGGGGTGGCCTCGGCCTCGTACCTCACACCTTTTTCTTTCGACTTCCGCACAGAGCCTCTCCCGCGCACAACTCCGTAGGTTGCCCCGAGATAACCTGTGGGCCCACAGATTCATGATCTGCAGGCTTGAAATTCAAGCGAGGCGCTTCGCTGCGAGCGTCCTTCATAGCATTAGTTGCTTTTGAACGCAAGTCTCCCGATTTACTGGCGCCAATGGAAGGCGCACGCAGAGCAGAACGCCGATGCGCTACAGCGAACGCTGAATCGGCGCTATACTTCACCATCATAAGTAACCGGCTGCATTTTAGAGCGGCCAATATCTCCATTCATCGAAGAAGAAAATTGTAGAGCCCATCCACTTCACGTGAAGATGGTTGATCAGCGAAGCTGTCATCTTTACAACTTTACGACAACTATACGACATCTATACGATTTACATATGATTGCAATGAAGACACGTACACGACTTCGTTGTTTAATTGTCTTTATTTAATTCTTAGTGACTAAAGTGATCATTGCCTTATTGTCACTATGTTAAACCGCCATTGGTTGTATTTTGACTTCAGATACGTTCTTGCTAAACGTGAGGTCGATACACGTTCTGTGTTGGGCTATGTTCCAAATCTTACCCGAGTAACCTGCCTCCTACGTCAGCGGGTAATACCACGTGACATCGCGAGTAAACGATCCGCGACTCGATTTTGGAACGGCCTGGATAATCACCTGGATACTACGCGGATTGGCTTCATCTTGGGCTACGGCAAAAGGAAAACACAGCAGCGATGGCAGAAAATAGCAGACGATCTCTTTTGATCACGGAGAAAGCACTCGAAGAGACGATAATATCAATGACGACGCGGTGTTTTTTTAGGTGGATCCACCAGCTCCTTTTACTCACCTTCCTTATGAGCTGTATATTGAGATGAAAATTACTTACTCCTTACCGTTAGACATCAAAAAATGTGTTTTTATTAATCAGTGCGAGCGCCCTAAACACATATATTCCACGCATTGTAATTTGTACCGATTATGTCTTGCAGAAATTGATTCCACACGGTGCAGTGGTACAGCGCGAGAGTGCTTTCTCAAGTATGATATGAAACTTACCCATGTTGAATTAACCTGAAACTGCTCGCCTGCACCCTTACGATTTTTTCTATGAAACTTACGTTCGCTTTGACGCGAATATGATTACAATAAAATCTTTGAAGCCTTCACTGCTTTACAAGCGTTATCCTCTCATTACGAACACTCTGGAGGAAACAAAAATACTACCTTATCATTTACTGCGTTTAAACATTTTCAGCCTTGAACGTGAGCATATGGCATTCCCTCCAACGCCGAGAACGAGGAGAAGCTCCTGTTTACGCTCGCACCCTGACAATAACATGTATACCTTCCTGGGAACGTGCACGGTCTGGATGTAATGCAGTTAATTTGTGCGTTGAAAACAGCAAATCGCAATAAACACACATGCTGCACCTCATTCTTTCTCATTTCGAACGTCCGCCACCAAAACCAACGGAGCAAGCGAGCTTTGACCGCTGCCGGCGCACAAAGCAGACGACGAACAGATCACGTGACGTATTTACTCGACTTGATCCGAGGTTACCCACCGATCGAGGAGGGTAACGTGAGTAATTACTCCGGAGTAAACAACCCGCTTCTGGAACGCGAGTTCTGACGTCATTGAGTAAGCTCGAGTAAGTTTTGGAACGCTACGGTACGAAACCTTTACTCCGGAGTCGGATCGAGTAAATTTTGGAACACAGCCTTGGTCGTTGGTATACGTATACGTGTTGGTATACGACTTTTCTAGGTTTTACAGCGACTAGGGCTCTTTAATAGCGATGCTGATAAAGAGCCCTCTCCATCAGCATCGCGAAAGCGAAAGAAAAGGTTAGATCGGCGCGTTCTGCCCTCAGCCTCGTCACAGCGCACTCGTAGCTGAGATAAGTCGGTGTCCGTAGATAATAACAAGAGATCAGGACCTCCCTATCTAATAATGCTAAGGAAGGCTGACTCACGCGGGTTGCCCCCTCTTTTTTATTTATACTTGAAACGACCAATCGGAACGAGGGAGCGCCACTTAAACGGGAGTTTTTTTGATAACATCCATGGACGCATTTTTTTTTTTTTTTCAGATCCTAGCACATAACAGCTTCGCTGTATAAAATTCCAAGCAGCGGCAATGTGGTTAGCCCGATAACAACCGCGGTAGTGACCTGATCAGCTGTGCTAGGCCGGGTGGTCCCCTAATTTAGTCTGTGATGTGCCCTGTGTTCAGTGTTTTCTCCATCCCGGCACGGGTCATCCCGGCGAAAATACACGCCCAGAGTAACTAAAAAATTTCGGGAAGTCTGGACGCCTTTATGTGAATGCATTGTCCTGCATATTAGTTGTCTTATGCCAGCATTACATTTAGGCGGCGTTTGATCGGATTGCTACTAGTTTGCAAGATAAGTAGGAAGTACGTTCACCTGACCGCCTCAGGGCTTTTCGATGAACCGTTCAACCAGTTCAACGCTTCTTTCATAAGTTGCGTCAAATAACGAGTAATACAGGTAGTACCGTCGGTACCTACAGCACTGAGAAGGAAGGAATATATTCACTGCATAAGAGAAATGGGCAACGTTTTCGGTAAAACTGGTAGCACATTTCGCGATTATTTCAGATGAATTCATGAAAACTTAGTTTGAAACTGCGGAATTTGATCTCCTTCGGTGAAATTCAGACTTCGAATTTAATATAGAAACGTTCGACCTTTCTGAACTTGTACCTCGAAAAATTCGAAATCGTCAAATTTTTCTAGCTTTAATCTTAAATATTCCGAAATCTTAGACTTTTTATACTTTAATCATAAATAAATTCGAAATCTTCGAATTTTTGGAACGATCTGTCAAAAGATTCGGAATCTTCGAACTCTAACTTTTAGAAACCGTAACATTTTCGAATTATTCAAATTCAAACCTCAGCGGGGTTGTAAAGTTGCGAACTTTTCAAATTCAAAACTTATAGTGAGGTCAAAAATGTCGAAAGCTTCGAACTCTAACTTCGGGGGCTTCGCGGCATCCTTAATTTCAACGCAAAGTCGATCACCATATTAAAGTCGATATACCTCATTGTGAAATGTCAGCTTAACTTACGCCGTATAAGCACAAACGTCTTTTTTTTTCTTTGTTGTTTTTTTTTTTGTTTGTTGTGTTGTTGTTTTTTTGGGGGGGGGGGGAGGGTCAGAACTTTAAAGCGACTACTTCATACCAAAAACATCATCCTAGTGAAACAATCATCTAAGCATCTTTAATAACTACGGTTTTTTCTTTTTTTTTATAGGTTGGTGGACATGGGTGTTACAAGCAAAGAGGCGAAATGGGTTAAGTTCGCTAATAAACTAATAACGTTTCATTTTTGGGGCATAATGTTGTTGGTAGGTTAACCCTCAACCTCATTATGGTGTAGCCGTGACGTTAAACGTTTTATTACAAAATTCCTAGCGGGCGCTAAGGGACGAATGACACCCTCGTAGACAGCTTCAAACCGAAACTACTTGAGCAAAGAGCGGTCGTGTCGTCGATTCCTTCGCACTGCGCCTGCTAACGTCTCCGTGACGCATGTGACGTCAGCAGTGTGGCGCAAGCGCAGAGCTGGGGGATCGACGTTACGGGAGTTTTAGTAGACCGTTTCCGCAGCCCGCTAAGCACCCGCATAGCGCTCCGTAATCCGCCACAAGACCTTGAACTATGCAGACAAGGCTGGCGGCGCGCATGCTCAGCTGCGGCGTTTTCTTTACGGATACCGTAGCGGAGGAGAAAAACGATCTACTACAACTGATTATTTTCTAGCAAAATTGCATTCTTCGTTTGTACTTTTATTGCGTGATTTACTATGTGAAGTTTTATGTCCCCTCTGCAATGCCCTCTGGGCACTAAATAAATCTTGAGCTAAATAAATCAAAGCAACGAATGAAGCTGAAGGTAGGATTAACATCCAATATTCGAGAAAAAAAAAAGAATGTCACCTGTAACCCGTCCTGTGGCAGACCTTCCTCTTCCTTTATATGCTTATTTTATTTTTTCCAGCGCAACGTTCAAGCAGCGCACTCTCACTAAAGCAGTAGTAAAAGCTGAGGAGGAGCGTAATATCTTTTTCCTGTCAGAGACGTGAGAAAGATGACTTCGTCGCCGACACAGGCACCGCGTTACCAGTAAGGATGTAAAGATGAAATGCCTTAAGTGCTCTTCATCACGTCCTTCATACAGGCCCTCGCCCCTTCACGCACATGACAACATTCGGCTACATGATGAACACTCTTTTTTTTCTTTTTTTAAACGCGCGTTTTGTGTTAGGTTTACGCAACTTTGGTGCGATGAAGCCCGTAACTCTATTTCCAGAACGAAAGAACTAATGTCACAATGTCACCTCAATCAAAAAAAAAAAAAATCAACAAAGCGATTTTGCACAAACACGTCGAACGTTTCGATTCAACGTCGCTTATTCAATGAAATTTGTGCGTGTGCGAGGGAAATATAAACAGTCAGGTTCAAAAAGCTTAAACGCACTAGTACTTTGTCAAACACGCCCATTTAAAAAAAAAAGAAGGAAAAAATTAAGTGGTGACGCGCACCGCGGTACTATAGCACCTTTCGCTCGGCGATCGATGACTGCGAAGCGGACAGGCGTCGCTGTTCGAACCCACACGCAATAAAGCTCTACACGCGTGAACAAGGAGCAGAACATTTGGCTCTGTGCTCAGAGGGTCAGACTTCAGAGAGATGCAAATGTGCTGCTCACAGATTGCACGCAGCTTTTACAGACGAGGGCCAAAAGAATACAAGAGGACATTGACGCGCTACTCGGAAACATACGCGTGTACGTATCTATCTTCCAAAATAGCTAGCGAACTAGCTATATTGGTTTCCTTTTCTTTCTTTCTCGTATTCCAATTCAGTTTTTATTATTTTGTTTGGCGAGTATCTTCGTTGTCTGAAAAGAGTCGCCATGCTTCTAAAATCAAACTTTTTTTTTTCCCGCTTGCTGAAACATTTGCACAACTAAAAACTCCAAGACGAGGGAAGACATAAAAAGACGGACACACACAACACTGTACCTTACCAGACACGGCGTCGAGTCTGTCCATCTTTGCGTGCCTTACTTGCTTCATTTCTTCAATGTTCCACGTCTTACCACCATTTGTCTCGAATTAGATGTAGCGCTAGAAGTTCGAACCAGATGTCAAAGTTTCAACACTAACCGTTATTTTATTCAAAATTCGAAATTGATTTTCTAAAATTTTCAGTGGCACAATGGGGCCCATATTGGCCCGCTTTCGGCTGTGTATTCGAGAACTCTGTCGGCCGTCATTTTCCCATTCAAAATTTCAAAAGATCACTTATAACTTTCGAATAAGATAATGGTTAGTGCTGAAACTTTGGCATCTGGTTTGAACCTCTAGGGCCACATTTGAGCCGAGAATGAGCGGTCGGCAACGCTTAACTTATTTTTGAAAAAAAAAAAAAAGTTTTTTTTATTTTTACTTTTAGTAGATTATGTTAGGAGACGAAATCTAAGTCCGAAGGTACAGAGATAAACAAAACAAAAAACGCAACGCAATGTTTGTGCCTCGAATTTCCCAAGCACTCCTCGTGTTTCGCGTTTATGCAATTTCAGAACAAATGCACCCCTGCACAACACCGAAGGATAGAGGAAAAGCGACATTTCAACATACTTCGAAAAATAAATAAAAAAATGGCACGCTAATAAGAACAACGTTTTACAGAAAAGATTACCATCGAGTCAAAATGAATTATACTTCATTTTGACTCCTCACTATTACAGACATATCATAATTTCCACTGGCAAACTCAACACCAATTTCTTGATGCTGGGTTTGACAGCGACGTAGATGATGACCGTGACAATTCCATAAAGGGTACACGTTTGACCGATTAATCGGTTAACCGACACATACATTGAATGGTAAATTAAATCCACTACGGTTGCTATTGTAAGAACTTGTTTAAAATAAGGAAAAAGAGTATCAGTAATGAAATTGCAGCTGAAGGAAATTTAACCTATTGGAGGTGTTAAAAGCGGTTATCGTATGTAATATATATTTTATTTTGCATTATTTAATTATTAGTAACAACTTAAAAGAGTTGGATAGAATGGTTTCGAGAAAAAGAATGGCGTGACACGCGAGCCAATGACGCCGAGCGGCCGTAACAAAGTCGGTCAAGTGCAATAAACCAAATGAAAAGAACAGCAGAAGCGGTGCGCCAGTTCACTCGTTACGACATCGTTAAACGCCCCAGTCTAGTATCTCGTACATGGCTCATGGAGCCGGCCCACGAAGCCAACGCGCCGAGAAAGAGAATCCGGAACGACGAAAAGAAGAGCTAAAAAAGAAAGAGCGACGGTGACGTAACGCGGTCAACTTATTCTGAATGTGTACTGTCGCTTTTCGATCACGCTTTCGATCTCGCCCAACTTCGGGGGAGAAGCGCAGACTGACGGAACTTTCCCCACCCAACTCGATTATTTTCTTTATCGTTTCAATCGCGTTTTCTTATTTCATCCCGAAAGCGCACGCTCTCCTATTCGCGGAGATCGGAAAGGAGGATGCGCAAAGGACCGGTGGAGGGCCAAGATCGTGCGTGTCAGCTGTTCGCGGCCGCACGCGGCCAACGCGGCCAGCCGCGTTCCGCTCTCGTGAAGCATCAACAAGTTCTGGCAGAAGCGTCAAAACTTTCACGCGCGTTGCAACTTACGAAGTTTCGGTTGCGGAGCGCAATCTCCGTCAGAAAAAAACAAACAACAAAAAAACGTATTAACGCTAACGCGAGTAAAAAAAAAAAGGTAAATACAAATAAACAGTAACAATAACTACAAAAGAAGTTTCGCCTCAGATCACTCACCGTGAAAGTCGGAGTCTTCGTAGCCTGACGAAGTTCCCCGGCCCGTCGAACCGTACCGTCGCTCGCCCGAAGCGTCGCCCGCGAGAAGATTTTTCTCGGACTTGGACACAGTGAATCGGGTAGTCATTCTGATCGGTGTAGCAGAGTCGCGCTGGCTCTTTAAATATTTTCTGGAGCACAAAGCACTCGTTTCGGTCAGGCAACACACCGAGACACCCGAGGAGGAGGTATGGTTTTATGACACCCGCGCCGCGGCGCCGGGATCTTCCAGCGCTCGGAAGAGCAAGCAATTTCAAGGCAGTCTCTACGGAGAGTTCAAGCTAGTATACACCTATCGGAGGAAGATGTAGCGTTTATCAAATTAAAGCTCGCACTCCCGCCCAACAAGCCGCTCTGGGATGACCCACTAAGCTCGCGCCAGAGCCGGAGCGACGGACTGTCAAGGTACGAAAGTCCGGCTCGAGGGAGCGCGCTCGAATCGCTCGGGTGCCCAGGAAAGGAGAAACGGAAATAAACGGAACCGACGATTTTTCCATTTTCGTGCAAGTTGTGCAGTAAAAATGTAAGGGATATATCGTAAGCGTAGTTTCGATTAACAAAATGGGCTTTAAATTTTGCGGTCTGATTGCTTTTATCAAATCCTTTGACGTTAGCGCGTATTGGCCGTTTCACGCAGTGATCCAACAGCTGATCACTCTTTTCCAAGGCGAAGGCGGACGATGCGCGCGGCGCGCGGTTTGAAATCGAAAATTGAAACTGGGAACGCACGAGAAGTCAGCTGTTCACATAGACCAGTACACTAGCTGTTTTATGCTGCAACCAGACCAAATACCACTGCCGGTGCCAGTTTCAACAGGAGCTGGAATATTGTGCCATTCGAAGCAGACATCCTATCTTTCATGGAACATGTTCGGGCAAAAGTCAGCTCATTCATTCGTTTAAGAAAGAAAAAAAAAAGGATGCGTTTTAAACGGGCACATTTTTTCCCCTGAATGGCAGATTCTGGAAGCGGAGTCAAGACACCGGTGCAGTCAGCGCCGAGGTCTTGCTTTACTTCGGAGGTGGCAAATTCGAACTCTCATGACAGCTGAAGCCGTGCGTTAAATAAAGCCAGCCGTTTATCCTCGATTACACTTCCACAACAGCGTTCGCTTGCACGCACGTGCGTTTATGTACGCACACAAGCCGAGCAATATTGCAGGCTCATAATTTATGTCGGTGGTTTAGTACGAACACCGCCGCGCGTAAATATT
This sequence comes from Ixodes ricinus, assembly GCA_037355805.1. NCBI lineage: Eukaryota > Metazoa > Arthropoda > Arachnida > Ixodida > Ixodidae > Ixodes > Ixodes ricinus. The sequence goes on along the minus strand of JAZHYW010070364.1, from coordinate 389,969 downwards.
CACAAGGACTTGTAAACAATTTGTCCTGTCGAAAGACCTTGCAAGACGCAACCCCGTATGCAATCAAACAACCTCCTATACTGTCAAATTATTTCTGGAGGTGGATAGAAAACAAGTGTTGATTGCTTTGCCAAATTCTGATAATGTAATTAATGCTGTTCAAACCACATAAGCTTTTTTTTTTTTTCACATTGTGAAACAGAACAGTTTAACGAGAGACACTCAGATTATTTACTTGAGCTACACGAGGCAAAATGGTTTTTTGATACTCTCCGGCAAGAGGACCTCATTTATTTGTTCACAATAGTCTCTGCTGTGCTAAACGGACACTTGCATAGCGTTTAAGTGGCCAGGACACGTGTCCTTCAGCCAGGCACGTAGCCAGGATTTTGTTTCGGGGGGGGGGGCCGCCCATGACAAAATGCTGTATGAGGGGGAGGGGGAGAGGAGGTCCCAGCAAAATGGAAGATATGGGGGGGGGGGGGCAATGGGGCCTCTGGCTACGTGCCTGCCTTCAGCACTTGTCCAGAGTTACAGATCTGCCCCTGAAGACTTAGGTTAGAATTCTCACCCGAGGTGTGCCCTTCATACAGGTGTCACGTCTGTGTGGTGAAAGCATTTATCTTTACTTGCTTTTGGTTCGCCAAAATCCTACAGATTAAAACAATTCATCATGGTCAAAGCATTAATCGGTAGGTTAATCGATCAGTTGCCCAGCCCTAGTTTTAAGCCCCTCACATGCCACCCTTCTTCCTCTGCCCCTGACGTGGCACAAGCAGCCAGCACTTAAAACCATTCCTCCAACAGGCTCCACACCATGGTGCCTGGAATGCGTCTCCCACTGGTGTTCTTACCACATCCAAAAGACGTCCCTCCATTTCCGCCTGGCGACGTCGTAGAAGTGTCACGCTGTCGCCAGTCGCGACCCCGGCAGTGTCCCAGCAGCTGTGGTGGATGTAGCAGACGCCTGTTCTGCTGCAGGTCACTCTCGAAGTGCGACAGTCCATGGAAGCTTCGGCAGCCAGAGGTTGAGACGCCGCGACGACAGCAACGCTCACAATTGTTGCCAGCATGTCAAAGACCAACCGCCAGGATCACGACATCCGACAGCATGACACTCCATCTTCCGAGACGTGTTGCCCACTTCGAAGCGCTTTTGATCGATGGGCGAGATAGGATGCTGAACAAAGAAGTTTGATAAAGTGCTCCAGGCACTATATCCATACTCTGTACACTCCTAAGGTGAAAGTGGAATGGAAGCAATGCGATGGATGGACCAATTGAGTATCGGCTGCGTGCCATGTGATGGCGCCTTCTGCGGACACTCCCTTGTGCTGGACAAGCCGGGACTACTTTGCTGTCCGATACATGGCTACAGGTCAATGCGGAGTGCAAGTTTGTCTGCTTCCTTTGCGGGGTTGTGGCTATGTCAGAAAACCGAGCTCCGATTGAAGGATAGTGGGTAGACTTCGATGCTACATGCCTTGAGGTCTACCAACTAATTTTTTCTATCAGCTAAAAGCTAGGCGTTCCGACATAATTGCAACCCCTGCGCAAATAGCAGACGAACTTGCTCTCTGCATAGGTGCTGCTCGTTTATTTTGTGTAATTAGTTTCCGATGCATCATCTTTTTCCTTTTGCTTGAAATAATGTAAAAGAATGACACATTGTCCACTGTGACAACCAAAATAGGTTTAATATGAGTTGAATAAAAGTACAAATGAATGGTCATCTCATTGTCTTTATATGAAAGTGATTAACAAAACAAAATGCAGCCAGCATTACAAAGAACCGTCGCTCATGGTGTTGCCCCTTCACATGCTCTGGGTGCTCATGATCAATGTGATGTTTTCTCCCTTGAGAAGAATTCGACCTAAAAGGAAAAACAACAAAGAGTGAGTTTGTGCAATGCGAACAAATTTCATAAATGCCTTATATTTTCTGATTACTTAACTTTCCACAGATAAAAAAAAACACAATTCTACAACTGGTTACACAAAGAGTCACCCCTACATGGGGTCTCTGGGATCATTGAACCCAGATTGCAGTGTTCTGTTCCCATAAAATATGTGAGATCGGACAAATGTGCAAAATATTAAACCTACAAATATAATTGAACACTACATTAGATATACTGCAATCATCATATCTAATAATTACACAATAATATATACAGGGTGTCTAGAAAATTCTTATTTTTAAATTCCCTGACCGCTGTAGAGGCGGTTAAATATATAAAGCCATTACAACACAAGGCAGAAAGCATTGAGTACTGCGAGGATCATTTTACACGGGCTTAATCCAACTTACGTATTCCGAAATATTCGGGTTCGTTCAGTCCGGATTAAGCGAGCACTTTCTGCCGCCAACATCGTCAGTGAAGAGGCCACTTCCGGAAACACAATGAAGATTTGATGCTCCACCACACCGTTCATAACCAAATGGCAGCATGGCCACCAGATGCACACTTTCGGATACTTTTGGCATAAGGCTTGGATTGGGGCCAGCGGCTTTTCTATTTGTTACTAAATCTAGTAGCTCTAACTGGATCTGGCCTAGTGTCGTGCCCTCAATCCAATCCAATCCAATCCAAGGCTTGGACTGGATTTGTCGGCTGTTCTCTTTGCGTCGGGTAGCACTCTACATCGGGTGAGCAGAGCCCGTGCTCCGCTCTAAGCAGAATTTATTGCCTATTTTTCTGCCCCCAAGTCCTCAAGCCTTTGCTCAGGGCACTCAATGGCGTTTCCGGCTCATTTTCCCTGACTGGGCTCGCTTTTCGACAATATCCCTGAAAATTCCCCGATTTTTCCCGGTAATTAAAACTTCCCTGACAATTCCTGGTTGCTAGACACCCTGATATACCAGCTTCTACGGCCCACATTTTTATTAGAATTATGCACACTCCTTAAACTTGACTCGTTATTATATAGCTTTTTGTGGCCATTTTGACAAACCGGTATGACAAGTCTTCATCAACATTGAATGGGGAAGCATTCTAATCCATAGATTTAACAAAAAAAAAAAGAAGGGATGTAAAGAATCAGTGCTACTATTGTGAATAATAAGAGAGAATGCTGGAGCACATGCCGCTTCTTCGCTGGCAGGCGCCACAGTGGCACCTCCTCGGAGTACTGTGCAGGTGCGAAAAGCGTCTGCTGCTGTCTGCGCTGTGGTTGCCACACCCGATCTGTTGTCTGCTATACGAAGTGTGTTTGCTCTGGTAAGAAGTGTCGATCTCAAATTCAATCTGAATGCAGCTTGAGTATAGATGAAATTACTTTTTCCTAACAGATTCCACGCCGATGTTCCTTCTTTGCAGACGGACTGCAAAGATATTATTTCCTTGCATTATACTACAACCCAGGGTTCTCTCCACCGTGGGCGGCAGTGGCTTCGCCGCCCAGCACTCCGACTGGCCGCCCACCACTCCAACTGACCGCCCACCACTCGATTGTTTTTTTATGTCGCGGGATGACGATGCGATTTTGCCTGCGCACATGGCTGCAGACCGTCACTGTCATACTCAGCAGGTTCGCGCACCGCCACGTTATCCTTCGCTATCGCATCGCTGACTGCCGCCACTGTCACACTGCTTCAAACAAAGAGCGCAGGCGCTCGACGTGTTTCTTTTACTTTTTTTTTCTTTCTCTATCTCAGCGGCGCCCTGCACGGCAGTGTTTGGGGGGGGATGAGACAAACAGACGCGACAAACCAAAAAAACTTAACAAAAAACGAAGGCCCCGCCCCCCCCCCGTTAACCTCCACCTCTCAGAAATTCCTGGGGAGAACTCTGATACAACCAGTATAGTTGCATTTGAATTCCATGTCTTCAAACAAGAAGTATTTTCATTTGAATCAAAACTGATGAAAAAGTTTTAAAAATATTGCTCGTTATAAAAGGGAAATTCCAGGTGCACTTGTCAACTCAATAGCAGTTTTGATACCTCACAAGTCACTCAATATCTAGAACAGAAATGAGGTGTACAGACTTATGAAAAGAATTCATAAATTCTTGTTTGTGCCATTAATTGTTGTATTAAGACTGCATAACAATTTCTCATCAGTGTTGCAGAGTTGCCACTCCAGAGTTGGAATGATTCCGGAATCATTCTGCACTTTCGAACCCTGGAATAGAACAGGAATGGAATAGGGCACCTTTTGCCAAGAATGGAGTGGGAATGGAATGGGTGAAATGCAGGACACGCTGACCGGGGGGGAATATGAGAAGGATGGTAATATCACGACTGGAGAAAAAACTATTCGAGGAAATTGAACACCACGCACACCCCGATGTGTGGCTCTGCTAACACATTTAGTATCCTGTGCTGTCCGAAAACACATTATACACCTAAAAATTGTGTTGCGGAAATTAAGCTAAAATAATTGTCACTCCCAGTGATACATCTTTTGAAAAATTATAATGCTAAATATTTTATTAAAGGTGTAAGTTGAGAACATAAAAACCGACTGCAGCGGACCCTAATACATCAAAAGGTAAGAAGAAACAGTAAATCGTTTTTGGCTCATTGTTTACTGTCGATGCTTACTTTTACAAACATGCTCCTAAACAAAATTAGAAACTTGTTTTTTTATTGACCGTCGTGAGTTGCAGGCTTTTCGCCTTGTGTGGCAGTCTTCACTCAAAAAAAGCTTTCCACAACAACCCTCTCGCACAACACAGCATGATTTGCAAACAATTACACCAGTTTACTTTTCAACTTTTGGAGAGTAATTTTTGCTCGCAATATTTTCCTCACAAAGGGGAGAGGCACGATGGCGCATGCGCGTTGGTTCTCCTGCGAGAACAACGGTCACTTCCCGCAGTGCTCAGATAGAAAATGGCGTACCATTGTGATTAACACGATTACCAGTGACCTCCGCGCTTCCCGTGCCCAGTTGTTGGGGAGCACCATGAGTAAGCGTAGTGAATTTTACGACAGTGTGAAATGCAAGACATTTTGAAGACTGTATTTCTTGTGGGATATGGGACATGAGCCCTCAACGTAGGATTGTCCACGCGAGTTGCGGGATGGGTGTTCACCCTACGTATACGGCATGATGGCGCAACGCTTATCGCACGGTATAAGTGGCTCTTGAAACAGCATCACGATCGTCAGACTGGCTCATGCTTTTTCGAGGATGAGAGTTGCATACCCCCAGTAAAGTAACCAAAACTGAAAAGTTGTAGAGGAGCAAGGTGTCGTTCCTGGCGCCGCGAGACGCGACATAGCGGCTGTTGTAGTTATGCGCAATTAGCATGTACTAGCTTTTAACCCAGCAGACCTTCTAGTGCTTACAGCAAAACAAATAAAGAATTGAATATGAAGAATCGTGAGAATTGTACAGCAAACATAAAAATGTATACGTTTTGAAGTGTAACTGCAAAAAAAAAGTGTATTTTTAAACAGCCTAATTGCGTCACAAGCGTGTTACAAAACAATTTTTCCGCCAAAAACAAAAAATTTTACAGCAATATTTATTGTGCGAGACTGATTTTAGCTTGTGGCTATTTCGTCCGTTTTAAATCGCAGCGCCACAAAGTTGGTAGTTATACGTCACGTAGTGGCTGCTGTACGCCATGGAGTGACGTATAGCAGCTACCCGTGCGCGTCAAAAGAGCGGGAGTTTCAAACGTGAAAAGTTGTGACCCCCGACTAAATTACGTCCTGAGGCGTAAATATTGCTAGAAAAAATTTGTTTTTTCGCACAAGATTTGTTTTGTGACATGCTTGTCCCAATTAGGCTGTTTAAAAAAACTTTTTTTCTTTGCAGTTACCCTTTAAGGCAGCTTCCATAATATGGTCCTACATGTTGGCTCCAACGATTGCACCTTGTCAGCGGTTTTGTGTGCTTGCTGCAGTGCATGGTGATTTGGGGCTGGCATACACGGCACCGCTTCCGACAGCGTACTAGAGGTGCTGTTCTGCAGGTATTCAAAGCAGAGAGCGACACTGCTTCTTGTCGCGCCACGCAAGAACTATAAATTTTAAGGCCTTGTCAAACAAACCATCATGCTGATCATGTATGTGTGGAGAATATACAATCCGTTTGCGAAGAAAATTGGTGGTTTGAAGTTCAAGCGTCTGTCGAGAGCCTTTTATGCTTGATCGTGTGATTGATGTTGGCAGTGACATCAAGTGCCACAAAGCGCTTTGTGTGTCTATCGCCCGGCTTAGTAGAATGAGTACTTCGGGAAACATTTTGCATACTTTTGCAGTTCGTCTCTGCTTTTGATAACGCCAGCTTATGCTGCTTTTCCTGATAACCATATGTCAAGATATTTTTTTTTCTTTTCACATTTAGGAATTACAGGAATGGAATGGTAGAGTTCATTCATTATAGGAGTAGGAATGAGAGTGTCGGAAACCCTAATTACCTGGAATAGAGCTGGAATGGAATGGGGGCACCCATTCTGCAACACCGTTTCTTATGTTCAGGAGCTTCCAGGGGTTTCTTGCTACATTGTAAGAAGGGTAAAATGCCCTCCTTACAATGATGTAATTACATTGTATGATATGTGCACCTTTTTGCATGATTTGTCTTCACATACAATTCTTAATGAGAACGAGTAAGTCAACTTGTGTAGACGTTCCCAAGCCAAGAGGCCCGATTCAATGTGACTCAGACTGTCTTTCTTGACATTGCCACTCCAGCCCTATTCAAATGGTAAGGCATCATACAGGGTGCACGAGGTATTTGAAAATATAACGGTGGTTTCAGAAAAAAAGGAAAAGAAGATGTTTAAATTAAATGTTAATCTATTTGCTCAGAATTTGGTACAGATACTGTTATCTATTAGTGTTCTCGAACTTCCGATAAAACGACTTTCAGCAGCAATGACTGACTCGATGCGGCTTCGAAAACGTCTGCATGCCCAGATCAAGTGGTCATCGTTGACGTTGGCCATAGCATCCACAATGCCAGTCTTTAACGACTCTTTGGGGTCGTGGGGCTGCTTGTTGGTCTTCTCAACGACGTCCCAGACATAACAGCCCAGGCGGTTTACATCTGGAGAGTTTGGATGCCCCTTGTTGGGGGCAACGTGGTCGTGGAAGTTGTCCGCTAGCCAATTTTGGATCGCGTGGGCCATGTGGCATGAAGCTAAGTCCTGTTCACAAATGTACGACCTCTCCTGGGCCACCCCTTCTATCTAAGGTTTTACTACAGTGCCAGACCTAGGCCTTCAAGTTGACCCTAAGGCCCAGTTTAAAGGAGAGCGGCGGCATAATGTGACCCTCGTTGCTCACAACAGCTAGGACCATCACAGACGACGGAAACTTTGTCTGCATGACCATAGGGCCTCATCGGGGCTCGCACAGAGCCACCTATCATTCCTCCTATTGACCTCTTAATTTTGGCTAAAGCTCTCGTTGAAAAAAAAAAAAAAAAAAACATGTTTGGTTCCTTAGGATGCTAGAGCTTCTTCAACAAGTGCTTGCACTGAAGACACTGCTTTCTCTTGGTTTTTTTGGAACATAAAGTGACCTCTCCTTATCACGTCTCGACTGGTATCTAAGGTCCTCATGCACCACAAGCCTGATTATGGACTCCATCACCCCGAGCTGCTTGGCAATGGCCCTCATTGACTTGCTGGTGTCATCCTTCACAATGTCCTGTCACCAGCTGGACAAACTCTAGCGTCCTGACAACATCGGACTGCTGGGGATGTTGTAACCCAAAAGCCATTTCCTGACCTTGAAAACGAGACCGTGACGCATTCAAGAAGATGGCTATATCCAAATCACTGTGGTAGGCGGCCAAGGCAACCAGGACGGCATGCCTTTTCATTTCTTGTGTATGACCAAAAGCTGTCATTTTGAAATTTATACACGAGATGACATAGATGCAGTCGAAGTCAAAGTCAAGAGTCTAGACAGATGAAGTTAGAGTATGAGAAGTTATGCACCCTGAAGTTGTGTTGCCAATACCTCATGCAAACTGTATATCAGCTATTCCAAAACATCAACAAAATTGAATTCCAGATGCCAGATAAGCCTGCACCGAAATGTCCTATAAGCAGTGAGACTGCTGTGGATTCCTGCCACACATAACATCTACCCAGTGCGCTTCAACAAAACGGGTCTTCGCCATTGTAGTCGACAACAGGCGCGAGATGCAAAGGTTCCAAGTGCCAAACAATAGCCAAGTTTTTTGCGCCTGAACCACGCTTCGAAGAGGCATGGCCACATGCAAAGCGACACACTCTGGCAATCCTCTCATACTGCTCACAATAGTATGTCCCAGATTCTTTACGACAATAATAGCAGGCATCTATCTGTGGCTTAGAAAAATGAATAGAAAAGCATCTGTTTGTGTGCTTGGGCCAGTCCAATCCTTGATCCCCAAAAACATAACATTACTATGACAAAATTTAAACCCAAGGGAGCAAAAAATAAGAGCATGGAAAACAGAATACTTACACCAAAGGTAATTTTCAAGGCAAACAACAACAAACAAAATGATAGCTTCTTGTTGCGAAACCAACTTCCAGCAGAGTTGGATTGCACGTGTTTTCGTTCAAGGCCCGCGCAATGACTAGCACATATCATTGGAGTCCGCTTCTGAATGATTGAGCCTGATACATAAATATTTAAGGAAGGGCCATGTGTGTACCCCTAAGTGACCCGGCCCGTGGAGGCATAGCGGGAGTTACGTTGAGAGATGGCCGCGAGTAAAGGCCAACCATGCAGTTGCACCCAATGTTACAATTGCGAGTTGCCGAAACATGCACGCTTCGTGCATAATGCGCGTGGATGCTCCGATTCAGTTGTCGTGACCATGCTTTGTACGGAGCTCAGACATCCCAGTGACTGGTGATCGTAGCTCGATGATAGTCCTCACAACGCAGTCAAACGCCACTATGTAAATGGGCCTTTATCCGCGTTCCATACGAAGCGCAGATGACGCGGTAACTCGCAGCTGTATCTCGGCGTAACATAATCAAATGCTGTTGTATCAATTTAGGAAGGCCAGCCGAGAAACGTGCCAAGTGAGCAAATGCTCCCACAGTTGGCGACAAGCTCAGAATCCGATAGATGCTGCACCTCCATCGTGAGCTCTCTTCCTTAGATAATGCATCGCCACAGGTGGAGAAAAGCCCGGCAGAAGGCAACAAGCCATGTGCTGGAGGCTGTGCTCTTAACACTAGGGTTGTGCGAATATTCGAAATTTAGAATAGTAGTTCCGAATAATACACTATTCGATATTCGCTTTGAAAAGAACTGCACTATTTGCGTTTGTTGAAGTGTTGATTACAGCGGGTTAGCCCCGTTGAGTGCGCTTCTTACCAAGCACCGGTGCGCTGCGGAGAAGCCAAACCCGCAGAAGTGAGCTCCGCGGGTGTTGCTTCTCCGCATTACATCGCTGCTCGGTAAGAAGTGCACTTAACGGGATAACCCGCCGTGATAAACAATATTGTAATTGCGTGCTCGTAAGAAAAGCATATATTTAAAGCGGATGGTGCACCCGTGCCGTCTGTATTTGAAAATAAATGGAAACTTTGTGAATGTGTATATCTACATTGTAGTAAAAGTTCCAAAATTAAACTTTTATGGAAGAGTATACTATGTTAAGCAGAGATGCTTTTACAACCTGTGTTCATCATGCGCGACTCATTCTTTTTTAACTTGAGATTAAAGAAACAATATTTCATATATCAAGATTTGTAAATTCACTCGATTGGTATAGTTGGCCATTTATATAGGAGTCATTTTATGTCAAATCCGTCGTTTACTTGCCATCCCAAGACACCAGACCTTCTGAGATCACAGTTCATAAATATAGATAGATTAAGCTTAGCTTATGAATGAAAAAGTGGAATAACCATTACAGGTTTAGCTGGGTTTTCGCCTAAGCATTATGCAATGGTAGGGAAAGGCGTGGAAAAACTATTCGATATTCGAATCGAAAATATTCGGCCAAAACCACTATTCGCTTCGGACTTAAAATCCACTATTCGCACAAGACTACTTAACACACCACCCACTATAAATCGCATAAATGACAAGACAAAAAAAAAAAAAAAGACATACAGTGAATAGATTTTTTGCAGAACAGACTGGCCCCATCCTTTCCGGGCACTGGGTGTGCATTGCAGGGTAGGCTACATTTAAACTATTTATTGTCACAATTCACCATTGACTATCATTATGAAGTGTACATGTTACCACATTAATACACTCAAAAATAAAGACGGTACAAGACTGTCCTTCATTGACAACTTCGTATGTTAAGTAACGAAGTCAACGCCTTTGATGTGCTAATAAAAACCCCTTTGTCTGCCACGTTCAGCGTCCCATTTCATTGATGAAAGGCTCACTGATGCACATTTCATTCTCTTTGTCCAATGACTCTTCATCAACATGGCCACGTTCTGCCAATGAGACATGCTCGTATCGCCCTCCATATGGGACAGCCATGAGGGTGATCCACATCCCGCAGAAAAAACAAAATTCCTTGCGAGAGTTGGTTTACAGTTATTCGCAACCGGAAGCAGGGCACTCGGCGTTTCAGCTGAATTTTCCTATGCACAGCAATACCGAAAACAACCTGACAAGAGGAGTCATATCCTACTACCAAGAGCACATTTGTCCCGAGACCGGAAGGTATTTTGGCAACAAGCTACCCAGCCGGATCAGGGAAAACCAGAAGTAACTAAAAACATGTGTCAAACAAAGACACTTAAAGAGATACTGAACTGAAATTTGGAGCTCACAAAACAAGGCTGGACGGATAGGCGGGACACTGCAAAACTCAAAACATCACTCATACAACGATATACCTAACGCATCGCCGTATTTTTGGAAAAGAAGTGAGCGATTGAACACGGCCGACAAGACAAGTCATGATTCTTATTCCCTCTCATCCTTGCTACGTCCAGTCGCGCTGGTGAACCGAAGCGAGGAGAAAGAAGGGAGGCCGCTTCCCCTCAGTTTCAAATTTTCCTGGGGGACAGTGACATCATTGTCCTCGCTTGATCGCACCCTTCTTTTCCAAAAGTATGGCAATCCGTTTGAGATATCAATGTGTGAGTGATGTTTTGGAGTTTGTATTCAATGCTTCTGGGGCCTTATTTTGCGAAATCCAAATGTCGTTTCAGTATCCCTTTAACCAATGCTCCATTAAAATTATAAATGGAAGCACTGGTCTAGAAGTGGAATTAGTACTTTTCAAGTGGAGATAACTTTTTAAGTAGCTTTACTTGCTTGTGAATAAGACGACAGGGAAAGCCACATTCTACTGCTGGCATGTCTATGCTAGCGCATACAATCACTATCCCAGTGCCCTAGTGGGGACAAGTGTGTCCCAACTTGGACACATTTGTCGGAGTGTCGTTGGGAGCTGCTTTGGGTTCTTAAACCACCTTTCAGGAGAAACACTGCTACATATCCCACACTTCAGGCAATGATGACTAAGTAAAGCAATGTCAGTGAGCTTTGCCTGCTGAGGCATGGCCAACAGTCAATAAGGGGCATTTACCATTACCCCAGTCACTCCCGATGCATGAACTGAACATAGTATAATTTTGAAGCACTGGTGATTACTTTTAATTATTGTCTGCTTCGAAGTACCAATTCTGCGATGTAAAACTAAAACTGTGGAGCATTTCTTTTTGGCAAATAAACCACCAGCATGGCCCGAAAAATGAGATTGGTGAAGCATACTGTTCCTATATAAAATGGCTCATCTTACCAACTTGCTTCCGCTGCTTAGTCTTTGTGTAGATTTCCTCAGCGTCGTCCAAAACCAAGTTCATGTACTCGTCGAAGCCCTGTGAGATAGTTAAATAGATTCAATGAATGGTATTGCTGACCTGCAGACAATAACAGGTTATACTTCAGTTGCTATGCTGAACTCACAATAATATGGCCTTCAATTCGAAGGATGACGTTCTCGTAAAGCCAAACCTGAATCCGAGCCCTCTGAAGGAAAGGAGGAAAGAAAAAAAAATTAGGTTTGAGCCGATAGAGCACGCTATATAGCTGAAGACAAGAAACGTTAAGTACTCACGTTCTGTAGATATCTGAAAATCAGGTTCTGGAGCAAACTGTCAAGGATCATTTGTGAAAAACCGCTTGCGAAACAGCCATCACACAAGCGAACGCCGGCGAGTGCCGCGCGGACGCCAAGTGAAAAACGCCGGTGAATAACTGCATATATAATTACAGAAAAGCACACATAACCGGCAACAAGACCTAGCGATGTAGGTGTCATCAAACAAATGCGCCGTTCAGGAGAAATTAACCATTAAGTCAAAATGCGATCAGCGTTCAACGTCGAAAAACAATGACTTGACCGGTCTTCGCGCCGAGCGAGCATACAAACGTGCAAGTAAATCGGGACCAGAAAGGATACAATGGGTTGCACCATAACCTTCTGAACTTTTTGGCCTGGTCCTCCTTTGTACGACATCTTCGCTGCTTCTTGCTTCACGTAGGAATTGAGACTTGTGGTAGTAACTTCACACGCGCTTCGCGATGGACACGTTCAATATGGCGGACCTACGGCAAAATTGCGTTTTTTCTTCTTTTTTTTGTTTTTTTTTTTGTTTAGTGCGCTCATGTTGATGGTGATCCGGGTGATGCGATCAACGCAGCTACTGCTACATTTAGGAATGCAAATTAATCATCGTATCTTATTAAGACAATGCGTGACCACGGAATATAAAATTTGCGGAAAATTTCCTAACTTTTACCAGGATAATATGGTTCCACTAGGGGAAATTTGCTGTTGACCTGTATCGCTCATTTCGGATTCTCGGCCAGCCGCCAGTCATCTGGGCTCTGGCTCCTGGCACTTGTCTTCTGTTGTTGTGTTCGAACGTGTGCACGCAATGTGGAGGAAAAACTAAGATCGCGCATTCATCTGATTCACCTGCAGGGGTAAGCTTCATTACGTGTCATACGGTGACCATGTGCTCGTATGGGAGCTATGGGAGCACCGGTAACGTCTCGGAACTTGCAGTTTCGTCTAGAATGCCGGCCCGAGTGGTTAAGCCCATGTTTCGATGGCTGGTTTTTCTGACACGATTGATTGGCCAAGTTTCTTAACATTCCTTACGAACGTCATCGTACCCTGGATGGCAAGAACTTCGCAACAGTGTACTTTTTGTATTATTATTATTTTAACGACGTGTACTAAGGATCATTTTATCCGATCTTTTCCCTCACATTCAACAGGGAAACAAGAAAAGTGTAGCAACATGAAGTTTTCATTCACGTTAGCCTTGAGTGGAGTGTTTCTCGCCTACATTTTGCACTCTATGTGGACCCTCTACACTTTATATTATCCAAAACGCTGCGGAAAAAATGAAGCCTGTATTCAACCAACCTGGACTGCGGAATCAAGGTTCCAGGTGAGAACAGAGCTTGTCCTTTACAGCATTGGAAATTCTCGTCAGCTTATATTTGATCGTGTACTAAAATGAATGATTCTCCGGAATGCGCTTTTGTCTGTTACAGTTCTTCTTTTGCACTTCTTCTTCAACTAAAATCAGAAATGTGAACGATCTCACTGTGATATGGTCTGAAAATGAGTTTGACATCTTCAAAACCAGCGAAAGGTATGTTGCTTTCAATGTTGAAGCTGAAAACAAGGCGCCAAATGTCGCTTAAACCTAGTGCTGCCTTTCTTCATTTCTCCTACTTAGTAAAATATAGAATTTAGAAAGGAAAATTGGAAATAAAGGCTGTTTGATCTCTGCTAATTCATATCCTGTCAAATGTTTGTTCAGCTTTACTGAAAATATCCTTTGCTTTCAAGCTCCTCATGAATGGGAGTGTGAAGAAACCTCTTTGCATGACCTCCTGAGAACAAGATGATCTGTGATAGGCAGAAATGTAATGTTCAGGGGGACTCGATGAACAGTTCTTAAATGTTGCGGGAAAAGAAACTAATCGGTTACTAAATTCCTGCAACCCGTAGCATCAAATAAAAAGTAGAAGTGGCATGGCACATAAAGTTGCCATGCTGTTACTACACTTTGATGATGATATCACTTTTTAACGTGTTTAGCCAAGAGTTGTGCATGTATAATAATAATAGTAATAATAACACTGCTTTATTTGATTCATGCCCCAGAACAACCAATAGGTTATAATGTGGTGGCACATTATGCTAGGCAAATAACAATGTCTGCACTTACTGGGCTTCCCAAGCCAAGGAATTATCATAATGGACCTTTTCCATACCGACGGCACCAGGCGGTGGCTGCACGAACTAAAAATCGAGGAAGGGACCTACCTGCGCTACCAATCGATAATGGGAGCTACGCTACCAGTTTCTTCGTTCTCTCGAGCAGCGGGGCGTGCCCAACGCGCCGTCCAAGTGGGGCATCCGTGGCGTCCACTTAAACGTCGTGTTATTCTTTCCGTCCGCTTTCTTTTTGCGTAACACAATTATATGTATGCTGCAATTACGTTTGCTACTCGCTGATCTACAGCCTCCTTCCGAGTTCCTCGATTTTTGGTTTCAACTCTCCGCCGCTTGGCATCGGGCGCTCGCGCGTGCGCAGAACGCTTCTCGGAAAAGATCCATTAGCAGGCCTGAGTATCTAGCAGCAGTGTCTCTTCCATCCGAGGAAAACCTGGAATTCAGGGTAGATATTCAGTCAGCCTCAAAAAGTTGGAACAATGTCAGTGTTTGGTTGAGACGTTGCACGAGTCGGGGAAATTTTGGAAGTAGGAACACTTGCACATATCCTTTCATGTATTGGTACAAAGAACAATACAAGCATCATATTCATAGACTCTTAGACAAATACCAATAAAAGCTCACAGAAGGTTACATTCTGCCATTGTGCACTACTGTCCTCCTTACTGATGGCTATAGGATTTTTTTGTAGGATGAATTAGTCGAGGAACTGCAGTAGACAGGGAAAAACTTGGAGGAGTGGGGGAATTTATAACAATAGTTGTGGTAGACATTCTGAGCATGAAGTAGCCAACCACAGTGAAGTTCATAACAGAAATACTTCTCACCAGGCAGCTGAATGTCACATTGCCACGAAAGACACTAAGGAATGGCACGCTGCACGCTTATGTGCTGCTTTTGGAGCGCAAGGAGCATGAGCCAGTCCGAACAGTAGAACAACTGTTAGGACACTCGAGCACCAGTCTGGGTGCAGGCAGCCTCACTCGACACCTCGTGCCTCAAGACGAAGAAATCAGTCTCATTGGCTCTGCAACGGCCAAGCCAGAGGTGAGGCATTCAGTGCTGTATTCTCACGATCAATCCGAAGGTCTTTCGAAATGGCAGCAGATGCCGAGCTGTCACATAAAGGAAGACTGGTGTCTCGTTAGCACCCTGTGGGACATAAATTTCTCTGCCGCGATTGTATATTTTTCTCTACTTTGTGCTATTAAGACGGCTCACCTACATTGCCGACTGGGCAATATAGCTTATAGGTCTGCACGGGTACGGGGCCAGCTCATGGGCCAACAGGCTTCCCGGTAATTATGAAGGGGCCGGGCACGGGCCTTGCATTTGAATCTACACAGCAGGCCTAAACAAACCAAATTAACTGCAACTTAAAAAGAAAAAAATTTGTTTGCACAAATGTTTTGAAGTTTGTTTGGTGGGATTGAGTGGGAGACCGAAATGCTAAAAGCATGTTAATTCATTTTCTTTCTTTTTTGTACAATGCGCATTATGTGCAGATTGCTCTTCCAGAGCACCAGCAGCACTTCATTCATTTTTGTTGCTGACCTACGCTGGTGGCATCACTGTCGTACAGTCGCTTCTCCCCATCATGCACGCACTTACATATGTGCCTGCACGATGCACACCCTCGCAGGCGCAAGCCATCTATACGTACAAGTGCATACACCCACAAAGTGGGTGAAGAGAATCCACTTCCCTCAAGGTTTGTTGCCCGGGAGCAAGCAATAAATCCGTGCACCTGTGAAAAAAAAAAAAAAAAATCTGGCGCCATTTGGTGGTTTTTAATGAAACTATTGGTATGTTCCTGGTGTTCCGTTTCCACGGGCGAGCCAGCGTTTCCCAAGCCTCGTTAGTGCTTTTCCCGCAGCATTGCAAGCAAAAATAACCGCTGATTTTTCGTTGCATGCACGACTGCCTCGACGGCTGAATTAATGAAGTTCAGAAGCTATCCTTCGTGAAATTCTAGTGATTTCCGGGCAAGACATAGGAAGTGGAGCTGGCAGAGCGTTGACGGCAATGAATCGTGGCGGTTCCACAGTGTGACCCGCCATGTGAGCTCCGTTCGTATCATCTGTTTTATTTTTACCTGCTCCCCACGATGCAGATTTGTTTGTAGCTGGCACCGCCACCATTTTGGTGCAAAGCCCTAGTGGCAGTCCATGAATGGAGAAGCTGAAAGACCTGAAGTGCCTACTTTAAGGGGAATGAAGTGGGCCTTGCTACCCTGCTTAGATCACCACAGTTTTTCTAAACATAAAAAAAAATTATGTATATATAAATTATATATATATATATATAAGGGCAACCTGAGGGCGTGACAGCTAATGCAGCTGCAACACTTTACGCTAAAAATATTAGTCCCTGAAATTTGTCTTGAAACCCCCGAAACATGTGAAGTGCATGCATACATTCTTTTTTTGCGGGCTAAGACGTCTGCACCTTTTTCTTTATGAATAAATTCTAAACACGCTTTTTGCATTGTTTGCATTTGTTCATGCTTCTTGATTCGTTACACAAATCAAGAAGAATGAAGCAGAAATAAAAAAACTCATTGATTATATTTGGCTCGTCGACGGTGGCCGCAATGATTGTGTTACCGAGGCTCAGGGCGCAAGTGTTGACAAAAACGCCAGCGCGATCCCGCGTTGCTGCCAGTCATGGACCTTGGCTTTGTGAGTGCAATTCGTGCCCAGGTAAGGAAGTTTCCGTAGATCATTTCAGCTGTCCCGCATCGCTCACTGCAATGAGACATGGAACTCTGCAGACACATCATCTTTGATGCGGAGAAGCGCAACAAAGGGGGAGAAAGGGTAGAAAACTGAACTACCTACTAGGCCGAGGCGGCTTAAAAACAACTTCCTGGGTAAAACGTCACACTTAAAATGAAGAATACAAAATGCAAACGGTCCTCGTAGAGTGACTTACGCGAATCATTTCTTCACAACTTCTCCAACCCAGCTGGTTGCTGGGTGTAAATCATCTTCTCATTCCACAAAGAAACGGGTGATTGCCAGCATAAAGCTGCTTTTGCAGCCCATAACTAGGGCTCCGTGTTATCGGAGTTGATTTTTCAGTAAATTCGAGGGTGTTTTTCGAGTTAATTTTTTTGCGAAAATTCGGTGTTTATCGGAGTTTATTTTTAGCAAATCTCAATTTTCCGGGTGGAGATTAATTTCACAGTGTTTCCTATTAAAAAATAAATATACACCGGATGCAAGCGTATGCACCAGATAAAAATAAACGCGCTTGATGTCAACCAGTGTAGAACCGAAAAATACGAGGTTAGTTCACGGTTCAGGTTCAGGTAAATTTATTTTGTTCCGGTTCAGTTCCGGTTTGATTAATTCGATCCAGCGGACCGGTCCGCGAACCGGTCGAGCGCTGAAGCTGTTGCAGAACCGGTTCGGAGAATTATAAATGACAAATTGCAACATCAAAATAAATTACAAATAAAACATCTGAAATCAGCACATCTGAAACAGGATACATCGTCGAAACTAGTAGCGCATAACGTTTATAAAAGCCTGTAGCCAATGCAAGCGGCAAACAACGACTGTCTGATGACAGGGCTGTCTGTCGCGGGCGCTAACTCCAGCGTCTGCTGAGCGTTGGTTTGAGCGCATCGCGCCTGCTTGAGTCCCATGGCCTACGCTGGGCAGGCGACGGAAGCAACTAGAAGCTCGGCAGATCCTTTGTCAAATTCGAAAGTGCGCGCCAGCTTGCTTCTCCGCGAGCGACTGAGGTTTGTATCCCTGTTTTTTCCCCGCATTTATCGAGTTTCCGGTACGAAAAAATACGGCATGTAAATCTTGACACTTCATAGCTCGATATACTCTGACCGGTGGTTGGGGCAGCGAAGAGCAGATATAATTCATGAATGCTCATTTCAACTGTAAATAAAATTTCTTTCTCTCCCTCAAACATTATCAAACTCCACAGCCTTTTCTTTTCTCATTCCGATGGAAGCAAGCTTCAAGAACTCGCGCGTTCTAGAAACGTGTTATGAAATGAGCACACAGCAGCATTTAGGATTTACGAGATTGTAGGAAAATAAAATCCCGTGGCTGCATTTTTTTTTTGCCCAGCCTTCCATTTTTTTTTTTAGTGCAAGTTGCGATTAGCGCAATACTGGTTCCTATGCCAAGATTCATGGATGCAGCGTTTGTCAAGATTCATGGATGCGGCGTTTATATTCCTAAGACTGAGTGGAGAAGAAAAATATGTAGCGAGGTGTGTCAGTTGACGGCACTGAAAACAATGGCATTGATAGCATCATTCATTGTCAACGGCTGCTGGCCGCACGTTTTTGGACGCAGGAGCCGGTAACGTTATTTTTTTCCGGTTCAGTTCCGGTTCGGGTTTATCGCGATAACAATATAACGGTTCGGTTTCAGGTTCCAGTTCCAAAAAAACCGGTTCGGTTCCGGTTTTCGGTTCCGTTCGTTCGGTTCGGCACCCTGGTGTCAACTAAGATTTCTTCAGTTGATTTTGGCGTTGGGTTGTCATTGGCAATACTAATTTGTCCCCACGACAAAGTCGCACACATGTGGCTTTGATAAACGTCGGTACCTTAAAATCAATAAACTGCTGGAGGTAGCCACGGAAGCTCTTAGTCATCCCATCAGTCTATCCTGCTGCCGCGCAAGGTGGAGTGGTAAGAGATGCAATAGAGAGAAGTTTCAATGCCCCTCTTCTCTATTTTCTACAATCTCTATGGTCCATGGCTTTCACTATTACCCCAGAAACATACCTCTCTTCTCTAAATCCCGAATCCCTGGCTAGGCTTGAAACCAAGAGTGGCTTTGCTGCCATTTGACACGGATGGTGAACCCCCTTTTGACAACAGTCCGATGCTTGAAACGATAATTATGGTGTCATTTTCTCAGGACCATTATTCCTACGCTGCTCAAATTGTACAAAAAAATTGTGTGTGTGTGGGCAGGGGGGGAGTGGCATGGGCGACATAACAATTCGGAGTTTATTGGATAAATTCGAATCTAATAAAAAATTTACCGCAATTGTTTCGGAGTTTTCGGTTTATCCGAAAACACGAACCTTACCTATAACGCCTTTGCTTTAAGATATATTACAGTGTCATTCATTTTGTTGAGTCGCAGAAAGTGTAGCCGCATGGTCCTCTGCACTCCTGTAAACCGCCACTTCCGCATGGGAACGTTCTTAAACCGACCACATGAGGCGCTGATAGCGCGAGAGATGGTGGCGCTATAGCAGCACGCAAGGAGCGTATTTAGAACTTTGTCTTTTGTCAGAACCTGCGTGCGTACACTTCCCTTCCTTTTGCACATGGTTTTGTTTACTGTTGCTCGCCATTTTTATTTTTTCATCCTTTTCAATATGCGGGTTTGGTTGAAAGAAATGACAATGGGGGTGACCTTTTCTCTTAATGCACTGCCTGGACATACAGACCAACATGCGGGTCTGATGTCAGCTCCTGCGGTGGCGCTGCTGTCGTACGCGGTGCGATGGTCAGATGCTTCACTTCATCTCCGAAGCTTGCTTTGCGCGCAGGCTGCAGTGCCCAAACCTGGTGTAGGCAAACCTCGGTTCTTTGTGTAGCAGCTGTGTCGGGCTATAGAATGGTTCAACTCAGTAATAGCAAGAAAAAAATTATATTTTTTGCTGCATTGATTTCTGCGCACTCATAGTCAACATAGTAGCGTGTGGCAAGCGAGCTTGCCATGCCGGGCAACTTGTGAGCTCAGCTTCATACTGGGTAAAATAGAGCGGACCTCAGCGGGCCCGTGGAAATTAGTGTCCGGCCGGGCCAGGCCGGCCATCGTAACTAGATAGCGAGCCGTGGGTGGGACCGGGCCCAAGAAACAGCAGGCCGGGCTGAGCTGTGCTCTCAAATTTCGGCCCGTGCAGGCCTCTAATATAGCTATCAAATAAATATTGAGATTGTGCTGTGCTTAGCATTGTGCATGACAGGCTATATCTGCTCGTATAGTTTTCAAAGTGTTCGTAATGCACACAAATCTACTTAAATGCTGACGACCAGTTTGCGCTTTCCACTTTTTCTCTCGCTTCCTCCTTTCTATTTTTTGTTTCCTCCTCCCCTTCTCCCTCCCTCTCTACCCCCTCGTCACCTTCTCCGCTAAGCCCATGACTGCTAAGCCATAGACTCCAACTATAAAAAAAAAAGGGAGGGAGGTTGACAAAAAAGCAACCCCAGCATGATTGACAAGTGGCCTTGGGTCCGTGAGTTACAACGCCGTTGCCGTCAGTGCAGGTGTTTAGTCAGGGTGCCCTTCATTGGTATTTATTTTTATGTTCCCTTTGGAGGATCTTTTTAGAGCGCAGCTCTTCGGCACCCGTTTTCGCGTTGAGCAGCGGCGTTGTCAATGTAACCGCGCGCGTTGCATTATAGGACGTTTCCCACTAAAGTTAGTGGGAAATTTCCCCACTAAATTTAGTGGGCTAAGTTTCCCCCTAAATTTAGCGGGGATATTGATGTTACGTGACCTCAACACCAATTCAGTTTCCCTGCTAAATTTAAAGGGGGAAAATGACGTCCACGACTTCGTGTCATGTCACCCATAAACAAATTCAGTAGCAGGAAGAGAGGAGCAGGAAGGGAGGAGGAGATGGTATGGAGGAGGAGGGAGGCATACCCTCCCTCCTCCTCTCCTCAAGAGCTGCTCTCTAGTTTCGCATTACCAAGATTTGTAAACGTCTTTAATTTTTTGTTTTTAGGGGGGGAGGGGTGAGCGTGTAAGCGTAGCGCGTTACTAAATACGACTGGAAGCAGTTCTTGGTTTTTAAATGTTTAATTACATGTGTTTTTCTTATCATGGAGATATCTAGGATTTGTAAAACATGCTCTGCGCATGGGGCAGCCCCACGCAGACGCTGGTTCAAAGGTTATGAAAAGACGGAATTGTGTGTCCTTCCGAGAAGGGATTTAAATCCTGCTTCCTAGGTGCAGTGGCCTGTGAGTGACTAAGTTCCCCCACCGTTACCTTTGTACTCATGGTGGCTTATTTGCAGCTTTATCTCTCACCCTGTGCCTTCTTCAACTTCAAAGTTTCTTTTCTTGTTTTTCTTTTTTCTCACCACAGTTTTGGGTTGAGACATCATGATTCACTCTTCCTTCCTTGTTTTTATACCAATGCATTCCAATCCAGGCTTCCGACCGGGGGCAGTTATTTCGAAAAATGTCAATACATGTTGATTAAAAATTGCAGTGGTCAAAGAAGCACCCAGAGAAGACTAACGCGCAGTGCGAGAAGCAAACTCGGTTCTCGCTTCCCTGGTCCTGGAAGGTCCTTCGCTAATCTTCTGGCACAGATTGTGACCTGTCCATTGTGGGGCACCCTTTTTGCAGGCTTATCTCCATTCACGGGTTCACACAATGAACCAGCCTACCATCCCGAACGGATGTGAGAGGAGGAAAGCCTCGTAGAGTATCGACTTTGGTCGTCTCGCCTTTAAAAAGAAGCTGATAAGGTTCATTGAAAAAAAAAAAAAAAAGATTGGAGGTGAATTTAAGAGTATTTTTATCTCGTGAATTTGAATATCATGTTCTGTTTTCCCCAAAGATGTAACTAAACATGAGAAAACATAGAAAAACATTGACCAGTCATTACATTATAAAAGGATCTTTTGGCTGCCAAGTGCGTGTCGCTTATGTGGGCAGCGCATGCAATTGCAAGATTTCCAGGTATATTCCCCTGCACTGGCACCAGTTGTGACGTCTTTTTCCAACCTTTTTGAAAATGGCAAGAGTGCACATGCGTAGCTTTGATATGCTGCTGAAGATGTGCGAGAGCGGAGGTTCCAAAAACTCCTTTTATGACATCACGCTCTGGGAAGGAGGGCGTCAGCGGTACTTTGAAAATGATTTTCTGTAGCCTTTATGCAGCAACTTAAAAATAATCTCGATATTTGTGACCCTGGATGCCAAATGAGGACGATTTCAGTGTTTTACTCAAATACAGAACCGCTTCAGTTGCCCTTTAAAGGAAAACCTCTAGGACTACGAATATGAAATTTTTTTGAAAGCTTATTGCACTGAGTTGTCTAAAAAGCACTTCCGAATAAACGTTGGAACCTTTGCTTCCCAGCACGGTCAGTGTGAGTTAAAATTTGAGAGGGGATATCGAGATCTAGACATCTCTGCGCTTTTCGCAAGCCTTTCCCAAATTATGGACAGTGTGTTTGTGGTTTGCCTTTTTCTCTCCAGGTATTAACTTACTTCTTTGTTAGAGTAGTTAGCTTGTCTTTGCTCCGGTTTTAGCCATACTCTATGGCTGTCTAATAGTTTTACAGCCATGCCTAACTTCCATGCTGATGGCTTCACAATGCCGTCCTTGTGTGTAGCAAAGTGCACAGGCACTCGGGCTACTTGGCACATTATCAACCTATTGCACTATCTTCACTTCATAAATGTCACAGAAACAGTCCTCGAGTATACACATTTGCAAGCGTGACATCCCAACTGGTGCCCCACGCAGTAGCATGCATGTGGAGGTAACTTTAGCAGACTTGCACTTGCACACGCTTGATCACACCAGTGGTACGCACTGAGCAGTTGAAAGCTTTCGATGTGATGTTGCATTCAAATTTTGTTATTGTTTTTATTTCTCAGGTTGAGTACTATTTTTGGGGAAATTGACTGTCATATTCCGATTCATAGAATAAAGATATGCTGCAATTTATCTAACTCATTTTTCACAGTGGTAGCTGTTAATGCCCCTTGCCAGAAAAAAATGGTCATGTATGAATGCAAAACCCCTCTCTACTGCAGAGGCACTGCTTTCCCCGTCAGTTCCTCACACACGGCAAGGCTCTCTCTCGCTTCCCCCCTCTTCCTCCCCCCTGTAAGCCACCACTGTTTCAAAATCACACGTAATTGTGGTGAGAACACTCTCTCTTCCTTCCCACTCCCCCCACCCCTTCGGCGGCCACCGTTGCCAAAATACCCGTGTGGTCGCTCTATGCACTACACACTTCCTCGCCTCCCCACTGCCACCGCCCACGTTCCGTTCTATTGTGCTCCCATCTTTACAGAACAGCTCGCATAGATGCTTTCGCTTCCTCCATCGCAGGCGCGGTCACGGGCGCCCCCGTTCTGAAAGAGTGTTTCGGCCAAAAGAAAGCATGTCTCTGTGTCCTTCTTCAAGACATGCAACATCTCGCACAATCGTTCCACCAAAGCACACATCTGCTCACACACGTCTCCTACATCAATTCCACTGAAAGCAAACAACCCATTGCAAACATTGTACAGTACACTGGCTGAAAGCAAATCTCCTTCAACACGCCTTTCCACAATGCAGCCGCTACCGCTGTCAATCGCAGCACACTTTGTATGGTCGTTTGCAATTTTTATTTCAATAACCTCATCAGCTTCTCTTTAAATACAGAACATGTGTATGCATGGCTTGCATGCGACGTCATCGCACTCATACCAGTGATCATTCTTACTTGTTCTTGCCGAGAAGAACAAATTCGGTGGTACGAAATGTGCTGCAGAAGGTTTGGGCAGAGCAGCATGATTCTTCAGATTGGCCGCTGATGTGACATCAGTGTAAACTAGCAGGTGACAGGCAGAGATAACAGTCCTCACTGAAAATGTTATCTGCTCCCGTGTGAGACTGTTACTTAACAAAGATACGTTCTATATTATGGAACAATTTTCACTTGTTCCGTAATATAACTGGCATGATATGCCCAGTGCCTGAACCGTGTTTCTTTTGTTTATCTATAGGTCAAGCAAAAGCCAGCTAAAGTAAAGGTCCCACAGACTCACTGGAACCCAAAGGTGGAAGTCAGCATAATGGAGCGACCCTTTCCCTCTCAAGACCAGCCAAGTGCCTGCAGAAATTAGTCATCTTCTGCAGTAAGTGTATGCATGAGCTTGAACCTATGCTGTTCTGGATGTATTCTGGAGAAGAAAAGTGTGACATGCAATGCCACTGAATTATGTGACTGTTCGAAGTTGAAACATTAAGTCCTTTAGTCTCACAAGGCTGTAAGGATAGAGGTTTAACTGAAACTTGCTTTTGCATGCCTTACAGTAGCACAGCATATTTTGGAAAATGTATGCAGCTCATAAATCAAATTTCATGTTTTTTTGTTTTCTTTTTGTTTTTTTGTTCACCACAAAACTTTGGTTTATTCTACTTCTAGAATCAACTCAAAGCGTCAGTATGTGCCAATCATTCACATGACTGATGTTACAACGAGAGAGAAAGACTTTGTGGTAAGTTTGCATGGTGTCATTTTAAAATGCTGATAATTTGATTTAAAACATTCTTTGCACAAGATGCATATGCCAGATTTAGTGTCCCATTCTACTAGTTCAAATTTGTTAGGATGCTTGCTCATTAATTCATAACTGGAGACTTATTGGAGCCCTTAGGTTTGAGCTAGAGCTTCTAGAAATTATATGCTAGCCTTAACCCTTTGACGGTCGCCGCCATACATATAAGGCGGCGATTACAGATTTGAAAGTGCCCGCTAAACACGAAACCGCAAACCCCCGGGAGGTGTTACTTATTTGTTTTGTCTTTGGCGATCTATAAATATTGTGTTAGCACAGTGTTTCACTTTTCTGGGGCTACTTATAGTTTTGTAATTACACGCTCTGTGCAGATGATGATACGCACAGAATGGTTTGCTTCGCATGTCGGCTGTTCTGGGGTAGTGGTAATTGGAGCACTGCCTCTTCCAATCCAGACGTGTAACGCTTCTCAGAATTGAATTCAGAGGAAGAGAGCTTACTATCCAACGGGAAAGCTCTGTAAAATACCTCCGGTTTAGAATCTGGAGACCTCCGGAATGTTGCGCAAGCGGACATGCCAAAATGAAACCGAATGGAAGAAAGGGACACAACTTTTCGCCTTCAATACCTATTCTCTTTTGATGGTTGTAAGCCAGAACAGCTGGTAAGACCCGTATGTGGTCTTGTTAGATAATTAAGAAAAAAACCTTTGCGCTGACTTTTTCTGTATACTTTTCCTTTGGAAACAAAATCTGACCACTAGAAAACATTTCCTGGGGAAAAATTCATCATCAAAGGGTTAATCAAGTTCTCCAGAATTTTTAATTTTACAGCCTCTTGGACATACCTGCTACTTAAAATGGCACTAAACCACTTCCTGCGATAGTCTATTTATGGTGAGAACTCAATCTATGTACTTAAGCATCCTAAAAAGAACCAAACATTACATTCATGCATGGCAGATTCTTTATTAAAATCGGTATCAAAAGATTTATCACCTCGGAACTATAACAGACAGCATAGAGCGCCATCGCACGAGGAAGGGCAGGGTGCCATCTGGTGTCAATCTTTTGATACCGGTTGTAATAGAAAAATCAACTACCGCATTAAAATCCGAGAGATAGCCCACCTAACATCAAGAGCAAATTGGGTGAATATATGGAGTGGGCTAACTTTCGGTGTATTGTCAAGAAAAGTTTAAAGTATTGCTATTTTTAGGTCGCACGCTCTTCCGGCAATGAAGCAAAGATGACTGTACTTCCCAGTCAGCAGTGTTTGCTTATATCTAGGGTCGGAGTTTTCGGTTTAAACCGATAAAAACCGATAAAAGTACGCCCGAACCATTTCGAAAATTCGGTTTTAACCGAAAAGGTCAGTTTGTAGGTTCGGCGTTTTTGGTTTAAACCGATAAATGTCCGGTGGGGAGGGGGAGAGAGAGAGAGAGAGAGGGGGGGGGCTTTGCAAGGTTCGACATTGTGTGACGCCTTTGTAATTACCCTCTTCCAAGGTTCAACATGCAACAAAAGAGGTCTTAGATTGGCCTTTGCGGGACAACTGTGTCCTTTCTTTAGTGTGTCAAGTTCCGGTCCTAAAAAAAAAGTTCGGATGTGGGCTAGTACGTATAAGGTTTTTCGCTTCATGCTCTTCAGAGGTCATCGAGGAAAGCCGTTAATATGTTTCTTAACACCCTGTCTCAAACTTCCCTGTGGTTAAAAACATAAATACAATGAATTTTTTTTTGCCATTCCGCTGGTCATTGTGCTGTCATCACCTCAGACGGTCACGTCGTCAGAATGGCACGGAAAAAGAAGCGCTGAAGATTATGCCCGCGAATTCATGCGATTTAGAGGTGTGTCCTGACGGGAAGTGTAGCGAAGACGACGCATGTATATGTGTCGTTATTCTTTAAGTGATCACAAATATCACAGCTACAAGGATCATCTGATCCGGTGTTCGACTGTGTTTCTTTCATATTCACCGGAAAAAAAACGGTAAACTTTTTGGGAATAAATATACACCGAAAAAAACTAAAATCGAATTTTAAATATAAGCACAAGGAAGTACCGCCGAATTTGAAAAAATAAAAACCGAAACGCTGAACCTTACCTATATCCCGCCATAGCTAACTAGCTACATTTACCTGAGTCTATCATTGATCCCAGCACTACTATTCCTAGGAGTGGGCTATCTTTGGTGTTTAGAAAAATATAGCAAACGGCAATGTAAAATGGTGGGCTATCTTTAGGGGTGGGGCATCTCTTGGGATTTTACGGTATGCATAATTTTTTTTTTTTTTTTTTATGATGCTTAGAGTCATAGATTGGTGTTCAGGCCATAAATAGACTATTGCAGAAAGTGTTTTAGCTCCCCTTGGGCCAGATATTTGACAACAACTTGCAATGAAATTTTATGCTTTAAATTTTCTATGGAGGTAGTAATGTAGACCTCAAGACAAGAGGCTCGATAAATATCTTGTAGACCTTTTCATTCTCCTCCGCATGGGCGCTGCCATCTTGGGATCACGCGACGCGGCATCCATTAGGTTGCTTCAACTTGCTGCTTCGCTCCCCTCCGCAGCCTTAGCGGATGCGTTGTATTAAATCGTCTGTTAGCTTCAATCGCTTCCTGGCATTCTTTGCTTTACTTCGAAACTGTAGTCGATACTGAAGGGTTCAAAGGTCCTTATGATAACTGAGGCTTGTTGACTAATAGTGACGGAACATTCTCAGTAAGAAGCGCATATATTTATATCGGCGCATTTAGGATCGGAGCGTCAAAATAGTCAGCGCAATGAGACCGTCTGTATTTCCTGAAAGTATCATTTCTCTTGTATTTATAATGTGTCAAAAACAGCTTCTTTGATTATGTAAGGAAACTCGCGGAGGAGATAGACGACGAACATTTAACTTAAGTTTTATCTGAAGCTGTAGCAAGTGGTAACCTAATATCACACCCACATGTGCGATGAGGTCCTCAGACTCTTTTGCGACAGTAAACATCGTGTTAATAGGTTTATTATTAAGTTTAAGAAATTGTATGCCATGCCCGCCTTACTGCGCATCATTTAATGATTTATTGATCATATTTAGATAACCAGTGCCATCCACTTGATTTATTTTAATACAGAGTTGGGACTTCCGCTGTAGCGAAACTGCCACAGACACTTAATAACAGTAGTGAGTTTTAGAATAGCGTGCACAAAGAAATGGCGTTGTTTCTATTTGCAAATGCAAACGCGGAGTTTATGCTCAGCGCACGCACAATAATGACGACGTTTTTTTGCTTCTTTTTTAGGCGAACATTGTTTCAAATTTTGCTAGTATCTAAAAACATCAATATTTGACGCCAAAAAAAAGATTGTTTGCATGACATACTTGAGTCCAGGATTGTAGATGAGTAATACAGGTTTACTTTGGTGGCTGGCGACGCAAATTTATTGTAAAGCGAATCTGTTCAAACAAATAAATATTTGTTCACACAGGTCCGTGAAGCGGTGCCTAGCGCTAGAATTCAGGCAAACTTTAAGTTAATTGTCAGTCTCGTGCCCTTTAATTTATTTGGCCAATTTGCTGAAGACAAATGCCAGATTTAGTTTGACAGGCCTGTCACTTGTATCATATCTTGAGTAAGCAAATGTTCATATAAAAATAATTTATTTTCTTGGGCCAATATCGCGAAATGCTGCTTATGCATACTTTAGCAGGGTTGATAATTTAATCAATTCTCTCTCCCTGTCAGAACATGCTCGGAGTACTGAATTAAAAGAAAGAGGCACGAGTGATACTTTTGTTTACATCAATTATCTGTGTCATTACACGATACGTTTTAGTCTCGCGAAGGTTCACTAAAGGTTGAGTGCCCCTAAAACTAAACAGTGAGTAGGAACCTGAGTTCATCTGTTCTGGCCGATGCTGTAATCATAGCACGCTGTCGATATGCTTCTTTACATTCAGCGTGTTAGCCTCTTCATTAGTTTTTTAGGGTATGCTGCCATGGGGTGCGGTGATGATGGTAATCTTCCTCTACATCAGTCAGGCGCTTGGCGACCCATTGCATCAAGTACATCTAAGGAGTTGAAAAAAAGCCCACAATTTAGGCTAGTACACTCGTAGTCCCTCAAGTGGCTCAATACCACTGTTTCATTTGTTGTGTGATACAAGGAAAATAATCGGGATTGCCAACGTTAGCAAAAACAACGAGAAACAGCTACGCAGCCGCATTCACGCTGGAAACCGGGAACCAACCAAACTGAAGCTGCATCGAATGCGCGCTCGAAAAGGCCAGCGCCCTATCCGGTGTGGTGAGGCAACTTTTAAAATGAAATAGTCTATAGAAAGTTAGCAACTATGGATGGTCTCTTTCATTTTTATGAATTAAACAGTCTAGCTTTTTTAAAATTGATAAAGTCACCATGGGATCTTGTAATCATATTTTGAAGAGCAAACCAGTTTAGGCTTTAGCTTGTAAACTTCACTGTAGTTTTCCGTTGAGATAATCTCTTTTCTGACATTTTTAAGAGAAATGTTTGAAACTGTTGCACAAAATGCCCATATACTATGCATCTAGTGATGCAAAGCACCCCGGCAACGAGTATTAGGTGTAGCCCGTTAATGGCTTTTTCATTGTGTGCTTATGGCAATCGCTGCATTTATTTCCTCCTAGCCTGTCAACAAAAACTGTAGCCTTCAACTGCCACTTAAGATTGCGATTAATCCAATAACAATAGGCCTGGCTCCGCCTAATGGTCACTGTCAATGAGGCTCTGAAGTCTATGTATCATTCCGGTAGGCTGTTTACTCTCTTTAAGTACAATCATTACAATTGGTCGCACTATTGACATTTCACTTTCCCACCCATTTTCTGCACCCAATGTTTAAATAGGTCTGACGACCAAAGATACAGATGAAGTGAAGGGAATCTCTTCGACACCAACTTTTGCGTCTTGCGTCATGACATTGTTGGTGTCTGGGTTTCATGTGAGTTGCCCATTTCTGCTTGACTGAAGCAAGCTTACTTCTAGTTCCCGATATACCCTTGATATAATCCAAACTTTGATATGGGAGACCTGTTGCTGGATTTGAGCTGACAAGAAAAGCAGACACCGGTCGTCTCTGTTTAGGCAGAGCACCAAGTTAAAAGGGCAGCCAAGTGGATTCTGAGATTGTCTCATTTATGGCGATAACTCCACCTACAGGCTTCAGCATCATTAAAAAAAAAAAAAAAAATTACACTTCTGGGCGTGTTAATTTTAAGCTATTAAAAATGTAATCGTGAGATCATGACATGCCCCTTTTTGCGCTTCTTTGAAGCAGACACCAGTGGCAAGCACCACAGTCAGACAACGCTTATGCAGCAATACTTGCTGTTAAATACGTCTCCTACACCTCGAAGAATTTGACTTTTATTGTTTTGTCAAAATATAATGCGCGCAGTGAGCATCATTTTCATGGGTAAAATTTTATTTATGGTGATGGGGGACCCAAGAGGATGCCCCACATACACACACACAAACAAACACCCCCCCAGAAGATAGTGCCTGTAGCATTTCTATCGCTATGAGTTTACTAGGAACGCCTAGTTTCCATCTAGAACTGGCTTCATATTTAATGACTAAATCCCATCAAATGATATGCCATCATAAACAAGCTTCTACAAAAAGCACTCTGAGTGCCCCCTAACGAACGTGACTTGATTGCACTGAGATTTTATCAGTGCTTAATTGGCCATGATGAAAGATAATTCTGAGGGGCACGAGGAACCCTTCTTGCGGTGTGCTCAGCACAATCTTGCTCTCCTTCATATCTCGCTTCTTTCTGGTGCTTTGTATTAATCACACTGCAGTTTATATGCAATAATTGCTTTTTGAGAACCCTCTTTTTCTAGGCTTATTCTCTGCATTAATTTTAAAGCATGTGTCTATGTGTCTCTTTTAGCTGCTCTTTGACTTCCTGGCATTCAAAAATGATGCAAACTTCTGGCTTGGGCTAAGAAAACCTTCAAGGCTTATCATTAAGGGGTGTGCTGTGTATGCGTGACTCAGTCAAGTGATTGCTTTTCTACTTAAGTGATCGCAATATAATTCAGTCAGACAGTTCCTTAGTACCCATGCTGGAGCCGTAATTGAGGCAAGTCTTTTTCTTGTTTGTTTCCAAAGTCAGTCTGAACTGAAAAAAGCTTATATGGATAAAAGCGTATCTCAACTCAGGCATTGTTTTATCGCTATTTTAATTTTGATCAGTGTGAACAGCATGAATTTTTAAACTAAAAAGTGAGTCCAAACGGGTAAGTTCGGATTTTTGTTTTCAATTTTTTTGCCATTGAAGGCCGAGGTGGAAATCAGTTTCTTCAGCCTGTCGGAAATCAATGTTTACCACGCATATTTGTCACTTCTCAAAACTACTCGCGCTTAGGCTCTTCGGTGACACTTTCAAACAGCTTCATTACGCGAATGAATTGGAATATTTTTATACTTTGAATATAAAAAAAGCCAAACTCTGTCTTTTGATCAATTTCGGCAAGTTGCGCTATAAAATCTTTCCAAGATATTTTAATGGACTTGATATCTTCAGAAAGCCCAAACTTAGTTCTTTCATTAAATATAAATCTCAATATTTGCGTGGAAGAAATAATATGCTACATACATTTAAATTAACTAATGTCTAAAATATTAAAATTGGATGATTTCTTCAAAACTCACTTTTACTGTAGTATGACCGCGAATTAAGTTTGAATCTTGAAGATCTACAGTTTGAATGCGCTTCAAAGGGTGCTATTGTATTTATATTGTATGGATAAGTGATTAATGACCAAATAGCTAATACTTGCCTTTATAAGGGTATACAAATAAGGAAAATTGTGCATAATAGAGAAAGTGTCAATATTCGTAAGTTCTACTGGCCATCAATTCCATAATCCTATCATCCCTGCATAACCTGTGGCGATTTTCAAGTAGATAATAATTTCTTCGCCTTTCATTTCCTGCCCGCCTACAGAGTATATAAGTTAGACGCCACCTAGTGGACCACGCCAAGAGGTAGCTATTACAAAATAGCTTTATTTAAAAAAGAATAAAATCAGGGAATGCCATGTAATACTTAACGCAAAAACGGTGCATGTGTAGTGCTACAGTTTGGCGTTTTGACGCGACTTGTAACTATGTTGTTAGCCGTGGCACAGTAGAAGACAACCCCTCTAACTTCCGTAGAAACGCCCTGGAAATGTGACTCCAACCAGCCTTGGGAAAGTCATAGCACTTAAGGGGATACACCCCTGGGAGGGTCATCTGCCAACCCTTTGGCTTAAAAAATTAATGAAATTGCTAGGTAGGCTGGTGTATCGGGTGCTAGAGGTGGTGCATTAAAAACTTTCAGGTCTGTCGGCTGCGGAAGGAAATTAGCAGCTCTATCAGTAACACCCTCATATTTAGTTAATCTATCACGGAAAAACTTAGTCACAATATTCCGCTAAGATTTTTATTCGCTAGATATGTAGCAGAATGCCTAGGAGGTGCGCCTATGGAAAGCTTTTGTAAAAAGTTAATTTATCAATTTTCTCTTCTGCAAAATTGGTCAACTTTTTTGTCTTCTGTGTTCGATACAAATGCCGCATTTACAGTGACATCCGTAAAAAGGACAAACAAACTCCTATAGTACATTCCTTATTAAATTTAGAAGGGAAAGTGAAGAATGAGCCTTCCTGTATTGCTATTATCAAACGATAGATTGACTAAAATGGAATTTATACCAAAAGTGAATGGAGAAAATTGTTCAAAGTGCTCAAAACCCTACCTTTCTTTTAGCTCGTGGACAGAAATAATTTATAAAAAATTAACTATGGCAGTGTAACCAGTAAATATTTCAAATACTCTCTGATGTAGATGAATGTAAATATGTAATTTTTCAAAATCAATGTTTTTTAGAATTTTTCTCAAATGTGTCCTCAATCTTGTTTGCGCGTCCTTGCTTTTCCTGTACGCGACTTTTGAAGTTAGAATTATTTGAACATCTGAGTGAAAAGGCACATCTGGTTGAATCTAACTTGACTTTATTGTGGTTCCAATGGGCTAGCTGCAGAAGTCTGGGCCGCCTCCGTGGAAGCTGCGATCAGCAGGGCATTGTCTGTTGGCCCCAGAGGACTGCGACGCAGGAACTTTGAGAGGCCGGAATTGCCCCACTGCCTGAAGCCAGCGTCTTAAGGGAGTCAGGCATGGTACCTGCAAGAAGAAAGTTATTTAAATATACAAAACGATTTCCGAACTTAGGGCACAATTGTGGGAGCTGGTCCTGGCTCTGTTTCCAGATTCAAGAAGAGAAACCATTTCTGCTCTGCAGTTAGCTTCACAGTTCAAAATGGCAAAGATTGTTTTCAAAAAGCCTCTCAACCCCGTGCACCTGCAAATAAGTGTACTTCCTGAGTCACATGCGCAGTGACATCTCGGAGCTAAAGGCCACAGTGGGTGGGGACCGCCTTGGGTGCAGCGCTCAGGGGTGGGGTGTGTGCTGCCGCACGGCAACGAGAGCGGGGAGGTGGGGGCAGCGCGCCATCGCTGGCTACTTTCCCCAGGTGCCACTGACCCTAGTGACTTCACTGTCTCTGGGGGATCATGTCACTTCCGGATGGGCCTAGACCCTCTGCTTCTTGGTCCTCCAGTGCCTCCTGTGATTCTGAACACCAGCTTCAACGTGTTCTCGACCAACATGGCGTTGTGGTGCTGAAATGACGACTTACAAATGAGTGAGTGATGCTCAGTTAGTAGC
The DNA here is from genome assembly GCA_037355805.1 of Ixodes ricinus. Taxonomy (NCBI): domain Eukaryota; kingdom Metazoa; phylum Arthropoda; class Arachnida; order Ixodida; family Ixodidae; genus Ixodes; species Ixodes ricinus. The sequence continues at coordinate 356,806 of JAZHYW010070364.1, read as the reverse complement.
TGTAATTTAGTTGGACTGACAGCTGCCAAGGCTCGCCATCGAAACGGCACGAGAGTCATTATCCACCAAACCAAACTGCTAGACATTAATCGAATGACGCTATGCCGGGTTTTTTTAATCTATGTACAACATTTTACACAAGGTGTGCTCTTGGTACAAAAACAGAATTGCCCAGATCTTTGGGTATACCAAGCAGTCTTTAACTATCACTGCGATGTTGGCTCATGAGACCTTCTTCTTTGTCATCGTTGTGCACTGGCAACGACGCGTAACAAGTATTTCTGCCTACGAAATGCAGCAAACAGTCCCGTAACTCTGCGCAGGGGGATAGTTTGCTGAGTTCCGCAGATGGTGCTACCTAATAATTAATAACCTAGAGATAGTGCTAGACTTTTCACACATTGCTTTGGCGCTCAAAACGCATTATTTTAAAAATAACCTTAAATTGAGTGACAAAATTGCAATAAATCGCTAATTCATAAAACTTACACTTGCGAGTATGTCACAGCAGTTCCAACTACACGTGGCTGCAGGTCGGCAAATAAATAGTCTTTCGTCTTCTTTGCGATTATGTGCCGGAATTGCTGTGGTTTCGGGTGAAGGATCTTATGTTTTCGCTTTATTTGTGGAATGGTAGCAGGCAAAAATATAACCATTAAAATGCTTCTTAACCTTAAAATCGTTCCAAGAATTTTGCGACAAGTATTTTTGCTTACGGCGATCGGAGTTTGTTAGCTTTAAAGGTTGGATGACTATAAACAGTTTGCAGTCAATTAGCTAAATTTGCTCCAGCAACCATGTCTCAGCGTGAACATGGTAACGTAGTGACTTTACTGCAAACTTTGCCAGGTACTAATTTTAGCAGGTAAAATCTTGGAGGCATAATTTGGTAAATTTGACTGGGCTATGCCAATTATATGCTTAAAAACAAATCAGCTGTCACTAAAACTTGCCAGAAATTAACACTTCGTGGGAAGTTCACCAACACATAGCTGTTACATAGATCAGATTTTAAAGGTCACACGAAGAAATAAAAACTGAGTAGGACTCCTTTACATCTCACTATATATTTACACAATTATTTTTATAAAACGTAAAACGTGCTGGTATCGTGAATAAAGTCCGATTTAATGGACCCTGGATCCATCCATTCCAAATGCCATCAGAATTGAAAGGCGTCGGCATATAACCTGCCCTACTACATATTCCGCTATAGTGCCGGGTCATACTGTTTATCATAGCTGTGCCAGTCTGCGAATACTGTGTCGCTACATTACCATCCGTATTAAATGCCGTGCCTAGTTTCTCTGAACTCATTGCCAGTGCATTCGCTTAACGGTTTCCCGGTGACGTATTCGTTTGAATCTGTATGCAGATTGTGCCTTTGTATGATGTGGCGTTGTGTGACTCCGGCTTGCGCTTAACAGACAGTACTCTAACCGCAGCTGCTTTGGATTTCAGCTCTATTTCCTCCCGCGCTTTGATACCCCCGTGTGCAATGCTTAGAGAATTAAGGGGCCTCCAGGTTCCCCGCATAGGCGCGACAGCGTGTTGTCATATATCTTCTAATTGCAATTCCTCAGCACCGCAATCTCGAGGTGACTTTTTGTGCTTTGCCTATACTCCGCTCCCCCCTTGCGGCCCTGCAACAACTTTTTGACTGGTTTTTAATTTGAAATCAACCTACGCACTGAACGAAAGTAATTTAATTAAACTTTTCTTTTCGCAAAATTCGCCTATTTTAAAAGCAGTAGGCAATTAGAATTGGCAAAAACAAGCGCAGCAACTCATGATGTGCTGAGGTCCTGCTGGAGTGACCAGAACTAGAGGAGGATAGCTTATCGAGCGCCACGGCTTCGCCGCACTGCGGTCGACGCCCGAGAGGGCTTCACTAAACCGTAGGCTGATAGGCCAGGAAGCGGCGTTGTATGCTCGTGATTCCACGGTTGCGCTATTAAAGACTATTTCGGCTAACACTTCATTGGCCACAAATGACAACAAACACCGGGTAAAGATCAGTAATAGAAATAGATTTACTTCGCTACTTTGCCATACCGCTTGAATGGCCTTTCTACGCTCTGGGACCTTTCTACGCCGGGGCCGCCTTTCACAGCCATCCATCCCACTAGCCCTTCTGGCGTGCCGCTTTTCCTCACTTCGCCAGGGCGTGGTATAAATTGACGTGGTCATTTCTTGTTCGTATTCTCGAGAACTGCATTTGTTTTTCGATCCAAAATACTGAACAAAACTACTTTCATTCATAATTGAACGGTTCATGTATACTTCATTTTGTGGCCCCATTAAAAAAAAAAAAAAACTTTAGCGTTCTGATTAGAGTGTTGTGACTCAAGACGCCACATTTTGCTGTACTCCAGTACGCCTCGCCGGTGGAGGAGGCTTCATGGCCCGGCGCTGTACATGACGCACTGATATTTTAGTATTTCTCCGCGTCTGGCTTGCCCGGCCCCAAGAGACGTGGAAACCGCAAAAAGGTAGACGCTAAATAAGGGTTGTGTAGGCCCCTCTTTGCTGAGACTAGAAGCTCCGCTTTCAGCATGAGGCTCACTGGCTTCTACAGTGCTTTGGTTATGCGTGCCTGCGCGTTCACACTTGTGTTAGAAAGGGAATAAAGCTTGAGCTGAAGGTGGAGCTTCTAGTCTCATCTTAAAGGGCTACGAAACGAAAATTGAAATATACAAATTTCATTCGGAAATCAGTCAGGCATGACGAATAATAACCGTAAATGATAATCGCACGTTTGTATTTTGAACGACTGGCTATATTTTTCGTTCCAAACAGTGCACTCGAGCAAGCGCTGAAAGAAGTGAACGGAGAGCGCGATGCGTACATGGAATATCTGGTGCAAACAAAAAAAAAAAAAAAGATTCCCCGCATTTGTGACGTAGCAAGGCTGGCACGGTTCTAGCTTTGCCGTTGGTGGCGTTGTCAGCGTTGTGGTGGTGTCAACAGCGTCAACGCGTTACAACCGAGCCGTTCGAGTACCTGTGGGGTGTCGGCGTTTCACGTGTGATGGCATGGTCGTGTTCGTGTGGCCCACTCCAGTGGCGCTTCAGGACGATTTCCTTATTAAGAACATCAACTTAACGACACAAGTGGGGACGAGGACACCGACACCACCCTCTCTGTAATCATTTCGGAAAGCGAGCAGCAGGCGTCGGAACTCATGTCGGAAACGACAGACGTGCGAGCCAGATCCACAGGGCATAAAGTTCTCGTCGTTCGGAAACTTGTTGATCAGCATATCGCTGTTGACCAAGTCGTTACCATAGTTCTCAGCCATGCAGAAGCGCAGCGGCATCTCGACAGTAAAAAGCCCAGAACAGCTCGAACTGTACACAAAGTTGCAGGAACAACTCGGCGCCATCCCTCAACGAGTCCATCATTTCATCTCATTGGCTTCCCTTGCAAAGGGGCAAAGCGCACGGGCAAAGGCTTCGCAATCAGCGTTCAGGCCGAGGTGACTTACAACAGTTGAACATACTTCCAAAGAGTGACGCTGCTCCGATGTTTAGTGTAACTATGTAAAGGTTCCTGCTACGTCATGACTACGTAGCAAGGTTCCCAACGTTGCTAGACTACCTCCCAACTAAGCTTCACGGGCATCCACCAGGTGCACATTGAAAGATTGTTTAATCAGCTTTAAATTGAGTTTTCTTGTGCCTTTCAATGAAAAAACTAGTGTTTTTGAGGTTATGGTGCAACATGCAACACATTTAAGCTAGAAAATGAGCGCTGGAATTTCGTTTTCGTACCCCTTGAACAGAGTATAGGGAGTCACGATTCGTCTTTCTTCCGACCTGTCGTGCGATCTTTTGACCCGTCGTGCGATCCTTCCGACGTCTTGTCGTAGATGCATGTATCTTCCGTATTACGTTTCTATGTCTCCCATCTCGTAGGAATACTTCGGGACCCTGAAAACCGGTACCGAAGACTGCTTCTTCTGCACGTTCCAACATACCACTGCACAAGTATTGGCACGACATTGTTGGAACTGCTTTTGCGCTGGTAACTACGTTAGCGTTCGCCATGGTTCCCCTTGAAGGCCGAATCTCGACTCGGCAGGGAAATCATTGAATCACTACACATAAAATCTTCTGCCTCAAACCTTTCCAGCCCTTCCCTTTAACTTTCAGATCGAGAGATTCAACTTCTGCGAGGCGGGAGTGCTCTAAAACATAAAAGGTTCTTCTCCCTCCTCTTTTCACTTTTTCACTGCAGCCTTTCACTCTCCCCCTCCTTTCCCGAAAGGGCACCCCCGTACACAAATAAGTTGGTTGGAAGTTCACACAACGGCACGACGTGTTGTGACTCGTCGTAAGCCCCTCCCCCCCCCTTCTCTCACCGATCACCCCTTCTCCGTCTTCGTCGCGCCCGCGTCGAGCTTCAGGCGGCAAGTTAAAGCCAGGTAACGTTTTGTTGCAAGTTGAAAACCCCCGGGGTAAAAGGAAAACAACAAAAATTACAAAAAGGGCGATAACCTTCTCTGAACTTCTTGTACAGCAGTGCAAGAAGTTTGCAGTTCTGTACCATGGAATAATGGCACATTGGAAAAGTCTTGAAAATTATTAAATTCTTGACATTGAGTTTGGCAGCGGCGTAGATATGGCCCAGGACAACCCAAGGGTTCACTTTGGCCAATTAATCTATTAAAATATAACCAGTGATTAGTGCATCAATTGTTAAGTCAGCTTCTTTTTATGAATCCTCACACATGAATTTATGAAAGAATAATTTCTTCTACACAGGAGTTTAGGTGCACTGAACTTATTGGCAAGCTTTACTTCTGTGTATTATCGGTTTGAGTAACTGTCACATTTTAAACATTTGTCGAGAAAATAATATTGATGTCTAAACCCATAATATAATATGTCCCAAATATATTACAAAATGTGTGTGTGTGTGTGTGTGTGCGTGTGCGTGCATGTGTGTATGTGATGTATGTGTGTGCATTATGAAACTGGATGGAGAATGAGGGCCGCAAATGTTGACCGCTATGATAGGCAGAGGAGTGACATACTCGTGACGGGCACCTTCTTACCTCGGCAGAATGCCGACGGCTCATCCACCAAGAACACATGTAATGCCGAGATAATGATAAAGTGCTTGCAAGGACTCCACTCTCCTCTGCAACTTTCTGAGCAGGGCTTGCGGTGCCATAATCAAGCGACATAAACACGAAAGTGGATCTATAAATATTTCATTTGCTTACGTTCTACAAGATAATTTAGCATCTAATAATGAGTGTCTTCAAATCCAAAATTTCAATATGACCCATAAAACCATTAACTAGAAATGAGCAGATTTTTTGTTAATTAGCCAGCTGATTGTAACAGTTATTTTTCTGTGCAATGGTCGAACCTGACAAACACGGAGTCATGACGGGATCAAAGTAATGGTATGTATATTCCAGGCAAAATGCTTTCCAAATTCAGAATAAACAACAAGTAGTAATGCACCCGGGACATCCCAAACCAAACCTTAATCTAGTGACATAAAACTCTCACCTTATCAGTGCATTTGGCAACATCGTCAACAGCAGATCGCTTTGAGCTTGGCAGGAAGAAGGAACTCAACGAACTTTGTCGCTTGTAGGACATGTTGGTTGCCTGTTGGTGTCAGTCGACCCTTGCCAAGGGCCATACATAATAACGGTCGATTAGTGCAGTTCCGGGTGGTCGAACACGAGAAAAACAAAAATGGCTGGATGCAAAAGAATTGTTTTGGTGTCCCCCTCTTCAAACACGGGGGCCGTATACCCCCCTCTCCCCAGGATTTATGCCGCTGATGTGCTGTCAATATTAGTGTTTATGACTGTTTCTTCACTGACCTTTTCACGTCACAGAGAAGCGCCAGTCCTGTGCTGTGTACCGTTTGCGTTCTGTGTCATCTGTGGTCTATCAAAAATGCACTTGAACACAAACTTAGAGCCCTGAGAACTTGAACACAGACAGTAAAACATGTTTTGTGTTGATGAAATCACAGTGCATGGTTCGAAAACATTTTACACAGTTGTGTAATTCTGTAGTATTTCTAGGATCTGTCAAGCTTTTCAATTCGCTTGACAAAGATTCACCGGCCTTATTTTGTACAGGACAAATTTAATGCTTTTTCTCATCAACAAAAGGCAAATATGTCTGCCATGATCTCTTCCAACCAGTGTACAGAGTACTGCTGAAAAATAATATTTTATTGGGTGTGTGCAAATTATTTGGTAACCATCTTTGCTTTTTTTTTTTTTTTACACTGAATAAGCAGCATTGCTCTGCTTCTCTGGTAACCAGTCGAGCACAAGTTCTTATCATCGAGCCTGGTAACTAAATGTACCTACATGTAAATAAAATTCAATACCTTGATTGTCTAAACGGCAGTCCCCAGGGTGCAAACCATTACTTAGTAATTCATAAGTTTTGGAACTTTTTTGTAAAGTGTGACTTATAAAAATATTTGTGTTACCTACTATAGTTGTGATGTACTGTCACTGGTTCCAGCGGGATTATGTTTAATTTTACCCTTGATATGTCCTTTTATCTGTCGAGCATTTTATATCTTATATTTGTGTGTGTGTGTTTTCACGTAGTATGTGACTCAGGGTAATAACCCCATATAAGAAATTTTTTTACAAAACACATGTTATTACAGTTCTGTTCTATTTATGATTACATTTGATGGTAAGTATTAATATAAGGTCTTTATTCATACCCATGTCACAATATTGGCCATAATAGCACCCATGCGAAGGCACATTCAGAACGCACATCTTGCAAGATTCAAGCTTTAATTGTGGACGTACAAATAATATACTACACTTTATATTTATATTTTCTAATCAATCACTATCATACCTTACTAATAAAAAAAAATGAAGGAAATGAAAAATGGAGGTTGTTGAAAAATCAATCCCGAATTTGCAAGATTTTTGAAACATTGGTTAATTCAAATGTATGTAGCACATTGTTTCTTCCACATAAAATATTGAATTTATATTTAATCGAAATACCTAAGTTTGAGCTTTCTGAGGTTATCAAGCTCATTAAAATATCTTGGATAGGAACACGTAAACAATGCCATACTTTGCCGAAAATAATCAAAGGCACAGGTCACCATTTTTTTTTTTTATATTCCAAAGTACAAAAAAATTCCACTTCATTAAGCGCAATGAAAACTGTTTTCAAAGTTTCACCAAAGAGTCCTAGTGCAGTAGTTTGAGAAGTGAGAAAATAACGAGTGGTTAAACATGTGATCTCCGACAGGCTGAAGAAATGCCAGTTTTCGCCTCGGCCGCTTCAGTGGCCAATAACTTGAAAACAAAAAATTTGCCAAGCTTGCCGTTTGCGCTCTTCTTCATTTCAAGAATGCAACCAAAACATATTTTTTTATCAAAATTTAAACTTCCAACTTTAAAACCATGCCCGAGTTGAGATGAAACCACCCATATGATATTTCTACCAGCACCTTGCAATCTAAAATCTGTAGATAGGGCTTAGGTTATCATTAAGATTCCGTGCTTTCGAATGAAACTGAAAAAAATCCTAAAAACACTTCTCGGTTAAACTTGCTCCTAAATTCGGAAAGTTTGCAATTTAACAGAAATACACAAAATTTTCATAGAGTATATACTTAAAAAACCGAGCCCTAGCCATCATGAGTGTTCTAAAGATAATTGCATTATAAACATAACAGAGACAGAGCGGAGCAGCACTGTCTTTGTAAAGTAAGTAAGCTTATTTTGAGACTCAAACCCAGACTCAGCATCTACTGGGCTTACCACCTGAATAAATCCATAAAGCTATACAAAATATGACACTTAACATCCCTGTCCATTTCAATCTTACAGCTCTGGAAAGTCACAAAGGCACTCAAAATGAATGTATGTTTCATTGGATGGAGATTACGCATACAGGTAAGACACTGTGCCATGTCACAACAGCCTTTCAGCATTTGTATTATGCACCGTAATGTTTGCCAGCATCTGCTACCTTTTCGTTCTATATACCTAAATGCAGTTTGGCACCACAAGTGATGAGGAGAAGAAGACCAATGAGCTGGACTCGGAGGTAGGATTGTTCTGAACAGGATAAATGCACTGCATGGAATATAGACATTTAATCACATTTGATTTGTGTTTGTAAATGCACAGTTACATTGGAATAAAACCTAAGGCTCTGTGCCTGGGATTTCAAGTTACAAGTAGAGTAATAACATAGCAACTCTGTTGCAGGGCATGAAAGTACCTCTCATACATTCTCTACCCACTCTGTGTTGGTGGGGCTATATACAGTCTACTGTACCAATCATACAGAAGGTAGGAATATCAATGTTTTCACTTGAACTTCATAGTATTTATAGAAATTTGTGAACTACAACAGGATCTTTTGTCAATTTTAGCTGGTATTCATGGTGCATTCATAGCTTGGCAAATGGTAAGATGGTGCTACCTTTATTATAAGAACCGGGTTATGTCTCTTGTGGCTCTGGCCACAGTTAAAAGCAATGTGAAGGTTCAATTATGTTCTTTTATTATTTATAGGTGTATATGCATTTGGATTTCTATTCATGTTGCCTCAGCTGTTCCTCAACTACCGTCTCAAGTCGGTAGCACATTTGCCATGGAGAGTTTTCATGTACAAGGTAACATATTATTCTTCTCATTATGCAAAACTTGCCTTGACAGCTACCCAATATACTATAACCTGCAGAATCAACTTATATTCAAGTCTTGTTAACTTTTTGTTGCAGGCTTTCAACACGTTTATCGATGACCTGTTTGCCTTCATCATTACAATGCCAACAGCACACAGGGTTGCTTGCTTCAGGGATGATGCTGTCTTTCTAGTCTACCTATACCAGAGATGGTAAGCTTGTGCATGAGTTACACAAGGCAAATTGACCTTTTGCCAAATTACCCAAGCACAAAGGAAGATTGTGGAACAGCGAAATGCTAATGGAGCGCGTGGCCTTCAATACACGCCGTGCAACCTAGAGGCAACTAGGAACTGATAAAACTGCAGAGTGGAGATGGGGGTTACAAGGGTGTGCACACCTTTGCAGCCCCTTTCCACCCCATAGTTTTATCAGTTCCTAGTTACCTTTAGGTAGCACAGCATATATCGAAGGCCACGCACTTCGATGTTCACATTTCATTCATACTCGATAGTGCACATGCTGTACATGCTCGCTTTATCTGTTTAAAAGATTCCAAGTAAACGACTAAAATAAAGCATTCGCAAGGTGCCATTTATTTTATATATTTGCTTTAGAAAAGTTGCTGTTGCAGACGCCAGCACGTAGCACATGTAACTAGTATACTCGTAGCATGCTCCTCGGTGGTTTAGTAACTTCGCAAAAGGTGTGTTGCCTGGACATGAAATGTTTCCTACCGAACGCTCAAAGAAGCATACAACGGCAATGGAAGCCATCGCGAGAGTCCTATCTGGTGTTGTGGTAGCATGGCTTTAGAATGTTTTCCTTTTACAAGGGGTTGTGCAAAGAGTGCATTTGGAAGAGCGTAGAGACTCCTCCGTACAAAACTTTCGAAACGGTGTATAGAGCATTTATCTCATTATTTATATATTGCTCAAGATATGCTAAGGCATATGTCAATAGGGACAATTTTACACCTTGGACACAATAAAAAGATGATGAATTCAAGTGTTCTAAATGCTTGAGAATATGTTCAGACACAGCAGTTGCTGGACTTTGGTTTCTGAACCTTCAAAAACGCTCACTTCTGCATGAAATAAAAATAAAAAATGCATAGAACTTTCCTCATGCTCCTGTTTCTTGCAAGGAGGCACTCCTTTGTTGCAAAAAGCACAAATCTCCCCAAAACATAATTTAATAGTTTTGGCATCCTTGGAATAAAGAAGGATGCCTTTAAAGATGTGGCCACATAGGACTGGACGTTTAATATTGCATTATCTGCTCTTGACATCTCTTCTCCCTTATTGTTTTGGTTTAAAGGCTGTATCCAGTGGACAAGACACGAGTGAATGAATTTGGCGAGAGCTTTGAGAAGTCGTCCAAGAAACCAAAGAAAGAGTGAAAAAACGCACATTCAAGAACTTCATATAACAAGTGGTGCATGGGGAAACGTGTTATTACTGTTTTGGTAAAGGCAACACAGGAATGAATAACCGGCATTGTGTCATGAAATCAACCACCTTCCACACCTGCAACATTCCAACCAATAAAGCACAGTATTGCAAGGTTACATTGACATTGCTGTTGTAGTTTTGCGTTCTACTTGGGCATAAAATGAGCTGCACCACTACATAGTTTGTGTTCTTTCTACAAGGTTGACCATGGTACATCGATGCAGAATGGTGGGCAAGATTGGAGGGGGTTCAACAATAACTTACAAAGGGAATTGATACATACTCTAATGACATACAAATCCACTCAAGTGGTGGAATGGCCTGCAGCTCTTAATGCTGTGGCTGACTTGGACATAAAGGATAAGAGAATTATAGCCCAGCTTTATTGAGCGATTCAGGGACACATCTTGTTAGAATGCTGGTTACTGCCGATGCTCAAGCATGTGTGGATTATCCTAGAGTATGTAACTGTATATGCTCTGTTACTCCAGGTTATCCAAGTTGAAGAGGTGTGCATCAAGGATTGTGTGTGCAGTGCCACAAGTGCTTGTTAAATTTGAGGTGTCCCACAGTATTTCATCAAAAGTGCTTAGGACCTCAAATAAACATTTCACCAGCCATTCCAACAAACTATTGTTCAAAAATCATATGGACACACTATATTGTCCTCTACTCGTGAGAACCAATAAATTTCAAAATTCCCTGCTTTCTTTAGCTCAGTTCTCCCTGAAACAATTGTACTTGAAACTAGCCAGGATAAATTCAGTGATCTTTGCAAGGCACACCTCAAAAATGTGTTTAATTGGTTACATTTATTGTTTATTTATTGTCTACTTGCATTTTTGTATGGCCTGTAGCTTATTCATAATTATAACCTAACTGTTGTTTGGCAACTCTCACTGCCTCATGTAATGCACCTCATTTGAAGTCCCTTTGAGGAATAATAAACTGCACTGGAGTAGAATAACTGAAATACTGAGTTCTTGGGAAAGTAGGTCATCATAACTTTGGCAGATATTGAGGTCACAATGTTTTTTAACCTGCTCGCCTATGGAAGTGCATATCGCCATCAGTCTTCATGATTCTGATTACAATCACTGCCCCAGTGATGGCAACTCTGAAGTGCCAGTTCATGGTTTCCAATCTGAGTCGACACCCTACCCACAATCTCGTGGAGGCCTCTTGCATGGTATGTGCCATAAAACTAGGATTTAGGTTGCACATCAAAAAACCCTAAGTGACCTAAACTGATACCCAATCTTTTGTTGGGGCATGTCCAATGCTTATGTTTTGGCACATAAATCCCAAAAATTTTATTTCCTCTTCGTGATCCCCATTCAAAGGCTGCAGGTATGCGACCCGTGAGGCAGGGAATTCACATTAGGAGCAAATGAGACACATGGCCATTAATGAAAACATACATTCCTTACAATATTACACCCGCATCCTGAAATTCCATTCGAACCTATAGTCACGAACAAGATAGAATGGCAGGGTACCTTTCAAATGCCAGGCCTTCAGACGCACTCATTGCCTTGTACCGTGCCTTGGCTGCACATGGACGCTCAAAGTTCACCAGATGTTCAAGGTAGGAAGCTCACACTGGAAGGGGAAACCTCAAACTTCTTGCTCTTCTTATCCTGTCAGTGTGCAGTACATCATTTTTATATATATAAAACATTAAAAAAAGGGGTTTTTTTTGTTTTTATTATTGCGAAAATAAACGATGCATTGCCAAATGCTGCTCATTCTCTGCCCAACTGTAGCGCTAGCAGTCCAAACCAGATGCCAAAGCTTCAGAACTAACCATCATCTTATTCAAAATTGAGAAGTTATTTCCTAAAAATTCTGATGGGAAAATGGGACCCATTCTCCGCAACTGGTGCCATTCAGTTCCACGTATTTGAGGACTCCGTCAGCCGTCTTTCCCATTGAAAATTTCAAAAGTTTTGTGTGACTTCTGAATAAAATAACGGTTCTGAAATTTTTGCATCTGATATTTGGACTGCTAGCACTACATTTGGGCAGAGAATGAGCATTCAGCAATGCATACTTTGTTTTTGTGGTGAAAGAACTTCTTTTGGGACACCCTGTATATATTGCAATTTTTATCTCTTGACATGGTGTACATTTTTCAGGTGCAGAATAAATTCTGGCAGAAAACCAATAGCATGCTGAAGACAGAATTTTATTTGATGACCTTGCGAAGATGAATTACGGCTTAATATTTTCCTTCAATTGAGGTCCAGGCATGGTTTTGCAAGAGAGACGCTCCACCTCAGCCTTCAGCTCCTGCATGTGCCTTGTCTGCCTCAGGACCTGTTCACGGAGTCTGCAGATTTCCTGCAGTATGAATGAATGATAAATCATCAAATCCTAAATACAATGTGAACCTAGTGGCACGTTGGCCCTTTAAAATGCCCGCATTAATTGGTTTGATAATGTATCGCACCGCGGTTCACTGCGGTGCATTTTGTGTGTACAAATTTTCAAGAATGAACTTGCCCGAGCCAAAAGTAAGAAAAGCCACGCTTCTTTTCCACGTACGGCGTCCGCCTGGAAACAACAAACATCGAATGCGCGCAACAGCCTCTAGGTGGTAGCCTTTCTGTGTGCTACGCTATAGTCGGTTACAAGTTAAGAAGGTAGGAGAAGCTCCTCCCACAAGCGTGATGCGCCGGTTTGAAATCCCTCCGCAGTCGAAAGAAGAGTTCACTGGAGACGCTCCTTGTTCCGCTTCAATGGATAGATAATGGCCACAGAGTGGTGCCAACTTGTCTTCGACCCCCACTTTCTAAGAAAGCGACCTTTGTATTCATCGGAGGGGAAGCGAGCCCCTGAAAGCAGCCTTTGTATCCATCGGAGGGGGAAGCTAATCCCCGAAAGTCGTCTTTGTTTCGATCGGAGGGGAAGACTCTAATCTCCCTCTCGTGGCTTCCACAATGCTAAGTCAAAGTCGAAAGATAAAGCAAATATGTACAGAAAGGCAAGACTCTCCTCGCGCGTTGGCCGCAACGTCACGGAAACGATGGGACGCTATTGGATGCGGAGGTGGCGGAGGGATATATGATTCCCTTTGAGGGGCATTTGCCGCTACCTTCTTGACTTGTAACCTACGCTATCGAGCCTAGCAAAACTTCCATGGTGCCGCAGCCCCGCACAGCTGCGAGAGCAGGTGGCTTCGTCTTGCGTCTCATACTCTGTAGGATTACCGGCCTTTTATCAGAAGCAGAGTGCCGCTCGCGCGGCCTTAAGTTCCTAGGTAAGGGCTTCCTACAAGTATAGCGACATTCTTTGAAGCGCCGACTGCATGACGGTGCAGGTTTCCGGAGGCAAATGGCGGCGCACAGCAGAAGACTGAACTGAATGACGCCATTTTGTTTCAGCGGAATGTGCTTTGTCATTTGTATGGTTGTCGTTACTTGTAAAAATAGGTGACTTTAGCGTTGCCCTCTGGCGTGGCCCATTGCACTTGGCCACCTCGCGGTGGAAATGACCGCGGCGACAGTTTGCCACAACTTGCACCCTCTCGAGCAAAGGACACGCTAAACGAGGCCATGCGCTCATGCAAATAGCTTTGACAGTGACTGTGGAAACTGTGCTAATCTTCAAACGAAATGGCGAAAAAAAAAAGAAGGTTGACGTTGAGTATGTTTTGCATTGCTGGAGCCGAATCTTTTTGTGTTAGAACTGGCCTACATGCCTACATGCTTTGTAGGTGCTTTGTCATTTGTATGGTTGCGGTTACTTGTAGAAATAGGTGACTTTAGCGTTGCCCTCTGGCGTACTTTGTACTTAGACAAGTTTTTTTTTTTTAATTTTCATACACAAAGTGTGGCATTTATGGACTCCTCTGTAGTATATTGTAGCACGATATGTTAAACGAAAAACGATTTACGTGGTGTCGATTTATGTGGTCCCTTCGAAAAGGCAATGTGCCATCAAGTTCACATTGTAGTTTAGAACCTCTCTGCAGCACAAGAGACCAATATAGAGTGAAGCACAGATCTTAAAGTAGACTCATACTTGTACAGGCATTTGAAATTACTGGTACAATGAGCATTTTCCCCCCAAAAAAATATTTTGCCCTAAAGGGGTTCTGCCACACGAGTCGAAAGGATCACTGGCCCTATGAAGGGCCCGCAGAAATCGGTAGAGGTGGCCAAAGGTATTGAATTTTGTGTATCCAAATTTCAAAGAATGAGGTTACTTGAGTAAAGAGTGAATTCTCTACCTACGGCAGTCATCTGCTAATGAAAGGAGTCTGATTGACGATGGCAACACTAAGCGGCACTTAAGATTGCAGGTGGCATGTGGCCCGAACGGGTGCTTCCTCGACCTTGGCAACAGCAGACGCTGTTTCCGAGTCAAATTCGGCACGGGCTATTTTGGTGTAGTGCAGGGGTCGGCAACCTTTTGCTCCAGCGGGCCAATAGGTAGGCGAAGCGGGCCCCGGATAGTAAATCGGGGGGGGGGGGGGGATTAGTTAATGAAAATAACAGATATGATGCACACTGCAGTTCCGAACCCGAGTGCCGAAACTCCAGGTGAGACTCTTGATAGCCCAGGTTCTGACTCCGCTATTCTTGCAGAGCCACGCAGTTCTTACTGATTTGAAAGTCCAAAGAACTAGCCCAACTAAAACCACTGTAATTGCCTGGATTAAATATTTTCCTAGTCACTTTAGATAGATTCCCTATAGTAAGCCTCTGTGACAAAAACTGTTGAAATTCACAATGGTACAAACCGCGATTCCAGACAAAATTGATGACACAATATTCTTCAAATAATTATTGATTCCCAGTGCATCGCTTTATGTATAGAGAACTTATCCTGAGGCTTGCAATGTCAGAGTAATCGACCCCTTTCGAAAGTCACGTGCTAACTATTAGAAGGTCGGAACTAGAGTCACTGAATGTTCACAGAGTACCGAAACTCCAGGGCTCGATAGCGCCAAAATAAAGGCTCACTATTTCTTCTTCTTTTTTTTTTTTTTTTTTTTGTGAGGTCATTATGAGCGTTTAGAAAGCATGGTTTTTTCCGTAAAAACAAACGGAAAAAGCTCTTTGTAGGAACCTAGATAGGAGATTAGTACAGAATGACAGGAGCGTGACGTTTTCATAAAATTTTAGTTTAGCAAGGTTTTGCGGCATAATTATTATTGTTTTTATACAACCATGTCTCCCCGGTGATTTCGGGTAGCGCGTCCCGACCTGGGCGCGTCCTAACTTCGGTGGTAATTCGCTGCGTGTCGCTGGAGTTCAGGGACGCGTGCCGTCCCTGGACTGTACGCGACCCGCCACAGATTTCCCACTGCACCCATCTTATTGCATCACAATAAATATATCTGAATGGCATCCCTGAAACCCCTTCCACCGTATATACGAATACATGAAAGGATAAAATATCGGGGACGGAAACAGGACTTCATTCATTGAGCAACATAGATTCTGATGATAGACATTGACATAAGTTGTTGCTCACTGAAAGAAGTCCTGTTTCTGTCCCCGTCCTTGATGTTTTCTATTTTCATGTATTCGTGTCTGTTCACCAAAATGGTCGTTTTCAATTACCAGTATATGTCTCGAGCTAAAATATAAGTCGCAGCGGACGCTATCGAATGCGATACTCTGGAAACATTCAGTGACAAGACCTAGGAGAAGTTCAGTGACTCCGTCCCTCCCCTCCCACTTAGAGGAAATTCGCAATTAAGCAAAATCTCCACTAAGTTAGCAGGAGGAGTGCCAGCTTTAGGAGTGATCGCAGATCGGAGGGCAACGTGGCGTTGAGTCACGACTTCCTCGCTACATTTAGCGAAAAATTTTCCCGCCAAATTTAGCGGGAAAATGTTACCCTCGTGACGTCACTGTGACGCCATTATGGGAAACGTCCCATAATGCAACGCGCGGTTAGGCCGACGTCAACGGCGACGCCGCTCAACCCGGAAACGGGGAGCTGCGCTCTAAAAGGTTTAAACAAAACAAAACTTGATAAGACAAGTGAGGCTAAGTTATAATTGTCCAATCATCCAATGCAAGTGAACCGTATTGCGATTTGGTTCTGTACTATTAATGATATGACTTGTTCTCTTCCGAGACCATTTGGTTTAATTACCCATTTAATAAAGTTAGATCCAAAAAGGCATTGAGCGCATTATTTTCCTGCCAATGCAGTTCTCTCAAGTAGCAATTTAGTTTACTTAGTGTCAGACTACAGAACACACTGTAACGATGATGGAACTGCATGATGTAATTTTGAAGATATCTCTGTAGGAAACAATAGCTATTTGGAACATATCTGAAGCAAAGTTAAAGCTTTGGTTCCAGCCTTATATGCATACATGGACACTGACTGGTGTTTCTGTCTGCTCCATATGAGTTTGGTACTAATCTGCTGGTATCAATCTAGCAAAAATAAAAGCTATTACACAATCAACATTATTCAAACTTAAAATTACCTTACAAAAAAAAAAGGCTACCTTGCAGCATAGTACTCTGGATTAGAAACTTTTCATTGGAATCACAATAACACTACTTGCTGTTGCCTCAAGAAAAATACGTTTTGCGCATTGTTCATTTGCTGCACGAAGTTGTTTTAATACAAATTGTTTTATATGGCTGGCTGCTAGAGAATCTTTAAATACAGAAGCGCAGCACAAATATCCACCAGTATATAAAAAAAGGAAGAAAACAAACGGAGAATGCGTGGAAGCGCTCCGTTTCGAACTGGGGTTCCTCCAGTTGTGAATCCAATCCACCTGCGCCAACAGCGCACACGGGGAGAGTCTGAAATGCCATCACAAAGCAGCGAGCTTGCTTACACACATGGTGGGAGAGTGTGCACAGGAGGGGAAAGAGAACAAGCACATGCTAGGGAGGAAGCGGGGAGACACGAGATAGGTGGACTAGCTTTGACAGGGCTTCTTGTGGCTTCTAATTTGAACGATGCTGCGCACAACAATGCGCCGTCGATGCACAGAATGCATACCAAGATCACCTGTGCAACATCACCATGCAGCAATATACAATACATTCTGTGTATTGTGTGTTTCTGCATGATGATGATGATCTGCCTTTGTCACAATAATGAAAAAAAAAAGATGTTTTTACGTGATTTGGTTTTTAGACCAGGAACATACTTCTTTGTGCTTTTGAGATGTGTATGGTTTAATAATATTACAAAGTTATCTTAAATGCACATGCAAAAGAGGGCGAAATTAGTAACACTCCACGAAGAGCCAACCTTTTACTACGGTTCTTTGAGTGAAAAGGGGTCTAGGTTCCAGCACTGCCAAGATGTTTCAGAAGTACCTGTAATGGTGACAAATATTAATGCAAATGTTTACTTTAAAGAAAAACTGAAACACTTAAAAAAATGTACATTAGTTCTAGAAAGTCAGGGAGACAGAGTGTGCAGAGTGTTTTGACATAGCCTCCTCTATACTGAGGTAGAGAGGAGGCCAAGGTTTTGAGCTGCGTTGGGTGTTTATGAGCTTTCACGAGCTCGGAAGGCACGCTAAATTCCACACAATTTAGTGTGTTCGGCGCAGCTCAAAACCTTGGCCTCCTCTCTGCACTCCTTGAGGGGCTATGTCAAACATCTCCCGACTCTAGAACTAATGTACATTTTTAAGTGTCGATTTTTCTTTTAAAAACAAACATTTGCATTAATATTATCACCATTACAGGCTGCTTCTGAAACATGCTTAACCTTTTCTCCAGAACTAAACAATAAAAGGTTGGCTCTTCGTGGAGTGTTACTATTCGCCCTCTTTTTTCACAAGATAACTTTATGTCATATCATTTTTGTAAAAATGTTCTGGTCTAAAACAAATCACAATAAAACATCTTTTTTTTCATATTGTGACAAAACGTCATCATCATCATGCAGAAAACACACAATACACAAGAATGTATTATTTACCGGGTGAGAACAAGGAGACGGCAGGCTCTTTAAATCGACCGGAAAATTCGGTTTCTTAACCTATCGCGCTACGATTTTGTGCAGCGTTGCCTACAGATGGTGCATTTTTTTCGTAAAATTTGCAAAGAACGAACTTACCTGAGGGAAAAAGTAAAGAAAGAAAAAGGCTTAGCTCCTATGGAAACGCAGCGACGCCACCGGTCTTCAAACAACACGGCGCCGTTTCGCACGGGAGACAAGAGATGGCGCAACGAACGCCGCCAACGAACGAGCATACGGCGCCGAGAGCCGGCACTTTAGCAGACGATCCTTTCGACTCAAAAGCGGCTCGCGTTCCGCAGGCGGCGACAGTCGCAGAAACAAAAACAGGCGCGGTAACAACAAGGAACTGCAGTTCCTTGTCTGCTAAACACGATGGCTCTCGGCGTCGTCTGCTCGTTCGTTGGCGGCAGTTGGCGTCGCGACCGCTTGCGCCATCTCTTGTCTCCCGTGCGAAACGGCGCCGTGTTGTTTGCAGACCGGTGGCGTCACTGCGTTTCCATAGGAGCTAAGCCTTTTTCTTTCTTTACTTTTTC
>JAZHYW010070364.1:0-338093 GCA_037355805.1 Ixodes ricinus | reverse complement strand
CATTCTGTGTATTGTGTGTTTCTGCATGATGATGATGACTGCCTTTGTCACAATAATGAAAAAAAAGATGTTTTTACGTGATTTGGTTTTTAGACCAGGAACATACTTCTTTGTGCTTTTGAGATGTGTATGGTTTAATAATATTACAAAGTTATCTTAAATGCACATGCAAAAGAGGGCGAAATTAGTAACACTCCACGAAGAGCCAACCTTTTACTACGGTTCTTTGAGTGAAAAGGGGTCTAGGTTCCAGCACTGCCAAGATGTTTCAGAAGTACCTGTAATGGTGACAAATATTAATGCAAATGTTTACTTTAAAGAAAAACTGAAACACTTAAAAAAATGTACATTAGTTCTAGAAAGTCGGGAGACAGAGTGTGCAGAGTGTTTTGACATAGCCTCCTCTATACTGAGGTAGAGAGGAGGCCAAGGTTTTGAGCTGCGTTGGGTGTTTATGAGCTTTCACGAGCTCGGAAGGCACGCTAAATTCCACACAATTTAGTGTGTTCGGCGCGTTTCGCATGAAGCGATTTTGCTCCCGCGAGCGGCGCGATTCCTTCCAAGCATGCAGAGTGGCATCATCTTCGCTGCTCAATCACAGCGTGGCGGGGGATCATGTGACAGAAGGTGACACACTGCGGGAAAGCATGCGCATAGGGCGGAGTTTCCAAAGTTCGAGCAGACGACAGAGAATACGCAGGCGTGCAAGCAACCTGTGTGGTTTCTCGAGTTGGGCCCTTTCTAGTAGGTCTATTTCTCTCTTCAGTGGTGTGTCCCGAGACGGCGTCAACTGCGTGCACGGAATATGTTGCACGCAGTTGACGGTGTCAACTGCGTGCAACATACTCTACTTGCGGCATAGTCAGTTTATTATGAGTCATACTCTTGAGTGCCAAGCTAGCAACTGCAAGAAATTCGCCAGATAAAAGCTAGAATATGCAAATATAGCTAAATTTGCACTCATATTTTGGAAAAAAGAACCCGTAGCTATACTTCGTTTCAGCTTGGGTCCAGACGCAGCCGATGCTACAAGCACGAGCGTGTGGCCCTGAACAGTGCCTGTACTGCACGAGCGCGCGTGCTTGGCAGGGACGCTGGAAGCCCGGAGCTCGCGCTTGTAGCATCGGCTGCGTCTGGACCCAAGCTGAAACGAAGTATAGGAGGAACTGACCCCGTAAGTATGACGTCACTGCTCCAAATAAACCGTTACTATGGGCCTTGCTATGGACGAATACATGGGACTGGATTTCGCTCGGAAAGAACCATCGTTCAAGAAGATTGGACGTGAGAATTTACGAAAGCCTAGCAAAAGACATAGGTCATAGGATAGCCTAGATTTGAAACTTACCCCGACATAAGTTTGCCGAGGATCGGCTGTTTCTGAAAGATTTGCGACGGAAACTTCCGATCCTCGAGACGTCTGGAGGTACCTGTTGCAGACGACGAACGGGTACGGAGGGAGTACATTCACTGGCGGCCATAGCTGCGCGCGCCACGGCTGAGCGCGTGCTGACGGCGAGCTTCCACAGTTCTTTCGCCACATGCATTTCGCACTACAAATATTGCGAGTCTTAGCAGCCTATTAATGTGAGCTCGTTCTGTTCATGCGCTCTAAACATCGCCCTCAAATATGGCGTCCAGTGAATACCCCCTATAGTTTGAATCGTTTGCGTAACGATACGAGTTTGATCTTGTATTTATTGGGAACATGACAGGTATAAGGAAACTCACCAGGTTTATAAAAACGAATTGTACGTGCGTACGATACGGGATACACTGTCTCACGAAAATCACAAGTATGGAGATCTCGCGGAAGCATCTGTTTAGAACAAGCATGATCGGTTCGAGACACTAAACTTCGTTTTTCAGGCTCTGCAATATGGTCGTGTGTTTCGTTCCTGCTTCAGTGATGGAAGCGGCATTAGTCCTTTTGTAGCAGGATTTGTAGCAGGCAAAATATTGGTGTGGAGCAGCGACTGACGTTTTTGGAGCAGACGCCAGCATCTGTTGGCCCGTCACTTGAACATAAAAAATGTGATTGCATCACTAAATGAGTTCATATCTGATAATGATTGACAGTTAATTTTTGATACTGAAGCATATTAGTTACTAAATTTTGTAGTAAGGACCGATAGGACGCAAAAAACACGCAGCCTTCTTTAGAAATGACGCTGCATGAGGTCAGAGTAGGTTCAATTTCAGATTAGTATTAAAAATAAAGCCTAGCGCAACACTTCAGTTGAGCTAGGCTTTCCTCCCTCTTTTACAATCGGTAGTTAATTTAGCCTGTAAATATAATTCCTATAAAATTCCGGCAAAAATCAGCTTATGCGCTAAAACGTCTATCAATAAAAATACACCCCCTCCCTTTCCCTCCTTCACAAGGTTTATGAACACCCAACTCAAGATTCTAATTTCATAAACTGCAAAAAACAACAACCAGCAAATATTATGAAAACCTAGATTTGAGCTTTAAGTTACACTGCGCTTTAGCAGCGGTCGAACCAGGGTCGAGTCAAAGTTTTCTTGCCCTTACGATTAACAGCTGCACGGGAACTACCTTGACTGAAGTATTTATTCAAATATAGACCCGCATTTTTTTCCTCTTTTCTTAGCACAGTTTCTCTTCTTTTTTTTCTTTTTTGTAATTAGAGGTCAACTTACAGCCAATACCAAAGAAGGTCGATCTGTAATATAGTACTGAGCATGATTTTCAAGCACCCCCGCGTCAGCCGCTCCTCCTAGCACTCCGGTGCAAAGCGGTGAAGCTCGACGCGTGCACGCTGGTGTGAGTCCGTGAAGGTTGACGCGAGCGGCGGAAGTGCCACGGTTGTAGCCACGGCATGGAGGCATGTGGCAAACACGACAATCAAGTGCTATCAATAGGAGTAATATACCTTGGTTCTGTCTTGTTACAGTACTCGCTATCCCATTTTTCTCACTTTTTTTTTTTTTGTCGCGACGTTTAATTTTTGACATCGAAGGCATCGTTTGGAAATTCAGTCGACGACGGGGCGAGCGCGGTTGACGAGCCAGCCTCTACACTTCGTTTCATCTTAAGTCAAAACACAGGCGACGCTACCAACCAATGGGACAATTCAAGCGGCGTCAAAGGCATTCGTCATCTACCTGTGCGTGCTCTTTCATCGGCTAAACCAACCAAGAGCAGTGAATGCCCCTAGACTTGCACTTTCATGTATTTCTGATAGTATGTGTTTGAGCCTTCGACTGTGCGCTTACCTAAGATGAAACAAACTATACGGCGGGTAGGGTAGACTCTGTGAAATACATATTTGTACCATTTTCAGTTCCTTCAACTTCTAAAATCGACCAATATATATAATAATAATAAATATATATATATATATATATATATATATATATATATATATATATATATATATATTCTTTATTTTGTGCTTTGTTTAAGGCCGCTTTGGCGCCGGTGTGGCGCAATATTTAGCAAAAATGGCGCTTTCGCCATTGGCCAAACTGTGGCGGGACCATCAGTTGGATCGGCGCGCACCCTTTAGGTGTCGCACGCTCCTTAGGACAGTAATTTCAGGCTCTTACACATTGAACGACGAGGCTAAGGAAGACATTACTTAAACGAATGCGAAGCTCATTACAACTTCAAAAAATA
Source organism: Ixodes ricinus (assembly GCA_037355805.1). Taxonomy (NCBI): domain Eukaryota; kingdom Metazoa; phylum Arthropoda; class Arachnida; order Ixodida; family Ixodidae; genus Ixodes; species Ixodes ricinus. Next base: position 334,450 of record JAZHYW010070364.1, on the reverse strand, counting down.
TTTGAAACAGTGTAGAAAAACCTTGAAATCTTTGAACGGTACAAATCAAAAACTTCACAAGATTCCAGATTTTGCACTGCAAACTCAAACATGCCGACTTCAACAATTTTTTACAAGCTTGAACCAAGGCTATAGACCAACTCATGTTTACAAACAAACCGGAGCGCCCCTAGCAGACGCCACCGGCGCCGCGCATGCGCGATGGAGTGTGGGCGAGAAGCTCGCCGTCGCTCATAAACGAACCACTCAAATGCGATGTTGTCGGTGGCGGTGCGAGTCCCCGTGCTCTTTTTCGCGTTGGAATTGTTGATTCTATGTCTTCCTAAGAATGTCTGACTACTTGAGCGGCCTCAGCGAAATTACCGAGGCTCGTTACACCGCAAAACGTCGCGTGACACGAAGTGATTTATTCTGCGTGGACGCCGCAGAATGGACGCTAAAGCCTGATTCGTATGATGAGATTCAGCTCGCAATTTCCATTAGTGACGTCGGTTGGGCTGCAAAAGCGTGACCCGTAGCTGAGATGGTCGACGTCGATACTGAAAATCGCAAGTAGAATCGGACCAAGTGAATCACGAATAACAAGTCCATGATGGCCAGTGGTGACAATGATCAACATCTCCTTGTATCAACTGTTTACATACTAAAACACTCAGTTGGGAAACTCACCGTTGAAACCTGGGCCGCTGGCGTCCTCCGAGACCGAGCTAAATACGATCAGAGCGCCACCCTTTAGCGACGAGTTGAAACATGAAAGTTGCTTATATGGCTACTGATAGAGTCACGGAATGCTTCCAGAGTACCGAAACTCCCAAGCTCGATGTGCCAAGATGGCGGCTCAATCTTTTTTCTTTATTGTGGTCACCACGAGCTTTTAGAAAGCATGTTTTTGCGTGAAAACAAACGGAAAAAACTCTTCTTATAGTAACGTTTATTGGAGTTAAGTACAAAATGACGGGCGCGTGATGTTTTCTCAAATCTTTAGTTTGCAAGGTTTTGCGGCACAATTAATGTTGTTTTTATACAACCATGTCTCAGCGGTGATTTCAGGTAGAGCGTCCCGACCCGGGGCGCATCCTAACTTCGGTAGTAATTTCCGGCGGGTCCGCTTGGGAGGCGGGGGTGGCACCCCTGACCCCTTCCACCGTATATGTTTCAGCGCCAAAATGGCCGATTAAAGCCAAAATAGGAGTCACAGCGGACGCTATCGATTGCAGTACTCCGTGTAGTTCCTCGAGAGGCCGCTGCAGGAAAAATGGCGGCATTGCGATCGCCATTAGCTCGGTTCTCGAGTACGGATCGGTGCCACTATTTCAGAGCGGGCTCTGTGGCAGCTTCCCAGCTGAGTAGTTCCAGTAACGTTGCTTCGCCTGCACTGCACACAACTAGTGACACGTGGTATAGAAAGTGGTATTTCTAGTGGCAGCTGTAGTTTCAAATTGTACCCACTTGGAAAGGTTCCTCCCTGGTCTGGCGAATCTCAGAGTTGACTCTCCACCTGGATCAAAATGAAGGAAACAAAACATAAACAAACAGATGGCAGACATTGTTTTGCTTGAGCACAGTCCTAACAAATACAGAATACATGTTGTCATGCAACAAATTCCAAGATGAAAATAAAAGTGAGAGGACAGGTAGGCTCGTGAACCTTCATCATTCCGAGATCTTTGTGTTTTGATTTCCGCTCGGAAAGAGGCTCTGCTCATATAATATGTTCACACATTTCGCACTATTCTGTTATCGTGTGGACTGAGTACTGTTTCGTCTAAATATTTGCTTCTCCGCCTTTTCTAACAAATCAACCGGACGACAATACCACTAGTAGACAACAAGCGCGAGCTCTTTACTCAAGGACGCACGTCGACTGCACGAACTTTCTAAGCCGTCAAACAGCTATAAAAATCGCCAGAAATGCAAAAACTGTTCTATGAAGATTTTTTTATTGTTATTCCTGTCCAGCCTATGTGAATCGTATGACAGGGCAACGATGTGTGCTTGCCCTCGTTCTATTGAAAAATGCCAGCACATTGGCGTTTTTAATCTTGTCATCCCATCAGGTGGGGCCCAAAGTAGTCGTATAAGTAAATCAAAGGCAAAGGTGTCACTGGCAAAGCGTTAAGTTTACAAAAATCAGAGAGCACGAGGTCCCTTCTCTAAAAAACCTCTGCGGTGTCGCTAGGAGAGTCAGCTGCTTTGCAACGTGAAGCAGCATTGCTGTTTTTTTCTCCCCAAAAGGGAGCAGTACAGTGGATTTTTAGAGAATATTTTTTATGATTAAAACAATCTACACACCCTAAGCGGCCCAGAAAACTCAATCGTGTGTGTCCATTCTTCCTAATAAAAAAAGATGTGACAAAAAATTGCAACGTGCCACTTTTTCTGAGATAAACCTCAGTAAATGCGGGCGTAAAGGGACACATATGATTGACATTTTGGGTTGTTTTCTAAGATGCTTCGAACACATAAGCTTGAGTTTTTGCTATGAAAACACAATCTCGAAATCCTCTTGAGTGCCCCCCAAAAAACTCATTCTCTCTCCTCATCACTTCAGGGTACTAGACGTTTGAATACTCACTGGTGGGTCCCGTTGGCGATGCCACGGAGGTCTTCCTAAGTTGAAGATTTTCTCTTTTTAGATCCTGGTGCATTATTACATATTGTTTTGCTCTTCGTTCTAGTTCCACAATCGCCTCCGCCATAGAATCCCGGGTTCTGCACAAGTTCTTACGCGACACGGCCAAGGTGGCACATTTTGCTTTGAGGGTTTGTAGCTCGTTGAGTGAACTCTTGAAGTTTTTTGACATGTCTTGCATGTCTTGCAGAGCTTTCAGAGCGTATTTCTGAAATGTCTGCAGGCCAGATATCATGTCTAGTTGCTTGGAAAGCTGGTCCTTCATGTGGGCATTAGACGTTTCTGCTGTCTCGAGTTTTGATCTAACAGCATCGTATTTCTTCTGCAAAGCAGAAAGCTCGGACTTGGTCTTGCTGAGGCTGGCTTCGATGGCCACTTGATCCGCCTGTAGAACAGACAAAACCTATTTAAATGATGCCAGGAACAAGTACACTATATAGGGTTCCGTGTTGCCGGATAAATCCGAAAAACCCCGAAAAACATTCGCCGGTAAAATTTTCAGTCGATTCAAAATTTTCCAAAAGCTCAAACTTTCGAGGTCACGATGGCAAAATAAAAATATCAATAAAAAAGTGAAAGCCGTTTACAACTCCCTGTAACACCGAATTGGAGCGCAGCTCTTGAGGAGTAGGAGGAGGGAAGGGTACTCAGGGGAGGGTATACCCCTCCTTCTCCTCCGGTGGGGGGGGGGTCACGTGACCTCGGGGGGGGGTCACGTGATTCCCCCCGAGGTCATGTGACCCCCCTCGAGGTCACGTGACCCCCCCCCGACATGTCCCAACATGTCGGGAGGGGGTCACGTGACCCCCGCGACATGTCCCAACATGCACCGTACGTGGCCTCGGGGGGGGGTCACGTGACCCCCCCGAGCCCCCGACATGTCCGGGAGGGGGGGGGTCACGTGACCCCCGCGACATGTCCCAACATGCACCGCGCGGGGGTCATGTGACCCCCGCGACATGTCCCAACATGCACCGCACGTAACCTCGGGGGGGGTCACGTGACCCCCCCCGACATGTCTCAACATGTCGGGAGGGGGTCACGTGACCCCCGCGACATGTCCCGACATGCACCGCGCGGTTACGCCGACGCCGACGGCGACGCCGCTCAAGCCGGAAACGGGCGCCTAAGAGCTGCGCTCTAAAAAGTTAGAAAAGATGGTGTTTAACGAAAAAAATGTGTGAGAGCACAGGGTCGGCGGTCCTGAGGCGCGGCCACTTCAGATTCATTTGAAATATCGGACTAATTGACAAAAGAGTTTGCAGTTTATCTCGTCAAGGTTCATTCAGAACAATGGGTCATGGTACTTCTGGGTCACAATAAAAGCCACTGTTCCGGTTTTCAGTTTGGAGCATACTATTTCTTCTTAGAGGAAGGAGGGGTTGTGTTTTTATAACAGGGAAAGCTATACACCGGTAGATTTCATAAGAGGGAGCAGGGCAGCTGGAGCTTTTATGCTTCCCAACGACTACGTTCACCAGTGTATATAGTTATTTTAAAGTATTGACGTTAATCGAAGCAATACTTTTTTGCAAGGTGTGTCGTGGGACAGTCAGTACTGCTAATGGCAAGGGCGCCAATGCCAAATGCAGCCGCGGGAATAATTCGATACAGGTGAGTTCTTATGAGTTAAGGGTACGTTTGTGTCCGAATCTGCTTTATTTTTGTTTTTAATAAAAAAATTGACCACACGATAAAATCAAACTTTTATTTTGGAGAATTGGGAATAACAAATAGTAATATAAACTTCAATAAGCCCCGAATTTTCAGCGAAAAATAAACTATGAAAAACAGCATCCTAATTTTACAAAAAATTAAGTCCGAAATACGGAATCCTAAATACATTGAATCCTACAGATATATCTATAATAAATAATGGCATGTCAGAAGTGAATAGTGTGTGGGCATAACAAGAGCACCGTTTAATATTCTCTCCTAGCTCCTGCAATTTTTTTTTGTTGTTGTTAAGAGTCAAAGATATTTTTTTGCTCCACGTAAGGACATTTCCCTAACTAATTATGATAACCTTTCAACAATTAATACAAAATGGGAAAAGCCGACCAACTCTGCCGCGTCCTGATTAGTAGATCAACATTTCTGTAGTAAATATCGCATTGTGGATGAATTTGAAAGCTTACTGACATGCAAGGTTGCCCTTGACTTGAATGAGCTTCCAGGGGTTGAGATGCTCCAGAGACACCCTAAAAATTGTAAACAAGCCGTCAACAGTCAATTAATGAAACTAAAACTAATGCTAAAAAGTCCCACGCGTATGGACCGAATCGTTTTTTAAGCGGGAGAACGCAGTTTGTACACATAAAAGGTAAAGGGTACACGTTCCTCAGGGGTCAGTTCTTAAGCCTTTGTTCTTTTTTATGTTTAATAATGATTTGGTTTCTAACATAACCGTACTATCGCGGACACCATTGGCTGTAACAGGGCAGCCGTGGCCGTTCCGTAGGTACCCCGGCGCCACATAGCAGGTGCACTCCGATACACCGCCTACACTGTGCGGTGCGGCGGAATGGACCTTTTTCTACATACCGACGGCACCAGGCGGTGGCTGCACGAACTAAAAAATCGAGGAAGGGACCTACCTGCGCTACCAATCGATAATGGGAGCTACGCTACCAGTTTCTTCGTTCTCTGAGCAGCGGGGCGTGCCCAACGCGCCGTCCAAGTGGGGCATCCGTGGCGTCCACTTAAACGTCGTGTTATTCTTTCCGTCCGCTTTCTTTTTTTGCGTAACACAATTATATGTATGCTGCAACTACGTTTGCTACTCGCTGATCTACAGCCTCCTTCCGAATTTCCTCGATTTTTGGTTTCAACTTCCGCCGCTTGGCATCGGGCGCTCGCGCGTGCGCAGAACGCTTCTCGGAAAAGGTTCATTACTCTTGCAGGTTGCGATCACACTCCCGCCTTGTCTGGTAGGCGCAAAGCAGACGCCGGCACAGCACTTGTCGATGTTTACTTCAGAGGATTTTGTGGGTGCCTCTGTCGGTGCGCAAATTCCCGACTCGTGGAAACGAGTCAGCCAAACAAACAACAAAGGGGACACAACGAGCTAAGCATAATCGTTGCCGATGGTTGTATATACATATCTCGGTAGATTACTTTAATTAATCGGACAGACTCCTGTTCATGGTTTTTTCTTGTGTCAGAAAAGTTGTGCTAATTGTGCTTAGGTCGGTATGCCCCTTCATTGAATTTTTGTCTGACTCGTTTCCATGAGTCAGGAATCACCGTACAGAGAGAGGCACCCACAAAAACCTGCGAAGCAAACATCGGCAACTGCTGTGGCGGCGTCTTCTTTACGCATAGCAGACGACAATGAAAGAGCGTTGTCGCACAGGGTAAGACGGGTGGGCGCGGTGTTTCAGAGTGCCCCTGCTATGTGGCGCTGGGGGTCGGAACGGCCACGGGTGCCCTGTTATAGCCTGATAGTGTCCGCGATAGTACATGCCAAATTATTCGACGATTACTGCATTTTTTTCACCGAAGTCAAAGATGACTCAGACCAGCATAATTTTAACCAATATTTAGGCAAGATTAGTGACTGAGATCAGGAGTGGCAAATTCACTAATAAGTTAGAGACTGTTCATGACTATCACCCATAGAGTCAAGGCTCTAAATTTTCAGTACATTATAGACGGTGAACCACTGACCGCTGTTTTAACAATGCAAATACCTGGGCGTTACAATATCGCACGACCTTCGTTGGGGGTCCTACGTATTACCACCGTAATTACAAGGGTCAATTCAAGATAGTGGTTTCTGCGACGAACCTTGACAGTTCCACTGATACCAAACTAACAGCGTAAATCGCTGGTGCCCCACCATTAGGGTACGTGGCAGAAATTTGGGATCCACAAACAAAATATGACATGCTGAACTTCCAAGTTTCGAAGACTGGACTGTCACAAAAACCGGCCTGGTCCCGTCGGGCCACGCGTATTGTAAATGGCGCCATGTCGGCTGCCTGCGGGGCCATGTGGTCGCCGCGGGTAATGTGGCACTCTCTGGTTGGCGCTATAGTTTGCACCTCGCCGGTCTCTTGTTTATGACCTCTTCGACTCTCGATAAAATACTGCATCGAGCTGGATATAAACGATAAATAAACCCTGGAGAAGAGGAAATGCTATTGTAATTTCTACCATTGGATAGGCACTTATCAAACCGACGTATACAATCCCTCCATCGGTCGATGAGCTTAGCAAGCAATTCGTGTACTATATAAGAATACGACAACGCATCTATTGTATGTGTGCGATTGTGGTGTAGTGGCTATAGTGCCTCTCGTGCTTCTCACTTCACCGGACGTAGGTTCGATCCCCTCGGCCTCATATGATGTATGTTGTACTTTGTCTTCCAGTCCAAGAGACAATTACTCCGGGTATCATTTTAGGCCGCATAATCGTAGGCCGCTTATAGCCAGGAAAATATTGATCTCAAATACCGTATGAAATTTTTACGCATGTTGAAGGGCCTGGTAAATTCAGTCCGCATAAACAGGTAAACCAATTGCTTGTAAGCGGCGAAATTTTGGCCCGCTTTCCTGCCTATATAGGTGTGCATTTTAGCCAGGATTTAACTAAGGGTGAAGCAACCGGTGCAAACGTCTTATGCGACGTACGCGCCTCGCGGCGCGTACGTCGCAGTGCGTACGAAACGATCTTATGCCAAAAATGAGCGTACGACAAAACTTAAAAACAAATTCGTATTCACGACACGAAATTACCTTAAGCTTTGCGCAGGTCACGATGGGATCCCACGACAGCTATCGGAGGTCAAAGCAACATGGCCGACAGCGTCGCTCAGGGACCGTCGGATCAGTTACTTGCTCGCGACACCCAACGGACGTCCCGACTTCAAGCAGCAAGGAAAACGAACGTAGTTGAAACCGACTACGACGAAGATGAACGCTGGATCCACAGACATCCGAAAAAGCTACAACGGCAACGATCCCACCGACCAAGCGACCTCCAAGTAGCCGACCTGCTCCGACCCAGCGTTGCTCCGACGGTCCCTGGCCATGACAGTCTGCCCACGACCGGTTGGCTTGCTGAATGGAATATTCCTGCGCGACCCTTGTGGACCCTTCCCGTATGAACAGTTTGATCGCTGACCTCAATTTTCGATGAAGAGCCGTTTCATCGTTCCCTGGATTTCAAACTTGGGCGCGCGATTTTCGAAGTGTTCTTCAATTACCACAAGGCAGTATAGTTTGTGTCTAGTAAAATTGTTTAACAGGTTCATGAAATGCTCTCTACTTTGTGGGGATTCCTGTGGTCTCCCTTCCCCGATGGCTGTGATAACGGCCGTGGGTCGGAACGCTCGGCCTCCTTCGCCGTGAGCTCGACCTGTTCGTGAAGCGGAGGGTCCCCTCTCTTGGAGGGCCCTCCTCACTCCTCCGTTCCGCCGCAGGGATCCACGGATGCGGATCACTGCTGACAGGCGAGGTGGTTTCGCCTCCTCTTTTCCCGCTTTCGGTAAGAAGACTCGTCCGGTGACCGCGAAAGAGATAGGACGTGTATCGGCGACTTTTTCGACGGTTTCCCGCCCTCTCGATCTCCGGAACCCCGCGTCTGGCAGGCAGGCACGTAGCCAGGATTTTGTTTCGGGAAGGAAGGGGGGGGGGGGGGGCGCCCATGACAAAATGCTGTATGAGGGGGAGGGGGGAGAGGAGGTGCCAGCAAATTGGAAGCAAATACTTGTGGAAGATTTCGGGGGGGGGGGGGAGTCTCCCCCCTTTTAGCTACGTGCCTGCTGGCAGGTAAGGACCTTATCTTACCTTGCCGAAGCGGGGGGCATTTTGGATGGGCACATTGTAGTTCTTTTAAAAGAGTGTTTTAATAAATACACTTGGACTCTGTCCTTACTCTGCTACGCTATATTCGAGCGAGTGAGACAAGGTAGTCGATCAATGACACCGACGGAGGCAATTCGTCGAACCGACCCGCGGTAATCTGGCCCTAAACGTCGTCTATATTGCCGCGGAGATGTGGTGACCGCGCTACTAGGTATATGACGATGACGCCTCCTTTGAAATCGCCACCGCTGTTGAGAAAACCCTTTGGTTACTCTATCGGTACATCTGTTGGTAGCGAACAATCCCATAACTTATTAATACACCCTCATTGGGTCCAGAAAAGTTGTGGAATTTCCGTCCGGTGTGTTACTCGGTTAAATACGAAACGCCTATGTGGACGCTATGGTGCGCACTCGCACCTTTACCGTCCATTCAGTCCTTCTGCTCCGAAATGATACCTTAGCGGCTCCGACGTCACACCTGTCGCTGTGCTTCACCTTACGAGTAGGGTTAGGTGTTTTCACGCAGATGTGACCCTGTTTCCTTGATTGTTCTAGTAATAATTTCGAACCGTATACGCATAACGGGCGTCAGAGGCAGTGGCTGGCTAGCGAACCATGCATTCATTTTTGCTTAGCGGTTGAAGAAACATTGTGCTACCCTGTGTTATTTGTTGTAGTCGACAATTATACTCGTCCCATTTGGAAAGGACTGTTCCCTCCATATTGTTTCTTCTTAAAGTAGCCCCCCCCCCCCTTTTTTTTTATTTTCCTACGGCTCTCTGAATTTTTGTAGTTTTTTCTGCGGCTCTAACCCCATATCACTCTGGCCACCCCTGTTGTATAGCATTAAACTGACAGAATCACGGGGAAAACGGTGCGCATTGATCTAAAAATAATTGCAAAGGCGATAAAAAGCACCGCAAAAGTTACAAAAAAAAAAAGGGGAGGGGGAATGGATACAGGAGTGTTAGCGTTTGGGGGGGGGGGGGGGGGGGGCAAGACAGGGATTCTTACACTCGGAGGAAAAGGGGAGCTGACACCAGGGGAATTGTGCTACAACCAATAAGAATATGCGAAAAAGAAAAATTTCTCTGCGAGTCGACATCAACCTAAACCTAACAATCATCATACCGAAATTTGAGATTGTGGGCGCCTGAAGCGCTAATTTCAATTAAAAAATAAATATTGTTTTGCTACTAATACATTTTTTATTATTTTTATATTGAAACAAATGCATACAGGCGTTCAGAATGTGAAATTTTGGTTTGATGAATACAGTACACTCGTTAATTCAAACTCTAGGAAGCTATGAATTTAATTTGGATTTTCAGAAATCTATCTAAATTTAATGCAAGATAAAATTCTGCCTCACTATATGGATGATTACACATACAAAGCAGCAAAGCAAATTGTTGTGTGTATGTTTATACAGCCGGAAGTTAGTCTGCCTCAGTGGGCGTCTGGTGTCTCAGCTGTAGATGAGCAATTTAGCCAGTGCGGTACAACCGCTGGCCTGGGGTTTTTAGCGTGCACCACGCAGTAGTGAGACATGACCGCACGCCGGTACAATGGTCATCCAGATCGAAACGGGCAGGGGTGGGGGCTGAACCCAGGATCCCTGGGTTCTGCAGCGCGGGCTTTCGCTCCACGTGCTCCGAGCTGGTGTGCGCTAGCCCCCCATACAAAGCAGACATTTGATGATTTCCTCTACACAGAGCTACTAATCATAAGCAGGTATGCCACAAATTAAACATTGGTGAAATGTATGGCATATCCATCCCTCAAAAATGTTGTTTATCGTGGACTGTTTAGACAGCACATGGCACCTCAAAACAAGATTAAGCCTTTCCATGCAGCAAAGAAGTTGTGAAAACGGGCGCCGCGCGGGCCGCGGCAGCTCCCATAGCAACTTGCGCGGTTGCTGTGACGTGGACCTATTCAATTCCGCCGCGCGGCGCCCGTTTCATCGCTCATGTGTCACCTGCTTTAGCCCCGTTGAGCGCGCTTCTTACCGAGCACCGGTGCACTGCGGAGGAGCGCGCTCAACGGGGCCGCGAGAACTAAACGCATGAACTACACAAAAACATGTCCGAATTAAGCGGCTTATAAATACATTAAAAACAGCGGGACAACCAAAATCGTCGGCTCATATTTATTTATATATATATTTTTTTTTTGTTTGGGTAACGTCATGTTTTTAAACTTTCGCTTTTATCATCACCGCTAGTGTAGCATTATCAGGGGTTTCAGCTTTCTGCGATGCGAAGTTTATTGAGGCAGGCCGAAAAACCGGGTTCAATTTTCTCGATCTAACCCTAGACAACATAAAGTACGGAGTGACCGCACGACTACTCTGTGACATCTCACCGGTGCTGTCCCCCAAATGTTTTGCCGTGTTGAAGGATGCAGCTCGTTTGGGGTCATTTTGGACGGGGGTGTAGTCTCCCACACCGGGTCCGCATTCTGAAGGAAGCATGAGGTCAATGAGATCACAATCCCACACGAAAACAAAAAGTTCGGCTGCCCAGGGAGAAGCAAAGGACAAACAATAGAAACGTCTAGTGACAAATTCAAAACGAACTAGTAACTACACTAACCTTTCGTATCGTTGAAACGCCTGAGTTTCGCCCGCGAAAACGACATCGTGGGCGGATATATCACTTCTGTACTGCCCTGCCACTCGCTTCGCGTGGAACAGATTTGAACTTGGACCAGTTGAACCACTGTAACCTCAGCCTGAAAAGGCCGTTGCTTGTACTGCTTGCACCGCCTGAATGGCAAGTGTATGCAAGTTTCAACCAGTTTCAACTTGCTTTAAAATTTGAATGTTGGCGGCACGTTGGCGGTGTCGCTGGCATCGCGTAGAGCATCGCGGTTTGGGTCCTGAAGTGGCAACAAATGACGTCACAGAAGCAGAAATGGTCCTGCTGTCGGATGTTGCGATCCTGGCGGTTGGTCGGAGAAATGTTGGTAAAAAGCACGAGCGAACGGAAGTGTCGTGGTCGTGGAGGTCGTGGACGTCGAGGTGTGGACATCGAATTGGTGCCGAAAATACGCATCCTGCTGAGACAGCGCCAAGATCGCGACCGGCGACTACTTAACACTTTTTGACGTCATCGGGTGAATATCGAGGGGCCACTTTTTTAGGCGCGGTAAACCACGCGGTAAACACACCAGTCGAAGAAGTTCGAAGTCAACAAAAGCCAAGGATCTGACTGAACGTGTCGTTCCAAGTTTTTGTAGTTCGTGCGGTTTATGCATTGCTGCGCATTGCTCCGTTTCGTTTCAATCAGAATACTTGAACACGCCTTTGCCACCGGTCACCCCACCAACCCCACCCCCATTTGTTGTGTAGAACCAGGCGCTGGTAGAACGTCTGTGTAACATGGAAGCTGTAGAGACGTATTTCGCGGCATTGGACAACAGTAAAACACGAGATGAAGCAGTGGACAAAGCCAAAGACTATTCAATTTCTCACGGTGCGTATACCTCCTATTTGTATATAATTTTGTAGGCTCGAGCTAACTTTTCAAATCCTTGTTTTCAGGAATGTGTATGGTTTCTAAATCCGGAGGGCGTGATTGCTGGACGTTCGTGCCTTTTTGCTTGCTGCCGTCGCCGTTTCCGAGAAATCATTACCTTCAGCTAAAGTCACTCCAACGCGACGTGAATTTGCTCATGCACAGGGTGGCGCATGATCACGAGTTTTTGGAGAACTGCCTCCAGGGGTAAGCAACGGATCTCCACTAAAGACGGCCCTTTTCAGCGAATCACCGAATCACTGATCCTCTTGAGTGCGTGGATACGGAACTGTATAGTGCCGGTGATTGCAAAATCGGGCCTTTTGAGTGTTCCGTTCTGCACGTAGAAGCGTCTACAATTTGTTATCATCCATCCTTGTGTGCACTGCTCTTGAACACCGCACTCTCGTATATTGTTTCTGTACTCCTAAAAAAATGTAAGATGTTTGTATAAAAGACAACTAGGGTTTTGCATTATCTTGTTTTGTCTAGATACACTTACCTGTTCAACATTTTTCAGGGTGTGTGATCTCCTAGCTTGTTAGGGCACCAACCAAGCCGGTATTGATGTTGCTGGCCTGCATTAAGGCGAAGCTTCCTTTGCAGGCAGGGCTTGAGGAGCTCTTCAACAGAGGCGGTGCGCCGAGGGAACAGCGGGCAATGCTGAGCGGAAGCTGCTCGCTTCGGCCGCCGCCATGCTGTGAGTGCTTGGCAGTTCCTATGAGGCTTGGTGCAAGCTCGGGCCTGAGATTACGTAAAGTTTCCCCGAGCGGAGCAGGGTGATCGTGCTAAAGCGCGATCTGTTTGGCAACCTAACTTGCCGACCATTTTGATTAGCTAGGCTTCCATTCAGAAACGGCCGGCAAGCTAGGCTGCCAAAAGATTGCTCTTGCATGATGACCCCTTATTCCACTTGGGAAAGCTTTAATATGATCTCAGGCTCAAGCTTGCACCAAGCCTTGTCGGAACCGCCTGGCGCTCGCAGGAAGCTGGCGACCGAGCGACAGTTTCCTGCTCAGCGTCCACCACTGTTCCATCGGCGCACCGCTACTCCATTGAGTGAGTACCCCAAGCCTTGCCCGCAGAGAATGCTCCGCCTTATTGTAAGCTAGCGACATAAATACCACCAAGCCCACATACACATCCATATGCTAATCTTCAATTGCCATGCCTGTGAAAGCGTGCAAGACGATCCCGAATGAAAGCAGTTTGAACGACGGGGAGACAGCCTCTAGCTTGTGTCGCATCACTTCGCAGTTGTCAGTGGAAGCTCTCGTTCGCTCCCCGGCACGCTTTGAGAGTAGGGACAGTTAAAGGCGTCGACTACAGGGGGTGCTGGCTTGGGGCCCGAGCCCTCCTGGAGAATGCCCCCCTCCCCCTTCCTCTCTTTTGGGAGCTCCTGGGGAAAGGAAGTACACTCGCCTCCAGGACATCTTATTCACCTCACGTGTGCCGTGGCGGGTGCATGCGAGTATCAACAGATGTCGCCCATGAGTCGGAGAAACGAGAAAAATTAACTGCAAACACTTCGCGAACATTACTATGCTAGACATATTAAAAAACTCGATTCCAGGCAAAAAAAAAAAAAAAAAGCAATAAAAAGGAAACAATTTTGCAGACTGAAGAAAATGTGTAGGGATAGACTCCCTCGGCATATGAGAGCCCATTTACGCACAACACAATTTGCGGCTCGAAATTCGTTTTCTTTTCGTCCGAAAACCACTGATCAAGAACTGGCCGGCTTGAGTCGCGCTCACTCTCTTCTCCGTGGTCACGTGCCGTCTTCTATAGTTTAGACACAACCACCAAAGATTGTCAAAGTCATGGGCCATCAAAGGCACACACTCAATACAAAAATAGACGGAAAACATGATACCCATTTTTTGTAACTTCTAAATTACACACACAAAAAAAAAAAAGATTTTCACAGCCAACTTTTGGTAACTTTCTCCTCTAAATTTCTTTTTCCATCCCAGTCCGGTTTCAGTTTCGCGCAGTTGGACTTTTTACTTTATTAAAAATATATGTGACACCGTAGCAGAATATTGATTAGGTAGTCTTCTGACACCATAAAAGATTGCCTGGTAAAAAACAAAGAAAAATGATGGGGGGTGTCGTGTCCTTTTAAGGCGGTTAAGGTGCTCTTGCTTTATAAAATGAACAGAGAAAGGCGAAAAACGAGCTCGGGCATTTTACAATTGTGGTGTCGGAAGCAAAAAAAGCAAAAACAAGACGAAGGGACTGATAAAAAAAAAAAAAAGTGGTCCGCAGCTTCGCACAAGTGTCGGCAGCGAAATGCCTTTTTTGATGCTCAAAGGTGCTTTGAGAAATGCCCCTTGCGGCTTGCAAGGAAAAAATACTCGCAAGAAAAAACAAAACGAACATCGATGTGTTGTCGGCGGTATGTTGTTCTATGGCGGCAACAGACTGCAAAATTCGAAGGTGCCACCAGACACAACCGAGAAAGCGAAGAAGCTTCAGCGACCGACAACCGCAGACTCAAAGTCGCCTGGCCGCTGGGTTACCTACCGAGCGCCAACCTGGCTCCACGGTAACTCTTTACTTGGGTGTTGCCTCAACTTTACGAGGGGTGATGAGGAGGGCAAGCAGGGATGTCTTTTCTTTTCGTTTTTTGTTAGGGGAGAGCTGGACCAGCATCAAACAAGCCTCACATTCTTTTTGTTTTGTTTAAACAATCCTCCTTTCTCACTTTCTGCCTTCATTACTCTCACTGTCTCCGTTCCCTTCAACTTCGACATTCGAGACAGGAAGGAGTAAGTTGGGACCTTGCATGTTAATACTGTTGCAGCAATATCGCAAACCAAACGCTAGTAATTGCAACTTTTGTACTAGGAAGGAGTAATATGCATAGAGTAAGGTTTGCGATCAAAACTAACAAGATGACAAAACTAAATTAAGCATACTCATATATTTATTTGGCGGCTCCTGTATCTAGAGCTTGATTCTCAGAACCATGTTGCACTGCAAAATGATTTATTTAGAATAATTATTTGCTAGACGGAATTGCATTTGTAACCTGGTAGTGCATCTTTCCGGGGGAAGAGGGGGCGGGGGTGCTCTGCCGGGCCCCAGCCCTCCCGGGAAATTGAAAACTTTCCGCCTATGGTGACAGTGCCAAGTGTCTGGCCCTTTCAATGTATGGAATCCACACATCAGTTTTCCACTGCATGCGGCACTATTTGCCACACCTTCTCCGAGTTGACAATGCGGGGCACATACTTTGAATACCCCGTGATGATACAAAAGAAATAATCGTTTATCAATCCCACACTGTGCTGTGTAAATCGTCATGTCGCTGTAATATCCATCTAAAACTGTTTTTTTTGTTTGTTTTTTAAGTTGCCATTATGGGGTGTTTGAAATACTGAGGATGCATTGTCAACTTGGTGATTAGCGCCAAATGTGGTGAAAGACTGAAACAAGTAGGCATGAGTGCCACTTGCCAAAAGGCTTGCCACTTTGTCCTGTCGCTACTTTCGAAGCGTACCACAGGTTGTAGAGAGCTTCCGCTGATTGTTCAGTGGTGCGATGAGAGAGAGAGGTTATCGCTCTGTCGTTCGTGCTTATTTTGTTATTCAAATTCCTCTTGACATCTTTGAGACTACCAAGAACTGGCCAGACTATACAATATCCTCAAACATCCAGCATGTGCATGTTATGCTAAAACCCAAGATTGAGGGGAAAAAAAAGGGGGGGGGGGCATTAATGACGGGGCTGAGTCTCGGGTTTTAGTGTGTCTATCTTTAAGCTGGTCTGTCTTGTATCACTCCCAGCCCCTGTTTTGACCAAGTTGTTGTCTAATTTGTGAAATAAATTAAATCTGAAAACATTAGATTATCAAGGAATGCCAAAACAGAACAAGCTCTCACTGAAATGTCAACCACCTCAATTTCAGTACAATAGAGACGGACGAGTTCACGGCGTCCATCTACAGGATTTACGAGCAAGTTCGTGAGAAGGGCTTCCCTCAGGTGATTGGACTTTGATGCATGTAGAGATGATATACAGAATGTTTACCTTAAGGCCAGTCAAAAGTGTCCCTCGAGAACTATGCATAGCACAGAAAAATAAGTTGATGTCGTATTATACTTCGTTTCACCTTAAGTCCAGATGCAGCTGATGGGACCAATTGGACAGCGTCAAAAGCGTGCCATCATGGTGGATGTCATGTTTCTGTACGTTTTCTGTATCATCGGTAACATCGTAAACAGAAAAGGCCGAGTGACTGGCGCTTTTGACGCTGCTTGATTGGTCCTACTACATTTTAGCTCGGCTGCGTTTGGACTTAAGCCGAAACAAAGTATAAAAACTGCAAAGGGGCCTATTTAGTGTGGTACACAGAGTTTCGGACAATTAACTTTTTAGTTCTTAAAATAAGAGGTATAGTTTCAATTAGAAGCTCAACGGGCATCGTCGGAAACCACCGAAGTTGCCCTCTATAGAAGGATGTAAGACGTAGGCAGCATTTTACGGTGTTCCGAAAAAGCTCGCATTTTGGATGTGTTTTCAACTTTAGATTCTCTATCGGTGCTCGTCTTTGCAGCAGCGGCCCAGCTCCCCATGGCCAAAGCGGCAACACATGCGTTGCGACGCATTGACTTCATTTTACATGAGAGGCGAGTTACCGCTTTGGTCACGGAACGCAGGGCTGTTGCGGCGCAAGGAAGCAACCGATAAGAAAGCAGCGGAACTTCAATTCACACAAATTAGCTGTTTTGTGGGGAGGCTGGAAAAATTAAATTTTTATAAAGATGGTTGATTTAGTGGTTTTTTATGATGCCCATTAGGTTGTTACATTTAAATTATGCCACTAATTTTAACCATTAAAACTTAACTATGCCAGATCAATTCCGCTAACTGTGCAGAACTTCGGCTCCATGTCATCAAGTGGGGAAACACGATGATGATAATACGTGGAATATCTATAAAATGCAACGGATCCCAAAATTTATACATCAAGATGCCTCAATAAATCTTAGACCCATTTCCATATCATCACTATTGTGCAGTGCACATTAAAGGGTTACTGACACAGTATTTTTACATGTTCATACTTCTTTCGTTTTCATGTTTTAAGCGGCTACCTACACTCAGAAATTCAATGTTTCACTCGAAAAATTGCCTGTAAAAATTCCTCTCAAAACAAACTCCACTGGATTCCACCTCCACTTTTTTTTTTCTATCTGCAATTTTCTAAGAGTGCCAGGCTCTCTGAGATCCATGCCATCCATAAAAGATATTTTTTATATCTATCATATCAATGAAGAACCATCATTTTTTTCTTGCTCTCCATAATTATTGAAAATCTTTGTCCACGGGAAAGGCAATGGATGCATTCACCAGTTTCTGCTATAGTGAAAATAATAAAATAATGATGCGTCATGAAAAAAAAAATCTTGGTTTAATTGCATTTTACGAATGTTTTCCATGTGGTATACCGTAAAATACCGGGCAAGCGCCCACTCAAACTTTGGGGATAATCGCAAAAAAATGGGAGATGGGCGCTTGTCCAGTCATCAATTTTACATATAAATGTACTGTGCAGATTTTCTCAGATCTTACAGATTTGGGAATGGGCGCTTAATGTGGAATGGGCGGATGCGCGGTATTCTACGGTGTATATTTTTTTAAAAATAACCTCAGATTAATTGAATCTTGAATGTGCTAGTTTTAAAGCTTTAGAGTCCTTGATGGGCAGTGGGGCTTAGAAAGAAACCAAAGCCAGAAAGGAAGAAACTATAACACTTTTACAAGGGGCACGCCTAATAGTTTGCGACTTCATGCTACCGGAAGCAACATGTTTTTTCATGTCGCTCCCTCCTACATAGATCCGTTTTTTTTTTCTCCTCAGATAGACCACTCGGTATGGTGGAAAGTTCCGGGCTATGTGGAGAGCAAGTCATCTGCTTCTTGCGCAGGACTTGCGGTGATGTCAGAATGACGCCGAGCTCTGATTGGCTTTGATTGAAAAAGATAGTGGGTAGACCTCAATGCTAGATGCCTTGAGCTCTGCCCACTTTTTTTCTCAATCGGCCAATAAGAGCTCGGCGTTCTGGCAGCATCACAACCCCTGTGCAAGAAGCAGATGAACTTGCGCTCCGCATTGTCTTGAAATGGATGCGACTGTTGGTGATGTTTCTTCACATATGGTCCATCAGGCTCATCTTCCGCAGAAACTTCAGGATAGTTTTGAAATCTCTGTCCGCAGTTCCGCGCGGTGCAGTTGGAAGAAGATATTTTTCCAACTGTACCACACGGAACTGTGCACAGAGGCTTCAAAACCAGCCCGATTTCTACGGAAGACTGGCCTGATGGAACATATGTGAAGAAACATCCCAAACAGTTGTATCCATTTGAAGACATCGCCCTGAACTTTCCACATACTAATAATTTGAACCCCCTGTTAAATTTCTACTCTATCTCTTTCAACCATGCTCGGTTTCTCCATCCCCTAGCTGGGTAGTGACTTGCCCCGTAAAGGAGGCCCACCCCTTACCTGGCTATCCTCCTTTTCTCTGGACAGCGCCAAACAAACAAACAGTCTTTTGAAAAACTCTAGGTTAGCAGTCATGCTGCACTGTCCTAATGGCCCCCTCCATCAGTGAAATACAGTAGACCTATGTTAACTTCAATTTAAAAATAATCCAGTTTCGAATCTCAAAATATTGGCTTGCTCAAAAGATTTTCGCATCACCTAATGAAACCCCACAGGTTCCATTAATTGTTTAATTTCTTTTGCATGGAGTTCATTGCAGACTCCACATATATCTCAAAATGCATCTCTAAAAGTCTAAAAAAGGCTGGTAAAAAAAAAGAAAGGCTGGTAACCTCAAATAAATTCTGAAGGATGCTTTCACATATACTGTACAATGCATTTCTATTGGTTGCCCAGGAACAGCAGCCAATCGAGTACTTTGGGAGCGGTATACAGGACATGATCATGTATTGATTAAAGCATCTTTCAAAGATGTATCAACACAGGTACAAGATGTTTCATCCTGACCTTTATTTGTCGCAGCCTCTAAGTCTTGGCTTGTTGAGAAGTGATTATTTCTTGGATGTTGACACTGCTGGAAACAGGAAGACGGGTGTTGCTAAACAAGTTGAAGTGAACACGATTTCTGCAAGCTATGGTGGTTTATCACCAATACTTCAGAAACAACAGAAGTAAGTTACGTTCTGAAATAACTTGTAGAAATGTCGGGGGCCTTGCCTTGCAATTGCAGGACAATTTTGTGTGTTTTCAGGCATACCCTCAAGAACCTTGGCCTTCACATGCATGAGGATCACGTAAGAATTGTATATCCTGTTGGAAGTTTGCGCTTGTAACAACAGTTTGTGTATCACTGAGACTATGTTATAAAACATGCAGATACCAGAAAATAAATCGGACGAGCAGTTGGCTAATGGACTTGTTGCAGCTTGGAACGCTTACAAGAAGGAGAAGTATGTTATGTACTTATTATAGTTCCCTTGTAGTTCTTTGTTGACTGCATGTTTCTGGGTGAACATTTCAAGCCGATATTCAGAAACTACATGTATTAGCGACTCGCAGATTATGGTACATAAATGACTGCTAGCAGACTTGATCATGACTTTCACATGCCTTGACTTGATCAAGGCGTGTGAACCTCCTCTTCGCTGCTTTCGCTTATTGTTGTTGGGGGGGGGGGGGTACTTGCACTGATAAGATTCGGGGATGTCGCGCAAAATCCTAGCCCACTGAACCAGATACTGGAATGCCAGACACAGTGAAGCATATACTGGGATGCCAGAAACAGATGACAGCTAATATATCAACAATAGTTACAAGTCAAAAAAGTTTGATAAAAGATTAGAAGCGATTGAAGCATCTACTTCTAAGATAACTGACCTTGTTATGACGCTTGATGTTACACAGAAAAAAGTGGCACATTTGGAAGCAACCGTATTAAACTACAAACAAAATTTGATGACTTAGAAGAAATAATTTGGTGATCCATGGGGTGACAGAATTAGAGAATGAAACGGAATTAGACTTTAAAGAAAAAGTAGTTGAAGATGTTTTCAAAACAAAAATTAGTGTTAAAGTTATCTCTAAAGAGAGGGTTCACGGTCGTGGTAGGTTGGTTACCTAGCAGAAAGCCGAGGCCAGTCATCTTAAGCTTTGGAAGTTATAACAAAAAATGAAATGTTCTTTGAAATGCCAAAAAGCGTAAAGGAATTAATATTTTTATTAATGAGGACTTTTAAAAAAAATGTAGTCAGAGGGAAGCTATGGGAGAGTGCAGCTGCAAATAAACAAATTGGAGACAAGGTATCCCTATCATATCACAAAATAAAAATCAGTGGAGTGACATACGATTGGGACTTAGACACTGACCAGAGTGCTCAACTTGTCACACCTAATATACAGCATTCTGAGCATGAACAATGATGGGAACCTATTTCAGAAGAAAGAACCACCTCCTACTGATAAACCTTAATGCTCAAAGTATTGTCACTAAAACGGTTCAGCTAGAACACATCTTAATGAATCATGACCTCAATATAGTGATTATTACTAAACCTGACTTTATTTATCAGTGTTAGACAATGAGATAATACCCCCTGGTTATAATATGTTTTGTAAGGACAGAGAAAGTAGAGGAAGAGGTGTAGCCCTAATAGTTAAATCATCCCTGACCGCTTCTTCTTAAATTAAAAGTAAGTTCTAGGAAAGTTATTATGATGGGAGATTTCAACCTCGGCGGGTGGTCTGGGCTACACTAGGAACTAGGGACAGTGAAGTGTCATGCTCTGAAGAACTTTTAGATTTAGCCTTCTCGCACAATTTGACACAGGTTTTTAAGGAGCATACTAGAGTACAAGGGCAAACTTGATCCCTAACAGATTTGATATTTGTCATTGAGAACCTCTCAAGTCACACATACAATTGCAAGATTTACCTCGGAATTTCAGATCACAGTATGGTGCACTTTGAACTATCGTTGGAGGCTCCACTTAAAGGGCAACTCTGCTCACTTCCAAAGACTTCAGGATAATGAGTGATTTCGCATTAAGAAGCACTAGCAAAAGACACTACGTTATTTGCTTCGCGAAAAATGGGATATATATTGTTAAATCTAATTTTAAACACAAGCAGAAATCGAAACCGAAACTTCAGCTCCGTCTGGCAACATTGGCCTCGGGCCGTTAAGAACATGGCTATCACGTGGTACGAGATGTCACGTGATTCTCTACGCAACGATGGGCGGGATTGGGGCGGCATAGGTATGCCAGGCACAAGTGTCGTCTGTACCGCACCCTTGACCACGTTTTGATGTCAACGACATTCGACGACGTCTGCTCAACTGCAGCATAAATCTGCGCACGTAGTGTCTCTAGTGTGAATGAAACTCCGAGAGACAATAATCACAAACTTTGAGAAGACGATGCTGTTGTGACGTGGAAGACTGCAGTAACAGCGGGACCACGGCGAGGTGGCCGAACGGCTCACAAGAAGCGCGCTGTGCAGGTGCGTTATGCCAATCACGTGGACACTGCTGAGCGCTGAGAGGAAACGTTGCCGACGTCACCCGTTGCGCTCACCGGGAGGAGTAAAAACAAGCAAAAGGGGCAATAGTGATGACATTTAGCTCAATGTTGGCTACGCCCATGCCGTAGCCTTCACTGCACTGTTGGTTGCGCCTCAATTCGCCCGCTCGAGTCAGCCGATTTCAGCAACTTAGCGATTTGCAAAGTTTGCCGAACCGTTTAAGAAACAGACAGAACTAGGTCGTAATATTTGACATGTAATCTTCCTAGGTGATACTAAAAAAACTGCATTGTTTAAAAAAACAAAAATGATGCGAAGTTGTTTTTTAAGAAAATGGAAATGTCTTCATGTAGAAATTTTAAAGAAGCTGATGACGAATCAATTACTGATCAACGAGACTTCAGCTTTGATACATTAGGAACCTCTTGATTGGAGTGGACGAGTATAATTTTAACAAGATTGTACTAGAGTGCGTCTGTATGTTTGTTCCAATGCGACTAAAGACACGGAACCCAAACAGTCCTTGGATTACAAGGGATATAATTCAACACAAAAGACGGTTAACCAGGTGTAGAGCAAAAGCATGTGGGAAAAGGGATGGGCACCTACAGACTAAAATATTGATGCTCAGTAAGGAACTTGAATCAAAAATAGTCATCAAAATTCCCCTTCTTTAATGTTAAAATGCTAAACTTCATAAGATATTCACCACTAAGGTTTTGGTGTCAACTAACCACAAGCAAAAAGGATTTGGCCAAGGTGACAGTAAGAAATAGAGTTATTGAAAACAATTTTTTTTTAATTAATATTTTGTTATTGTTTTTTTTTACTGATAATCATGTTCTACCGCAGTTTTCCTTGTTTGAAAATGTTCCTCCAATGGATGATGTACAAATATCAGAAGGTATTTTGTCCTTACTACTTCATATCGATCCAAGAAAAGCAGCTGGTTGCGATAACATAACCAACAAATTCTTATATCGTTACAGTGAATAGTGTGCGAAGTTTCTCTGTCTCATAGAGATCGTTGCCAGATGGATCTATCCTAGACGATTGGAAGGTCGCTAAAATAATACCTGTTCATAAAAGTGGAAATGCTAGTTCAGTTAGAAACTCTAGACTGATTTCCTTAACATCTACCTGTTGTAAAATGCTGGAGCATGCCATTTAAAATGCTGGAGCACGCCATTTCCAAACATATAATAATGTTTTTGGATGCTTATCATGTACTTGATAGCAAGAAACATAGATTTCGAAAGGGTAAATCAACCACTATTAACTTACGGAACTAATTCATGATTTTTGTTTGACCCTCGATAATAGAGGCCAAGTTGACATAATATCTTTAGACTTCCAGAAGGCCTTTGACAAGGTGCATTATAATAAGTTGCTCTTTAAGCTCAAACTTTTGCTAAAAAATCCAAAAATCCTGGAGTGAATTGAAGCGTTTTGACTTTTAGAAAACAGTTTGTTAGTATCGATGAACATGATTCAGTGTTACGAGACGTTTACTCGGGAGTCCCACAGGGCTCAGTTCTCGGTCCCTTGTGATTTTTAATTTTTATTAATGAAGTCCTTCGTGACATTACTGTAAAAGCAAGACTCTTTGCTGATGATCGCATTTGTATAATTATATAAACGACATTTATATAAACGATAATTATATATAAATAATTATGTAAACATCAAGCTGAACGAAAGTTTACAAAAAATTAGCAAGTAGTGTGAAAGCTGGCAGATGTCTTTAAACCTAGAAAAGACTGTTTGCATGTCATTCACACGTAAGAAAACTCCTGCGATGCATACCTACCACTTAAATGGAAAACCTTTGTCTAGAGTAAACAAATTTAAATACTTAGGGGTAACAATCACTAGCAATTCATGATGGGACATGTACATCAATATTAGAATTAAGAAAGCTACAGGTAAACTCTGGGCGCTAAGAAGGCAGTTAAAAATGGCGACCGTAGAAACTAGACTGTTAGCTTTTAAAATGCTAATAAGATCAGGTTTAGAATATGCCAGTGAAGTGTGGGACATGTATACTGAGAAGTTAGTATTACAACTTAAGAGGATTCAGAAACTGGCGTTGCGTTTTATTTTTTCGAACTATAGGGGGCGAGATTCGCTCACGGAACTGTATTCCAAGGCAGGAGTCAATCTGCTGGAAGAAAGGCGGAGGAACAAGCGCTTGAAACTGCTTTACACGATTTTATATGGGACACTTATGATAGAAAAAGATAGATTAATACGACCCCATACTTCTAGAATTACGCGAAGTAAACATGGGTACTAGAACGCTTGAAGAATATTGTTACGTCAAAAATTGCTTTAAAAATTCATATTTCCCCCAACAATAAGGGAGTGGAATGTGCTGCCAGAAAGCAGTGTTGCAGCCAACAGAGCTTATGAATTTATAAGGTGTTTAAAAAAGTGATTCCATGTCTCTGAAACTGTTGCCCACATTACTTTGTGTTGTATTTTGTGTTCTTTTTGTGCTGGTAGTGTTTACATTGTGAATCATGTTTTCTGCGTGTTTTATTCATGTTCACTTTTGTTTGCTGCTCACCCCTATCATGGTCTCTGTTGTGGGGACTGATAGTATTGTCAAATAAATAAATAAACTTGCTGTCCTGTTCTGCTACCCTTCCAGGGCAGTTGTCATGTTTGTAGTGGAAGAAACAACAAACAATATCTGTGACCAGAGGATGATTGAATATGCCATCACTAAGTTGGAACCACAGATTAAAGTGATACGTCGGAGGTTTTCGGAACTTGTGAACTGTTCACTGAAGGAAGGAAATCTGATTGTGTGAGTAACTAATGGTGGAGTTTCAACATTGTTTTTAAATGCCCTAATTATTGGCATATACGGGGGTACACTGGTTTGCTTGCTGCATTGGAAAAACAATCTTCGCTCCTTCATAAAATATTCCCTTCTTATTCTGTACAACTTTCGAAGGGCTAGTTTTTCAATCTGTTGTTGGGAAGTCATTTTAGTGCTCGTCCTGTGGTTACAATTCCTAAAATGGTATGCGCTGCAAGTATGCAATACATTTTTTTGGGGCATCCTGTGAGGTTTATGCACTGTAACATTTTTTTTTTTTATGAACACTGCTGCCTTGAAGTTTGCTTTCTAGGGAGTGGTTGGTGGAGTAACGGGTCTCAATAAAATCTCTCGTAAAATCAGTTGACCCAACTGCCTTACAGGGATGGCGATGAAGTTGCAGTTGTGTACTACCGGACCGGTTACTCTCCAGAACAAATGAATGAGAAGGTTGGTATTTCAGCTAACAACATAGTACAGTTGCGTCCGTTTATGACTACCGTGAATACCTATGCCATACCACATTAAGTGCCCCCCAAATTTTAAGATCTAGAAAATATCACAGTACATTTATATGCGAAGTGACCGACAAATATTTCATGAATCGAAAAATGACATGTACAAACTTACTTCTATAACGAACAACCTATTGGCTAGTTTTATTTAAAAAACTTTTTACTGCAATGTAGATATCAACATTCGCAGAGTTTTTTTTTTCTTACAGGGTTTTCTCGAGTGCAATTCAGAAGTAAAAAAAATTGTATATAGGTAAATAAGCCAATGAACAGAGTGCATTGAAACTTTCCACAACGGTGTCTTGGGGTAGTGCATTTTTTCATACTCAAAATTTATGAGTGGAGGTTTTAAGAAAAAAAAATTAAGGTTAAAAAACTTTTTTTTTTTTTGCACAAGGAGGAAAAACGGCTGCAGTAGTCGGTTGCTGAAGTATCGTTGACACTGTTATTCACAGATGGTACCACACATGCTTGGATTGGCTGGATCTGCTTCCGGGTATACATCTCCAAAAAAGCTTTCACGTTTTTTTGCTTTATATTGTGCCATCTTAAGTAGCAGCGTCAACCAGAAGATTTTTTTTTCCGTTCTCCTTTCTTTGCATAGGAAAAAAACTTTTTTTGTTATGTTTAATCATTTTTTGTTTTTTTGAAACCTACTCATAAAATTTTAGTATGATAGATGTGCCACCTTAATACACCTCTATGAAAAGTTTCAGTGCTTTCTGGTTGTTGGTTAATTTACACAAATTTTTTTACGCCGAATAGCGCTCGAGAACATTTTGCAGATACACCAGCAGCCGCGCACGTACACCATGCCGTTTTGAAAGTGCTTTTCTCCTAAGCATGTGAATATTGAATATCGTATTTTTCGAAAACTAGATTATTCACACAATTCTACTATGCATCGATGGGTGGCTTAGATCTGCTAAAATAGTGCACAAAGTGTGAAAACGCTCAACTTGGGGGCAGAAACGGGCGAGAAAATTTTGCATTTCGGGGAACCCATGAGGGTACTCTGTGGAACGCCTGTGCTCCTAGGAACCCATTTTGAGAACTCGTGAGTTAGGCAGTGGCATATAAAGATTTCAAATGAATTAAATGTTGACCAACCACCCTTCGTTCAATCTTGTCTGAAATCACCCTGTAGCAGCTTCAATATCCCCTTACATTTTCCTACCGGAACCCATGTTTCTTCTTTTCAGAACTGGGAAATCCGACTTCTGATCGAGATGTCCTTTGCCATCAAGTGCCCATCGGTGCAGTATCACCTTGCAGGAACCAAGAAAGTGCAGCAAGTTCTGGCCAAGCCTGGTTCGCTTGACCGCTTCTTCATGAACAAAGCGACTGTGGATCGCCTGCGAAACACCTTTGCCGGGCTTTACTCCCTTGACCTGGTGAGTCTTCTGGGGCTGCATGCTTTCTTTTTACATCTTTTCTAACTCGTTGAAAGTTTGTAGATGAGGAGGCATTTAAATAGGGTTGAAGTTCTTGCTCAGCTTTTAAGGACAAGAACCAAAAATAGACCATTTCGAAATAAAACCTTCTTGGCAGAAGTATCGGAGCATCTTGCACAGTTCAATGAGCATAAATCTGAGAGAACCCACTGCTTGGAAAGTAGACAAAGTTATGCAGAGTTGTGAAGAATGCATCAATTTTCTGTAGAGGTGTGCAAATATAAAATTTTTTACTGTGAGTCGAATATGAATACCAATAATTTACACTTAGTGTGAATTGAGCATGATTTGATAAATTATGGCTCGAATGCTTTTCTAGAAAATATTCATATCAAAAGGAACAGTTTAGTACTTTTTGGAGGAACATTTCACATATTTGTGTTAACCTTTTGGGGTCATCTGTCGGGTATCTCCCAACAAATAAATTTTCCCATTCTGGACAAGTGTCCAGAATGGGACTCCCCCGGTAGGCCCATTTATCCTTTGCGGTCAAGCGTCGGGCGCCTCTTGACAATTTCAACTTGCGCTATCTCTTACCGGGTATGTAAACTATGTGTACTCAGTTTCTTGTCCCTCCAACAAATGCCGTAAAAGGCGCAACATTTTTTTTTTTTTTTTTTGTGTGATGCGTGGACGGGAATTTTTTGCATGCTTTTGGGTGTTCAAGATGTCAGTCTTTACTCCGTCTGCGTTTTACGGACTGTGGAGTCTGGAGACTGTGGAATCTGGAGACTGTGTAGTCTGCAGTGACAGGAAAGTCAAAAGGCAGACATGAAAATGTTTTCGACTGTAAAACCTGCACGCAACAGCCTGGCTTGCACCCTGGCATTTGCTTTGAAAAGTATCATACACTGCTTAAATACCGCTAGTATAGTCCAATAATTCAAATGAAAACATTTGGGACAATGCAGAGTTATTTCAATCTGAACATATTGATTGTGGTCTATTAAAGAGTTGAATTTGAAGTCACTCATTGATGTGATCTTTTTTCGCTTAAATTAATTCTAGCGTACAAGTGGAAAACTCACATGACCCCAAAAGGTTAAGAAAAAGAAAGGCCCTGATAAGAGTTTGGTCAGACATAACATAGCATGTCAAGCAAGGCAATGACTACCATATTTATTTGAATATATTTTGACGTCTTTTTTTGGGGGGGGTATGTCCTTTAAAATTAGGGGTTTAATTATGATCATAACCGAGGAAGGCTGACCTACAACAATGAGCCAAATTTCCAGCTCATCGAACCAGTCTATAGGCTCCAACATGTCTGCCGTTTCTCCTAGCACGCTGGTGCGAAGCAGTGAAGCTTGACACCAGAAGGCTGGGACGATGCATTTAACTTGACCAAGAAATCGGGAAATTCATACACAATTTTTGTGTTTGAAAATTAGCGATGAAAGGGAAAAAACACACTCAAGCTGGTGAACTAACTTCATAATGATAAACTTTAGACTAGAAAAAATTAAAATTGAAATGTGTGTGTGTGGTTGTTCGTTTTTGTTTTATGTTGCCCAACGGTTTGCCCATTTCAAACTCTGCCTGTTGTTGGTTTTATCATTTCCTTTATTGAGACCCCGGAAGGCCACAAAGCAGCGGAGCAGGCTATAGCCAACCCAACTGCATATGTTCTGAAGCCACAGAGGGAAGGTGGAGGTAAGCCCATGTGGGTGGCAATTGCACCTTAATTGCTTGCACTGCACAACTTCTAATCAGCAACTTGTGTAGCAGTAAGCTGTCAAACTTACAGTATAGTGCACTCTGTAATACCTTCCCTAAATTTACTTCCTATTTGCTTAATTCAATGTAGAAGTGCTTAGTAAAATGTTAAAAAGTGAATAGCTTGAAAGCTTCTCACCGTCTCATACAAGCTCCTATAAATAATGTTGTCTTGAACTGCTTCCCACAAAACTGTGCAATCAGCAATATGTTGTCATTATCCAAGCTTTCGTTAGAGCTAGGTATCAAACAACGATTTTGTACTCGGAGACATTTTATATCACGGATTTTGTACCAGAATCCCAGAACGTTCATTGCACTGCTGATCGGATAGGTATATAATTTCTTCGTTAGTTCAGCACTGGCCAGAACATTGATTCTGTTTCTGGAGCTGTGGGTGGCCCTTGCAGTGTGCACACCACAAGTTGAAGATGTCTAGTGTATTTCCTCTGGTAGGCACAAGTTCACCGGAACACAAGCATTGTATGGTGTGCACTCAGCTTGAAGAAGTGCAGTGAAAGTTTTAACTGTAACTAGAAGCGAAGCATTTGCACTTTCAGGTCACAATGTCTACGGAGAAAAGGTAAAGCAAGAACTGCTGGCTCTAGGCAGAACCAAGGAGCGGGAAGGCTACATCCTCATGGATCTTATCACGCCCCCTGTGAACACCAACTACATTGTTCGTCCTGGTTGTAACGTGGAACTTGCGAATATAGTCAGCGAGCTGGGAATCTTCGGGGTCATTCTTGGGTGAGTCATTTTGGTCCCAACAGTGTTGCCGAAGAAAGAAAACTAACTCTCATAATTTTCGTCAGTTTGAAAGCACTCAATTATTTCCACGAGTAGGAAGTTCCAAGTTGGCTGAAAATCGGGGGCTTGAGGGGCAAGGGATGTGGCCACTATACAGTATTCAGTTCTTGAAAAATTAAAGCTAATGACTATTGAAGGTTTTACAATAGTTGCAGTTTCAGCCAAGCCTTTTCCGAATAAGTGCAAGCAAAAGCCCATGGTTAGACATCTATGCTTGCTATTTTACAAGAATGTATATCTATGGCAGATTAATTTTAAAGACTTTATTGGTGCATTGATTGTTATAGTATTTTCCATTCGATGTGCAAGTACTGAACGGCGACACATTCTTCAAAAGGGCCTTTGAAACAGCTCTCAAAGGCTGACGAACAAGCAGAAAGGGGAAACCCCTCCTCTCTGCTCGTCCCTGCAACGAGTGGCTCAGCTCCCAGTTCCACTCCTCGAGTGAGGAGGAGGAAGAGTGTGAGAATGGAGGAAGGGAATGGAAAGCAGAACACTGCAGGGGAAGGATTTTCTGCCAGGCAGAAAGTACTGTTTGCTCGTTGGCCTTTAAGCAAGTGCACTCGATTAAACTACTAGTCAAGCGAGAGTGGGCTGAAGTTCAAGTTT
Organism: Ixodes ricinus; assembly: GCA_037355805.1. Lineage (NCBI taxonomy): Eukaryota > Metazoa > Arthropoda > Arachnida > Ixodida > Ixodidae > Ixodes > Ixodes ricinus. The sequence continues at coordinate 305,013 of JAZHYW010070364.1, read as the reverse complement.
CAAACATTGTTTGAATATGCTGTATCATATTGAGCGTAGGTCACAAGAGATAGTGGCTATACTCGGGGTATCCCCTTACATTGCTAGCTGTACAGAGAGCTTCACTTTACCATTCTGTTCTCTGCTACATTACGTGGAGATGACTTTGTTAGAAAGCAAGCACTTTTGGATGTACTGTTGCGGTCAATATGAGCTGAAACAGTCCATCTTTCGTTGGTGTACTTGCCAGTTTCCGAAGAAGTTTTTTTTAGAAAAAAGACCACATAAGCAGGAAAAGGTCTGATAGGGTGTTTCAGCTCATATTGTCTGCAAGTGTACTAGTTGTGGTACAGGTCAGGGGTGGCCAGACTAACATTGCCCAAGAGCCGCAGAGAGAACTAAAAGGAAACTCGCTGTGGAGAGCCACCTGGTGTGTGTGTGTGTGTGTGTCTGTGTGGGGGGGGGGGGGTGAGGGTGAGGGGGGTTAATTTAAAAATGTTTATTTGTTATGATGTTGGATAAAATATAGTAGGCCTGTCATTCCTGCTCATGTGTTTTTCACATTGCCATTCTATACGACACATCATAAGTTGAGACCCGACTAAAATATGTTCAGTATGGTTTCCCAGTCATTAACCTCGCCCGTTTTATTCCTTGAAACTCTGGCAATCAAAGCTTTTCATTAACCTGGGAAATAGATCGAGGCTGATTTTATGATTAACCAGGATAGTCATTGTTTAGTTTGGTACATACTTGGACCTGAGCAGACCATTGTAGTGGAAAACAAGGCCAATAAACGAAGGCAGGTGAGTGACATACCTACCTTTACACACAAACCATGGCTCTCTGCTGTGTCTTCGTGATGAATATTTTCTATTTTCGCATGCTCAACGACTAATCGATTGTCTTTACACTACTAATTGATTGTCCTTTCAGTCAGTTGCTCACCGCAGCCGGTTGCCCACTGATGAGCACATATAACATTTTGCTCAAACTACTTCTACATGTTCTGATATCATTAGAAAGCTGCAGTTTGGCCACCCCTGGTATGGCTTATTAGTCAATTGGCTGTAAACAGTGAGAGTGTATATTTGTCCAGAGCTTGAGGATATGTGCCTACAAAGGAATCTACTCTTTACAACTTCTAGAGATCAAGATGAAGTGCTGGAGAATTATGAAGCAGGATTTATTGTGCGCTCCAAGACAACCGGAACTTCTGAAGGAGGAATATCAGCTGGATATGGAGTCCTAGACTCTCTGCTTTTAGTCTAGCTCTAAGATAGTGTTGGCTCATACTTTCTACAGTTTTCTATTTGGGAGTGAAGTAGTTTAGAAAGGTACAAGGTTTTTAAATTGTGATGTCCACACTCAAGTGCTGCCTTCTAGAGAAACTGTACACCAAAATATGATGGATAGATTTCGAAAGATACATACACGCACATCCACTTGCTATTCAAATTGCTCATATATATATTCAGGAGCTTTTCTTTTTCTCCCTTAATAATTGATCACCGATTTATAATGTCAAGATCTCTGGGTACATTCCAGTTTTTCACTGTGTGGTTCTGGTCTGTAATGACATGAGCAAGAATATATATTTTGTTATCAATGTCCTGACCCATTATTCTTCAAATGACTTTCTGTTTAGTAAAGAGCTGACCATGTTGCTAGGAGTACAAGTTAAAGATAGGTAATGAAAAATACTAAACAATGCATAAAGGCTTAAAAAATGATCAGCTATATGGTCTACAGTTGCCCCTTATTCCTAGGTTAACATATTTTGTGAACTTGCCTCGGTTTCGGAGACATCAAGGGAATTCAGAATGGTTTCTTAGAGGCCATGAATGAAATGATTTCTGGACTTTGGCCAAAAAATGTGGGAGTTGGTCTTTCACTCTAGATTGAAAAACAGAAAACCACTTCTGCTTGTGCACACAAGCAAAAGTGGTTTTCTGTTTTTCATTCTAAAAGTGACAGACCAACTCCCAAAAACTAGCGCACACTAGTTTTTATTTAAAAATGTAAAACAGATTGAAATCTGTGGTACTTCTCAACTTTTACACGTCTTCCGAGTCACATGCACATTTTCATGCTCAAGGAGGACACGGAGCTACCGGTTCTGCTACAACAAGAATTCATCCCATGAGCGATTATAAACTCTCTTCATTCTCTGGGGTTTTTGCAGCCTACTTTTTAGAAACTACTTTTCACAGTCGCACTCTCCAGACATTCTGCTTTGTATCTTGTGAAGAAAACTATTTTTTAATGATGCATTGACTAAGTATAACATTCTAGGCAATGTTGTCCCCGATAAAAGCTACTGTCTTTTCCTTCTGCATTTAATGTACAGAGTTGAAACTTTGCACTACTGTCGAGATCGGTTATAACGAAGTCGGTTATAACGATATGGCGGCTACAGCGCAGCGATCACGATTTCCCATTCCCATTTGCACTTTTTCAATGCATTTGTGTCTGTTTTTAGCGAAGGAAATTAAACGGCTTCCGCGGATATAGCAAAAAAAATTTTGTGATAATTAAAAAAAAAAAAAATGTCAAAGTATACTAAGTTTTGGACCGCCGCACTTTGCTGCCGCGGCCAAGAAGCCACCCTGAACAGTCTGCGGAAGATGCTGGAAAGGCCGCCGGCCGCAGTCTCTGCAACGTCGTCTGCTCCCCGTTCCTTATCTGGGAAGCGGCTTTACCGTATCGCACGCGGAGAAGCCGTCGTGGCGTTTGGAGCGCCAGCGACAACGTTCCGGCGGAGATGACGGAGAGAGCCGTGGCCAGTGTGGTGAGGAAACTGGGCGGAGAGGCAGACACGTTAGCAGAAAGTGGACGCTTTTGAGTTTTGACTCCTCGCATGCTGCAGCTCGTTTTGCAAACGCGGCCTACAAACCACGTGACCCCGATTGAGCAGTTGCCCCATCTCTTAAATCTAGGCTGCTCTATACCGACGACAGACAAGCTTGAGCGCGAACTCGGTGCCGTGCGCGCTTCTTTGTTTGCTTCGTGATCCGCGTCGGCGTCTGGTTGGTGAGGTCGCTCTTGCGTGAAAGTTTACTTCGCTCAAGCACTGATTTGGCGAATTATCGCCACTCAACGATGGAGAGTCCAGGCATCGCCACCACCTCGACGGGGAGGACAAAGGCAATCTCCTTGAATCAAAAGCGTGCCATCCTCGACACAGTGCGCATAAACAAAAAGAATGCCGTCCACCGCCGGCATCCTCCGCGAGGCCGTCGCAGGTGTCGACACGGTCCGTACGTAGCAGGATCTTTTTTCGATTGGAGCTTCTCGCATTTGGCGAGAAGCGGCTCCGATCTAGCAGAGGACGCATGCAGGAAGCCTCGACCGCTTTCTACAGGCTCGATAAACGTGCCCGTGACAACCCGTGTTATCTTTTTTTGTTTCATGTTACTTGTACAAGTTCATAAATAACGAGAAAGTGGATATAACGGAGCGATTTCCGATTCCCATTGACTTCGTTATAACTGGTCTCGACAGTATATCCGTTTCCATGACTAGCAATCTACACAGTTAATTCCATTTATTTTTAAGACAGGTAGTTCAAATGTTGGCTCTTCATACTAACAATGTCCAGGCTCCATGCAGTAATGTCATGCTGTGGTTCTCATGACCGCCATATACATGACTGCAGAGCAGGAAATAATTTTTGTGCTTTACCCTCACGCAGCAGAATCGCAATATTCCAGGGGAAGGCGACATGTTTTTTTTTTCACTTGTGTGAAGATAAACAATGTGAAAGCAACAATCTGAAAATTCCTTTAAGATTAAAATTGTTAATGCCCCTTTAAGTGTAAGATTAAAAATGAGTGTATTGTAAAATTATGTGTGTATCCTGCGAGGTCAAGGGTGAAGGGGGCTATGAAGAGGACCAGTCTCCAAAAACCGAAGAGTAGCATAGTTGTGCTGTCATTAATTTTGATACCCAAAAACTGAAATGGGTTGATATTTTTAATGATCTGCTGGAGTACATTTTATTAGCAAAGTCTAACCTTAAATTAAAAGAAAACTGAAAAAAACTTGTAGAAATAACCTAGGTACTATTGCTAACCCTTGGTCCTTGGTTTGAATTGTTATTGTTCAAGGAATGGTCAGCGCTGCCAGGTCCTGCTACTCAAGTCTTCCTAGGCTTAGGCAAACCTGCTTACGTATCTGTTTATTTCTGCAAAATAGTTAGAAAAAATTTTAAAACTAAAATGTCCAACCCTAAACCTACTTCGAAGGAGTAGCAGCATTTTCTGACGAAAGCCTCATCTCGCAACGAAGCATATTCCTACAAGCACACTCGGGAAAGCAGCAGTCAAAAAGCATACTCCATTTTTACTCCATAATAAAAGGTTTTACAAACATGATGTGTGCAACAGCTTATATCCCAAGTTACGACATGATACTGAAATAAATATGTACAGTATATTAATGTTTCATGCGTGCAGTTATTAAAAAAGACACGCTTACAAAAACACAAAAACACTTTCACATTTATGAAAGCACAGCACCCATATAAAATATATGTATACTTTTTTGTTTCATTATAGTTATATCTGCAACATTACATCATTAAAATAAATTGTCTTCTGCTGCAGAGGCCACTAATATACTAGAAAGGCACTGGCTTTATTGTGGGCAAAACAGTACTCTCAGACGCTGAGCTATTCTGGGCTTTCATTAAGTCTCGCTTACAAAAGATGCAATGCACTAACATCTTTTTCAGTGACATGCACATACTATTTTGACATCTTGACAAGTGTATGAAGTAATTCTCACTACAGAAAGTGCACCTCTTTTTATGATCAGGTGAATTTAACAGCTTAAGTAGATATCATTTCCTCCATATTTCTGCCTTCTGATTGAACGTCAACTGAAAAAATCATAAAGTAGCACAAGTACACAATCAAGACTGTTAGTCAAATAAATCCATATTGACAACCGGGAAGTTTCACTATAGATCTAATATTCTTTATATGCTGACATATTTTAGATATCCCTGCTACTGTTATTGAGGAATAAGGGTACTGGTAAGATGTTCAGGTCCAGAAATAAGACAACTGCTACTCATGGTCAAATTTAAAATGCTATATCAAACAATACTAACCAGAAGGAAGTTTGGCTCACAAATCTTTTTTAGCTGCAGATAAAGTCAATGGGTGCTTTTGGTTGCATAAATGGGCTTGTTTTTATCAAGTCCTAGAAGTACCAGAATTTTGTTTATGAATATGTGCAAACTTGTTTTCTATTGCTCTAAAATATTTAACTTGTCCACCATTGGAATTTTATTTCTAAAGCCATAATCCATAAGACTAATCAATAGGTATATAAAACTATTGCTTCCTCAGATTTTTTAGAGGAATGGCTTTTCGTCTCTTATGTACTAGTACATTGTGAAGTGCTCGGTGGAGTAAATCTGCAAGGCCTGGGTTCTTGAACAGTGTAGTAAAGCAATCTTTTTAAGAGTTGGACGTTGATATTTCAACTTTGCTGAAACATGTTTATATTTGTGGCCTTTCCAAGACATTCACTATTTTTGGCCACAGCTAGTCCACAATCAGTGGAGGTGAATTAAATTGATTCAATTTAAATGAGTACTTGGCAGCTAGTGAAAGCAATTATACAGTTTTTGCTGATTCTAGTTCTACACTATGTTCTTTGCACGGAATCTAAATGTGACAATCTACCGATGATCTGAAAAATTAAAATCTCATGAGTACACATCAGATGAAATGTAATGAACGCATCAAACATGTTCCCCTCACACTTCTGTACACTCGCATATGTGCAATGCTTTCACTCGGTACATCTGCAGTAGAACCACCCAGTATGACACTTCTGTAATGCAAACGCAAAAGACAGGTTCTTCAAACACCAGCATAGTATGGTGCACTTTCCAAAGAGTTTCACTATTTTTCCCCTTCTGTACAACAGCACAATCACACCTCTCGTCAACCGGCGATCGAAAGAATAAATGACTTAAAACTCAATTAATATTTCTGTTTATGGCTTCACGGGAATGCCACGCTCCTTATGTGCAGTCTTGAACTTGTTGCGCAAGTTGCACAATTTCACTTCACAAGCCTCATCCAAAATTCCTCTCAATGTTTCATGCACTTCCCTTTTTCCAAAACAAAAATACTATGCTCACCTCTGGCTTGGAAGCAACAAAGCATACTGAAGGAGCTTCACAGGTTCAGGTGACAAGGCGGTTACGACCACCGGCTAGCAAGGATTGCTTTTATGACGACCCTACATGAAGTTTGACGATGAGCGATGATGACAAGGTGCCTTTAAAACTGGCACCTCATTGGGTGACTTTCCGGTAGAGTTCTTGGCACAAGAGGGCAGTGCTGAACATGAGTACCCAGCTCAAGCTAATGCTGCTGGCACTGCTGAAGTAAGGGCAGTAGGGACACTGGTAGGAGCCACACACTTCGCATATGCTGAGCACAAACAGGTCGTAGTTCTCCCAGATTGTCTCCTTGTAGTTTTCTGCAATTAAAGCAAAAAAAAAAAAGCAAATTGAAGGGTTGGTCATGCCAGTGACTATATTTCACTATGTCTGAACCAGGGCTGCACAACATGCGGCCTGCGGGCACTTTCTGTGCAGCCCGCGGACTTTTCTACATGGCCCGCAGACATGACACTGCTATAGTTTGTTGCAACTCAAGAAGGCGGGGCGAGGGTAAGACTGGCCGGGGAGGAGGAATCACACGGAACGCTATAAAGGGAAGGAGGTTTCCCCTTCTCCCCTCCAGCATTCCATCTGCTTCCTCCTCCTTGGCCTGTCTGACCCTTGCCCTACCTTCTTGAGTTGCAACGGACTATAGATGTGCTCAAGACGGCAACCAGTTCGATAATGCCAGATATTGAAAACCTGTCTGCCAGATATTGAAAACCCGCGCAGTTCCCAATAAACACTTTTTGGCCCGCGTCATTTTTGAGTTGTGCACTCCTAGTCTAAACGTTTCCCTAGTCCCCCATATCCTACTGATAGCTACATATTACCTAAAAAAAAGGGGGTAGCTCAATTTTTTTATACAAAATGGCTACTTGGGCTAGTTGGTTCATGTTCATTCAGATGAAAGCACCTCAGAAAAACGGGGACAAGGTCTTGTCTTCCTTGTCCCTGTTTTTCTGGGGTGCTTAATCTGAATTATCAATCTTCCCTGTTGGTACAAGCAAGAATACCTGCCTCGTGGTACTAAAAATTATGTGCTGTACATTTCAGATGTTGTGAAGCCTTAACAAACATTAATTAAACATGCACTAATTCACACAATGTGCCTTTATCTAGAGCTACTAGGAATTGACAGTTGTGCAAAAGAACCCTTGGGTTAGTTTGATAATGCTCTGGGGCAAGTTGCATGTTGAATGTCTACAACCTTGGCCAAAGAACTCGCCTGTAACGAGTCAGTAAGAAGAGCCAGATGTCACCAGTTATTTTAAATGCTAAAGAGGGTACAAATAAACTGCAGGTAAATATGTGTAATTGTCTATGCGTAGGAGTTTAGATATTTCTCAAATCAGGTTTTATTTTTTATGCCAGAAAGAGGGTAGTGGCATAGCCAGGGGAGGGGCTTCAGTCCCCCTGAAATTCAGCCAACCCTATAATATGCACGTGCATTTTGGCCCATACCCTAAGTCGTGTCCCACCTACCTCAGTCCCACCCACCCCCCCCCCCTCCACCAAAAAAAAAAAAAAATTCTGGTTAATTTTTAAAGCGGGAGATATGAAGTTTCATTCTAAACTGTTTTGACTCTTCAGGTATAAAAAGTGATAAATCCTTAGAATATTTACTCATTCAGGATTTGTTCATGTATAAAATAAAACCATACTTTTCCAAGTGTGATTTATAGCCCTCTTCATGCCACAGATCTGGCCTGGCACAGCCTGAAAAACACTGCCATGCTGGAATATTCCTTCATCTGATACTATCCATAATCCTCTCAAAGGGCTTGTTCTATGGTTTTGAACACATACATTAGAAGTGCACTATAGAAAGCATGAGTAGTGTTCTCACCTGGGGTGTTGTACTCATAGACTTTGGCCTTAAGATACCGCGTTGAATTGGCAACTGGGTACCACCTCTGAATCAGGAAGTCCACGCAGGACCACTCATTGGTCAACTGAAATTTCCCCACCCCAAGGAAACAGTTTAGAAATTTATTGCAATGACTTGTGTTCCAGTTCACTGCTCTCCTCTTATTTCAAGCCTTGACTGAAGGATATATACATTTTCCATAATTTCCCTGACTGATCACAATGCAGTACTGAATATTGAAGCCCACAATGCACACAGCAAGATAAATAAATGAACACATATATATCCTCCTTAATATGTATTAGTGTGGGGCTGCTATAGATATCATTACCTAAATCTAAAAAAAGAAAAAAAAATGAAGGATGGATATAAATCACTTTTTTTCTGTTAGAAACAGTGTTTATCTTGGACACTAAAATTCACTGCGGTGACCCAGATAGAAACATTTATAACTGAAGGAGAGTGGTTGTTCGTATTCGTCCTCTGTGTTTGCTTTCTCACTTTGCAGCAAAAAACACGCAACTATTGTGTGCAGGAGGGTGTTTCCTCGTGAGATCGTACAGCGACTGTCCGGGTCATCTTTTTTATATTTCTTTAAGAAATATACATGAAAACCACGTTCTTTGGGAGAAACGTTCAGCTATATGTGAACACCGTAGCTAAATTTTTCCCGGAGATGTAAAAATGAGAAGCTCGAAGTGTGGACATTGCCGAGATTTCACTATGGCAATTGCAATTGTAATTTTTAATATTTGGTGTACATGTTGTAAATTGTCTATAAAGTAAATGAAAAGAAATTTAACTACGTGCCTGTTTTGGTGTGACATTGGCCACCGTGCAAAATTACCAGGGTGAAGTGAAATCTCTGCAATGTCCACGCCTCGAGCTTCTGAATTTTATATATGTGGAAAAACGTTAGCTACGGCATTCACATATAGCAGGATGTTCCTCCCAAGAACATGGCTTTCACATATATTATATGACCCGGACAGTCATTGTATGATCTGACGTGGAAATGCCCTTAAGGAAACAGTATTGAAACTAGCAAAAAATGGGCATGGCAATGCTTAGAAAACCAAAACAAATGAGCTGCAGCACTTTGTGAAGTAGTGCAGGTAAAGGAAATGTTGTATTCATCCTATGCAATACCACTCTTACCAGCAAGAAACATTAGGGACTCACATATTCAAACATAAAAACAGCTGTTCTTGGTGCGACTTTGGCCATGCGCAACCTTGGTACAACGCGAGACTTGACATAGGCGTCAAGTGTCGGCCGGTAATTCAGGTATCCGGTTGGGATTGCTAGCTCCAGAACAGCTGCTCCGCTGGCTTCACTCATGTTTGTTAGGGTCCACCTAAAGAAACAAGAACATTGCAATCAGCCTGAAAATGAGGGGCATTGAACGATGGTTGGAAGTTGGAATGCTCAGGAGAAATTTCCCCCACCATTCGCTTTATGAATGGATCACTGTTGAGATGCAGCTAATATTGATACATATGCGAGAAAGATAAATACCACAGCCATTTCAAGACTTGCTGTAATATTGGCCTATTATTGACATAGAGAAACAAAACCAAAGTTTTTCAGTAACTACTGAAAACTGAAAGTAGGTAGGTGCTTAGAGCGCGATCTACTGATAACCAGCTGTTACGACAAACGTGCATGTACAAAAAGCGTTGAATTTTGTCCGAGCCTGGCACTGCATAAATGCTCAACTGCTTTTAACAAATTGGGATTAAAGAAAAGTTATTTTATAAGTTTGTAATGCATACTATCAGGTCATTCTGAATTCATGTTCTGTTCATTGGGTATGCAGTTGTGTTTTCTGAACTTACCGAACACAGCTCTTGATGTTGATGTGGGACCTGTTTCTTCCTGAGAAGTGAGGTTGCAGCGTCAACTCAAATGCCTCGTAAGCAGGAGGTACAAGCAGGAAGTCTCTGTCGACATTGTAGGAAACATCCATTTGGATCACAGAAAGACCTGCGCCCTTTGCGAGGACATCACAATGTCCCCAAACATTTGGCTGCACCTAAAACGGTACAAGAGAAGAATGGGGTTATTTACGAGTTATTGTAGCCTATCTACGCTAACTTTCTCTGTCATGGCTGCAGTGTCAAATGCTTGAAGTTTATTGAGCCTCGTACTACACTCGCAATAATGGACACCACTTTTGGGGACGAACTGGGATAATACATGCATTTTTGACTCATTATTAGGGACAACTGACATCATAACGACTTTTTGGTGGAACAAAGGTGTCCATATTAACGAGACATCATTTTATCAAACTAAATTACAATTTTGCATGCCGTTGAGTCCTGCACCTTTTTTGTGCATCTATTTTTCCTCACGGCAAGTGGAGGTCAATCTTTGCTGTTTACGGATAGTGACAAGGAACTGGAGTGACTGGCACAAGCTTTGTTCATAAAAAGTCCATACGTTCTGCGAGACTTTATGGTACCACCTGCATATATTAGTTACGCCCCTTTTGCCTGCGATGTCACACTACCTTGCTTATCATTTCTAAAATATACAGGCCGTTAATTCTAAGAGTGAAATTCTTTTTTTAAAAAAGGGCACTTAAAATAGAGGTATGCTTCCTTCGGGAAAACATTATCACCTGCGACGGACGTAGAGGCATGAATGTGAGATCATAATTAGCAAACTAATTACCTTCTTAAATACATTACGGTAGTAATCGTTTCATGTATTCGTTTTAGCTGCCATATTCTAATCGGAGATTTGTCGCTTGTTAGAATAGGCCGTAGCAGTAATTCTGCTTCACAATATTGAGGGCCGAATTTAAGCTTTGAAGAGACTAACATACTGAAACCAAGACACTCAAGAGCAGCAGATGTTCTGCCCCAAAGCGACACCAGTGTCTGCTGCAGGAGTGGGTGGAAAATAATTTCAAGCTGATCTGGCAGCGGTGCAATATCTATGGGCAACATGGTCGTAGGATAGATGAGTCGCACTCTTACGTATCTTTGAATGCTGAACTTTCCACTGAAGAGTGCAGAGCACAATTTTTTTCTCCAAGATCTAGCAAATGTGAATGGCCTCTTTTGACGCTTTCATTGACTCCTGCCAGCAAAGACAAATATCTAAAAAGTTATTTTATAAATTTTAGGTCAATACCTCATGCCCCGACACTCATGTCCCGACGTCTACTTTATTTCCAGTGCCCTTTATTTTATTTTCAGTTTTAGTTAGCACCCTTATATTTAAGGTTGCATTTAAGTATCCACCTGCACCTATAGGGTGTTATCAGTTGAGGGGCTCACTGCAAAATGAACTGGAAAAATCGCCACCTAGTATGTACATGTAACGATCTCAAATTCGCAACAAAGGTATATTTTCGTGATGGATTTTCCTTGTAAAATTTCAATGCATAGCTCCATTTCTGAGAAAATGGTAAACTGAAGTCCTCCTAGTCTGCTGCATGCAACACTCAACTTACATCAAAGACTTTTCTTCGAGCCAGGTCATCTTTTGAAATCTGAAGAGTACTTGGGAAGCCAGGGTTGGATGAGGACTCCACAGTGACTTTCATTTCGGTGATGCCACGGACGTGTGTTCGAAACGAGTATTGGGTAAGAGCTTCCAAAGCCGCAATGGTGTCCTGGAATAAAAGCAGTTTCCATTGAGGATCCAACCAAACAGGGCTTCAGTTTCACACTGGAGGTATTTCCACTGTTTTGAGTTAGATTTTGTGCACAACATTGTATTTGAAGGCTTAATATTTAATCAATTTTTCGAAGAGGCGCCTTTTGGAACATTTTGTCTGAATGAAATTTTACAAAGGTGGCCGCACTTGTCCATGATCTCATCTACCATCTGTTAATACATGGGCGATACATGCTCGTGGTAAATTTCTCAATTGTTTTCGATTAGTAAAAGTCGAGTTGCCATGAGATATAAGTAGTTTGCAACAGATGCCAAGTGGTGAAAGGAAGGGCACAAAGGCTGTCATCTAAATGGAGAAGTCCACTCTTGCCTGTGTTCCAATGAAGCCGTAGTCGGTGGTGCGCATGCGGTTCAGCCAGCGCACTATCTGGTCCTGGAAGAGGCCTCCTTGCTTGAGGTAGATGATGAGGGCATACGACGTTGCCTCAACCGCCAGCGAGTCATCCGGGTGTGGGAAACGAGGCATTAGGAAAGGGCGCTGGCTTTGGGAAATAATTACTGGTGGTGGAATAGGCACACTGCTCCAGTAGATAGCTCCCTCTGGAAAGATAGGGAAACAAAGGTGATCGTAAAGAAGACCATAGTATCCACCTCATTAAAGGTGCATTAAAAAAGATTTAAACTTTGTCTAAATGAAGCACAAGCTAGACCTCACCTCCAGAGGAAAGCAACTATGTGTACCATGTTAAAATGACTGAAATGGCAGTTAGACATTCAATTTAAATTTGACCCCTTTTTCTGGCCAAATCTTGGGTTCACGACATTGAATATAAAAATTTCTTGCTTGCATGTCCCACGTCCCTAACCAAAACGAAATCGGACAAACTGTCCCATGTGTTCAACGGTGCCATAATGCGGAAGGAGAAATCTTAAAAGGGTTTTGTTTTGTAGCACCAGGGTATGACCAGGAGCATTTTTCTCCTAACACTTGTCCTTGCAAAGAGTTGGAAAGGTGCAAAAGCAACAAGGCCTGCCCATTTTGTTTTATCACCATTTCATGGAAATGAGATAGTCACATAACTAATTATTTTTGCACATTTGGCTCTCCTAAAGGGTATTTATTCAATTAGTGCTGTATTGATTAATTAAAGATTACCGTAATATCCCTAGAGATAGCCCTCCTAAAATTGAAAGCAAATCTGGTGAAAATAAGGAGTGGGCTAACTTTTGGTGTGCAATGAAAACAGTTGGAAAAATGCTAGTTTTAGATTTTGTGGCTTACGAAACTTGTGACTGAAGGGAGGGGCGATGAACCAACCACGACTGTCCTTTCCAGTCAGCAATGTTTGCTGACAGTCAGCAATGTTTGCTAAGTAACACCATTTCTGCCAAGGTCACCATTGGCCAGGGCCCTGCAGTTACTAGAAGTGGGCTATCTTTCAATGCTTTCGAAAAAAAATAGTGAAATCCGACCAAAGGTAGGGGTGGGTTATCTTTCAGGGTTGGGGCATCTCTTGGGATATTACGGTATGTTTGTTACTTCTTTAAAGGGACACTGACACCCCCCAAATTTCTTAAAATTTTTTGCCTGGCGATTTTATTATGGTGTCGGAAGACTACCCAATCAATATTTTGCTACACCGTCACATAAAAGTCTAAAAATGCAACTGCTCGAAACCGAAACGGGACTGGGGAAGGAAGAAGAAATATAGAGGAGGAGAGAGTTGCCAAAAGTCGCGTAACTGTGTAACTTTTTTTTTTTTTTCAATCAACGTATTGGCAGTTTTTTAGAAGCCACGAAAAATGGGTATCATATTTTTTAATATTTTTAATAATGAGTGTGTGCCTTCGACGACCCACGACTTTGATAATCTTTGGTGGTTGTGTCTAAACCATAGAAAACTGCACGCAACTCAAACTGGCAAGTTTTCGATCGACGGTTTTCGGGGGAAAGAAAACGACTTCCTAGCCGCAAATTGTGTTCTGGATGATTGGGCTCTCATATGTCATGTACAAATAAAAACCTCAGCGAGCATAAATACGCTGTGAGTGTCCCTTTAATGCTGCAGTCTTCAGGTGCTCATGTTGGCTGCATTTGGGTATTATACATACTAAAGATGAATAATGGTGAGCATGAATTCAAGCTGATAGAAACCTACCTTGAACGTGCATTAGGACATTGATAAAGGGCAAACACGAAAATGCTGTGCTTGAGATACTTATCTCCTGTTTAATTCCCTGTTTGGAACCCAGTGTCGAGTTAAGGAGGCTAGATGTAAAAATTGCTCTAAGAACTTGTTTAAGCTGGTGATTTTTTTTTTTTTTAATCATTTGGCATAAGAGCGCAGAACTTCATAGAACATATTTCAAATTTTTGCTTTAAGCGTGCTTTAGAATAAAAGCTGTTTTGTTAAAAAAATTAGTTTTATAAATAATTCCTTAAAAACGACAATGCAGGGGAGCAGCACTGTGCTTTTACTTGCAATATTTTCTATTATAAAGTTGTTATCGTCTTTTAAAGTAATGCACCTCGAGCTTACCAGCGTCTCGCTTTATCGACTCCAGAAGGTTGTAGCCGTACTCTGCTTCATTTGAGCCAGCTTCCAGTAGAGCGTAAGTGGTGATTGCAATAGCATAGGCATCCTTGAGCTGTGCCAGTTGCCTTTCAAGATATTTCACGGCTGCTGCCCTTGCAGTTGTTGCCTGCTGCCTGATGTCCTATGACAGAAAGGGGTGCATCATTTGACTTAGCTGATCAAATCATGGGTGCAGAGTGCATTACTCAGAAAGTCCAGTTTGGCTGCTTTCAGAATACAAAAGGCTATGAGTATACCAAGTTGAGATAGATATAGAATATTAACCAAGATTGGTCTTATTGCTTTGTGCCACTCTTATACCCCATTTACACAGCAGCATAAAGGTCCCTTAGCTAAGGTTCCTTTACTAAAGGGAGCTGGAGATCATTATCACACTGCACATAAAGGTCCCCTTAACTAAGGGAGGGCCTATGTTAGAGGGAGCTCGCCAGCCTCCCTTTATAGCTGCAGGGAATAGCTTCGGACTCATGAACTTGTGAAATAAAAATTACAGATATAATTAAATGTGTGCAGTTTTTTGCGTTATAACTAGGATTCCGTGTTTCGGGTAAATCGGAAAAACTCTGAAAAACGCTCGCCGGTAAAATTTTAGACAATTTTGTCCAAAAAATTCAGAATTTCGAGGTCACGATGGCAAAATGAAAAGCAAAAAAGACGATATTTTACAATGTAAGTGCCTTAGAAAACAGGTTTAGTAGTCCTTAAAAAAAAACACATAAGCTTTTTTTTTCTTTTTTTTTAGGTATAGGATTACTGTAAAATTCTTTATCTTTGCGAGCCCTATATTTCGCGAATCGGTCACAGAGGACATAACCGCGGCCACTAAATTTCGCGAATTCTAGACGCCAGCATTGAAACTCTTAAGGACCGAAATTTTTGCGTGCCCTTAAATTTCTTGAATTTTTCAATTCACGAAATTTGCGAAAATTAAGGGCTCGCGAACATTAAGGGTTTCACAGTATTTACAAAAAAGAATTTCCCTTTTATGTCGTCAGGGTCCGTTCAATAGTACATCGGTTCAGTGTACTTCTGGCCAATTGCAAAAGCACTGTT
This sequence comes from Ixodes ricinus, assembly GCA_037355805.1. Taxonomy (NCBI): domain Eukaryota; kingdom Metazoa; phylum Arthropoda; class Arachnida; order Ixodida; family Ixodidae; genus Ixodes; species Ixodes ricinus. The sequence continues at coordinate 289,694 of JAZHYW010070364.1, read as the reverse complement.
CTGGTTTCCAGCTTGGACCATACTATTGTGCTTCTTGGATAGAGGATGGGTTGTGCTTTTATAACCGTGTAAGATGAGAACCTGTAGATTTTATAGAAGAGGGAGAGTAGCTGAAGTGTTTGTTTCCGAACGAAAATGTCCAGGAGTTTGGCTGTTCAAAAGTACTGACTTTTATTGAGGCAAAACTTCTTTGCAAGATTTGTGGTGGGGCAGTTAGTACTGCCAGTCGCAAGTGTGCCAAAGCCAAATGCAGCTGCAGAATTATCTTTCAATACAGGTAAGTTTTTATAAACTTCGGGTTACTTTTTTCTTTAAACGTTAATTTTTATTTTAAATTTTGAAAAAACTGGAAAACAGTAGTATCTAGCTCCAAATTTCGGAGGATTTGGAATCTAACAAAAATAATCTCAGATGAACCCCATATTTCCAGTGAAAAATAAACTCCTAATAACACCCTCCGAAATTCACAAAAAATAACCGAACTGAATATTTCTAAGTAGCAATCACTGGATTAATTCTGAACACAAACGTGATGGAATACGCTAGTGAGAAATTAATACTCGCGTTAGCAGGTTCTGTCATCACGCATTCCATTGAACGTGTCTATTTCAATATTACGCTTACTAATACAAAACGACGGCATTTGCGAAGAACACCATAGAGCTTGGAAGCCTATGTGTTATCATACTCACTTCCAAGCACTGGCATGTGCTTCTCGAAGTGCATGTTTGGCGGTGTTGAAAACTTATTTTTAGAGGTCTTGAAAAGAAGCACTTCATTTTAAAGTTAGCAGAACAATAGCAACTACAAGAAACGAATAGGTAATGACCTTCAAAACTATATTTTATCAGTTCTTTGCGTTTATTGAAATGCAGTGCCTGGAATCTCGGCCCCGTCATGGCGGCTGCAATACCCCGTGAGTCCGAGTGGGCCAAATGCATGGGAAGATTGCAAACCTTTTTCAAAACAGGATACGCGTATGCATCGGCGAATTGTTCAAACATGAACCTTTAACTTCGAAACAATACCTATGCTTCTTTATTGAACCACCTTGAGGTGTGTGTTGCACCGCTTGTTCAAGCTCGTCCTTGTCCATCTGCCATGTAAAAAGGCTTTTCTTCCTCAATCATGCTTGTTAATGGGTCGCAAATCGTTACAATTCGTCCGATACAAAGGGTATGGCCAATACCATCCATCCATACATTCATCTTCCGTTTATTCACTGTGTGATACCGAACGCCCTTTACTAAAGATAAAGGTACCTTTATGCTGCCGTGTGAATGGGGCATTAGGCTGACCAAGCCCAATATTGCCCATCATCATTTGGACCGTTTTGAAGTTATGTGCACAACACCATAAGAGGTTGAAAGGAAGTTAATGAAAGACTTCAGCACTTGTTGACATGATGAGACAGTTTAAACAAAACCAGCTAAGCACAAACAGATTGGTGTCATTATATTTAGAAAGTTATACTCACCCCAGTTAGTGTGACCTTTGACAATGCCAAAACCACTTGTGCTGTGAGAGTGACATTCCTGTTGAGATACCTTCCATCCCTTCCAAGAACCTGAATGTAGACAATTGTCAGATTCAATATTGCCATATTCTCTTCTTGCCATACAAATGTGTAATCACTATCACCTTGATTATGTTTTAATTTCCAGAGTTCAGTGCAGTTTGTATGTTTATAACCTATGGCAAACACTGTGTTAAAATATCTTAAAAAAAAAAAAAGAAACATGCAACCATGGGCATCTGCAGGCCTGTTTTCAGAGAAAGGCAACCAATATTTTTTTCCTTTTTTTCTTAAAGGGGGGAGGGGGAGTGGGGAGGGGGAGGGGGAGGCAACTCTGGAATTGCCCCTGGAAGAATTCCAACGGGGGAGACTGCCCCCTTGCCTCCAGACACCCACAAATGCAACTGCAGACACTGTATGCTTTCCCAAGGTAAACAAACTTCAGGTTGTTTGTTTTATTGTAAGTATAAATTTATCTTTAAGTATTAATATATTTAAATACTAAAAATCTGTTTATGTGTGACTCCCTCTTCCAATACTCAGACTCCATAGTAACCTACAACTGCAACTGGTTTTATTGAAAACCACAGCAGTTCACACATTTTCTTGTATGTTAATTATCATGCATCATTTTGTTAACATTGAGAAAGTTTGGAACACACCTTTTCATTCATTCTGCGGTTCCAAGGATGTTTGGTTGTCTCGTAGAATGCTCCATTAGGCTGCTGGTGGCTCAGAAGGAAAGTGACCCCCTGGCTAATGAGCCGTGGATCAATGAAAATGAAGTTCTCCCAGTCCGGAAAGAGTGCCAACTCATACATACGAATGCTGAATGCAGTGAGCCTGGAATTGCAGTGTGGTGATCTCTATGTACTGGCCAGTAGTAGTACATAAATCTACTGCACACTGAATAACATGGAATAATGCACAAAAACCTCAGAGCACATCTCGGTTTCTGTGTTTAGAAAGCTCTCGGCTAAGTAAAGCTGAACTTCTGTTTTAAAGTTATAATCTATGAATATTCAGTCCTTTTGCCTTACACATACAGACCAACAAGCATAGGTGTAGGAAGGGGGCAGGCAGGGTATGTGAATCGCTACACAAAAAGTTTTAAGTTGGTGTTCTAAAATCTACTCCAGGTTTCTCACTGGAATCTTTGAGATTTCTGGTAGGTTGCTATCCACATCAGCAAAAACTGGTAACTACTCACTCACCAAACACTTGGTTGCCTTTTGAACATTGTGAAAGCTCCATTCTTGAAGTAAGAGCTCTGATAAACATAAGCTGCAAAATAAAAAAATAAAAAATCCAGTTATGATACAACATTTTCGCCCCTACAAGCATCATTTATCAGAAGTCGTAGTGTGAAAAGTGAAAAGAATCATCCCAAAGGGAAGAACAAACCTTTGTTGAGTTTTTCAAAGATGGGCTTGGCAATATCCCGTGTCAGTTGATCAGTAAGTCGCAAGTATGTAAGCCTGAGCACATTGTAGGCAAAACCAAACATGGCATGTTCTCCTGACTTTGTTGCTGCTGAAAAGCCAAAGTCTTCAGGTTCTACATTTCCTTCAAGGGGAGTTCCCACAACGTCACCTGCACATGGAAATCCACAAAATGATGTGTTAGTGCCCACATCAGGATAGTAATCAACAATGCAATAACATACAAGCTTAGGGGTGGTAAGACATTGAACTGTTTATTTTCTTCACCTACCTATTCTTTTGTCTTGACCTATATCACAAATTACTTCATCTACTTTATATCTAGGGTTCTGTGTTTTCGAAGTTTATTTTTCATGAAATTCGGAGGGTGTTTTTCGGAGTTCATTTTTCCAGTTCTCTGAAATTAGGATTTTAATTTTACTGTGTTCCCAATTTTCAAAAATAAAAATTAAAAATAAATAATTTCCTGACAAAAACACACCTGAAATTTATAAAAAGCTCACCGGTATCAAAAGATATTTTTGTAGCAGCATTTGGCATTGGCACCCTTGCAATTGACAGTACTAACTGTCCCATGACAGATCTTGCATAGAAGTGTTGCTTCAATAAACGTCTGTACTTTGAAATAGCCATACTTCTGGACGTTATTGTAGAGAAGCATAAAAGCTTCAGTTGCCCTTCCCCTTCTATGAAATTTACAGTTTCATATCTTTGACTGTTATAAAAATACAACCCCTCCTTTATCTAAGAAGCACAAATACTAGTATGATCCTAACTGGAAACCGGAAGAGTGACTTTTGTCATGGACCAGACCCGTGGTCTTCTTTTCTTTTTTTTTTAGGATTGCTAACCCTGTGCTCTGACAAACTTTATTCATAAAATACCAGCTTCTTTGCTTTCCATTTTGCCATTGTGACCTCGAAATTCGAAGTTTTTTTAATAAATTCGAATTGACAAAAATTTTACCGGCGAGTGTTTTTCTGAGTTTATGAGATTTACCCAAAAACATAGAACCCTGTTTATCTTGTAGCTGTTGTGACAACTGACTTGCTAATGGCAGAGTGGGATATAAAATTTTTAAATTATAGCTGATGTGCAAATGACAGCCCTCTTGTTTACTACAATAAAAGAGAGATTTGGAACCACATGTAGACTGATTACTGTAATTGTAATACCAGTTGGGTTCCTATTACTAAAACAAATCTGCAACATTCATCAAAGGACTTAGAATTTGCTAGCAGATTTTTCCTATTGCTTAGTGCGGTTTCAGCTTTCTACCAGAGCACACAGCTCAAATATATTACTACATTAGATAGGGATTCCTGTGCAAGAAAGGCATGTTATAATAAAACAGGTGGCATCTCAGATGTTTACTTCCGAAGCTTGTTTAACTTTTCTACATATGGTACACTATCTATGATAAAAAAATTGGGCATCTAAAAGAGAAGTAGACTTGATTACAACTTAAGGGGAAATCACGTCACTACATCTCAATTTTTAAATCTAGACGGCAAATACAAGTTGCCTGTCGACATTTGCAGCTTATCAGAGTATCTAAGTATTTTTTTTTACAATAGCCATGGTATAGTGGTTGCTATTTAGAATAAAATAAAACTGTAACAAGTACAAAACCAAAGCTACAACATTAAAATTGTGCATGTACAAGCCTGCCTCATGGGGCATAAGCTACGGCACCCTTGAGCCATTGAGAACAACCGAGCAAAGTTGGAGGTTTCCATGGGAGGGGTGAACTCTGGTGCATTGTCACATGCCTCACTTTGATGCTCTGATTGGCTCAAGTGGGTCGCAGCTTTCGTCCTTAGCTGTATTATGCTGGAACGGAGCATGAAGAAGGCGACACTTGCAACACTGCTGCTGCGAGCATCACTTTGCTGCAGTGCATCCTGTCATCAGGAAAAGTTCCCCCAACATAGCTAAGACAATCCAGAATACTACCGAATAGTACACCATGCGATTTGAAGGTAGAGTCAAACCTACCAATATTTTAAATAGTCTCCAGATTTTTCCAACCTTTGCACATGTCATAATACCTATATTATGAAATCAATACAAACCAATGACAGAAACATGGGCTGCAGGTGATCCAAAAAGATAGCGTCGATACTGGCTCTCGAAGGGGATGATGGGATCTTCAGTCACATTCAGGTCGAGAAACTTGAGATTGTAAGCTTGTGCTCTCAAATCCATCAATAGAGATGTGTGCATTCTTAGGGGAACTCCATCAGGCTACAGGAAAAGAGTGGTTTTAGTGTGATAGTAGCACTAATAATAAGCGAGCTTCTGTAAACTGCACTCATGCTTCCTTATGCATAATGAGTTTCCTATTTCAAACACTTCTGGTTCCCTCAGTTTCCTTATAGGTTCTTCAAGGTGATTTAGATGCAAAATTTGTTGTGTAGTTTCTTGAAAAAGGCACTTTCCAGAAAAAATGTGTGACATGTTAAACCTTCACCTATATTTTGCAGAATATTGATAATATAAGATTTTAATCTCTCAGAAAACAAACTATTTTCTCTATTTTTGCGTCTCGTAGTCAGCAATGAAAACCTGATGCCCAAGAAATGAACAGAACACATTAGCTCCAGGGTTTTACAATGTTTAAAATGACTGGATTGCTGAACCTTCAGAAATCTCTTGCCTATATTTATTAATTAGGCTACATAAATTAAAAAAGCACTGCTGCTTTCCCTGACAGTGTAAAATCAATTGCTATTATACAAGCTCAGCCCGAGCCTGAGGCATTTCTTACCAGGAAAGTTATTGATATGGTAGCTTCCTCCCTTGCTACTTGAGTTGTTGCAACAAGGTTGACCTCCACGTCTCCAATTTTTACTGATACAATAGGAACATGAATGATAATGTGCTGGTATGGCTGAATCTGTAGATAAACAAAGAAAACATGTTTGGTATACTGGAGGTTCTGTTCCATCCTCTGCATTTGTAATCTGAAATGTAGCACCATGTTGTTGTAAATCTTTTGCACTTTTGTCCCTGTTTTTTCGAAGGCGAAAGCCTTATATGTCCCATTACGGGAAAGGCGGCATCAGCGTTTTGCCCGAAAAATGGCCATAAAAATATGTCATCAAGCATCATTGAGTTGTTGCAACAAGGTTCACCTCCACGTCTCCAATTTTTACTGATACAATAGGAACATGAATGATAATGTGCTGGTATGGCTGAATCTGTAGATAAACAAAGAAAACATGTTTGTTATACTGTAAGTTCTGTTCCATCCTCTGCATTTGTAATCTGAAATGTAGCACCATATTGTTGTAAATGCTTTGCACTTTTGTCACCGTTTCTTTAAGGCGAAAGCCTTATATGTCACATTACGGTAAAAGGCGGCGTCAGCAATTTGCCTGAAAGATGGCCATAAAAATATGTCATCAAGCACGTGCCGCTCAAAGTCAAACTGGATGTTCTTCAGAAATAAAACATAAAGAAAAACACAGCAACGCAGCTGCTTCGTCACAGAAGCCGTGAAGCCAGCGGGGCGTCGCGCCTATGCAATGGGGGAGCGTGATGTCACCGCCGGAGCGCCGTGTGGAAAAGGAAGACGTGGCGAGCTGCCTCCGGCGCGTCAATTGCTTTTCAGACTTCATCTGTGCTCGTTGTGTGCTTCGTGCGATGGACTGTGAGGCGACCGCATCTACATCTACGGCCTCGACATCGGCAGCAGCGTCTACATCTACGGCGGCTTCTGCAGGTAAACATGGCAGCCCACGCAAATATGCCACAGCTGAGAAAGCAAGGAAGCAGACCAACGCGGCAAGGCGAGCGAAGAGGCAAACAACGATGAGGGTTCGAAAGTTTGCTGTCTGTTGGCCAACAAATACGCAAACACACAAACCGAATACAATACCGGCAGAAACAACTTTAATACGTGTAGAAACATTACTCGAAAATATTTCACCCGTGGGACTATAATGCTTTTGCATTCCTACACATAAGCAGTCTTAAGTGTCTTCGGGGTGCTTTGGTTTTTTTCAACACTATTTTTTATGGGACTATGATAGGAGACGGCATATACAGTTTCTAGCAATATTCAAAGGAAGCAACTCAAACTAGAAATATAGAACACAATAAAAAAGTGCTAACAGCTAGATTTGCAGATGGATTGGGAAAACTACTGAAAAACAAAGAGAATAAGACAAGCAAAGGCATGACTCAACAATCTACAATAGTACAGACATAGCACACTCTAGTGTTTGTGCAAAGACTAACTTTTTGAATGCTTATGCTTATCGGCACATATTTGGTTGAAAATGCAAAAACATTGAGCAGAAATGTTGTGTTGTATAAAATCAGAGATGTCATTAAAAAGTCAGTCATGCACACTTCAACCAGGGAAAAATTAGATTGTCCAATGGCTGAGCAGATGACCCCATAATGTACTACCAATATACTTCACATTCTTTAAGATCCAATGATAAACAAGTCTCTCAAATGTACCCATTTCAAATAAATGTGTGAGTGTTGGCATAATCAAGAACAGGTGAGGCTCAACCATGCCAGCTTAGACACATTTCTGTACGCTTTTCATTGATAAGGCTCCTTTCTTTTCGGTGGTGATGATAGGGATATCGCCTAGAACCTGCCCAGCTTGTGAGGTACTGTTTCAACCTGGAGACTTTGTTCTAACTCCCAATGTTTTGTGGTGGCATCATTTTTTACTCAAGTGCAGAAAGGGCCAGACCAAGATACTACTTAGAAGTTACATAATATCAGAGCAACATTACTGCTATGGCAAAAGCATTGCAGAATTTTGTTTTACTAAGAGTGAGTTGTACATATTGCAAACCTACACTACAATGCTTGTCTGCATTTCTTCTTGTAAGCAGTTGTAAACATTACATGTACTTAAGTTCAAACTTCCATGTAAGCATTACAGTGTCTTGATGTCTTCTGACTGAAGAGGGTAAAAGAATGAAAGAAGTCTTACATAGACAATATGCTGGATCTCTCCCTTGGTGGTAACGGGGTTATATGCCCCTACTCTCCCCAGCGGTCCTACTTGGACAAAGCGGTAGTCATCTGAGCCTAGAACACGCAGCTCTGCCTGAAAAAGAGTAGGAGCAAAACTATCAGATCTTTGGCAGGGCATGAGCATATTGCATTAAGGAGCAGACATACTGTCAGAGATCATTGTTAAAAAAAGCACACATAATGAGGACAAAATAGGCACACAAACTTGTTATTTTGTGTGGTTTGTAACTGTTTAGTCTTTGTACACTTTTTCTTTTAAGGACTGGATTCATACGAACTGGCAGTAGAGGAATTTTTTTTTTTAAAGGGGTGGGGGGGGGGAGGGGTTGAGGTCACTGGGATGTCCATGACTTGAAGGGCGGGTGGGGGGGGGGGTAAAAATGCATCTGTATATTATAGGGTCGGCAGGGTTTTGGGGGAAGGGCTGAAGCCCCATAAGCCTCCCCTGGCTATGTTACTGACTGGCCCGATTTCTACTCTTATGTTGTACTATAGCATAACCTGGAATGTGAAAGTTTTCCTCATAAGGACAGTAGGAATCCTAAAATATGATTAGGGAACAGATTGAAAAGGAATGGTCCTAAATCAAGAGACTCTCTGTTGAAAGTAGTGGGTTTTAAAGGGCAAGAGTGATGCACTTTTTATTACAAAGCTGAAGAAAGAAACTTTAAAGCATCAGTTTCCACATAGTATCGTGGGCCAAGGATTTGCTTTAGTAGAAGTGGAGAAAGTAAACAAAAAATGGGCATGCACATTAAGGATTCTGTTAGACTATATGTCTTCATTATTCTTACAGTAGCATTGGAAAGAAAATCTATTACTGGAATGGGACAACAGAAAAATAGGGCCCTGCTTGTTGATCACATCTTTGAGCATGAGTCAGAATATTTTTAGTCGAATCGCTCTACTTTTAGTTTAGCTATAGCTAAATTATTTTTAAAAGTATGTTCCGATCTCAAACAAAGGTCGAGGAATACAGTCTTCATGAAAACATTCAACCTGGTTTTAATACGAGTCATCCTTCCTGTATTCACTAAATATTTTTCAAGCTCCTTTTGATGATGCGTGAGGAGGGACTATAGATTTCAAACATGAACCCATGTATAATATGTTTCAACTCTCTTTTAAGAAATTAAGTATTGTAGTGAATGCAAAAAAAGAAGAAGAAATTCACTTATTTTGTGTGAGGGTTGCCATGCGTAAAAGATGTATTTAATATAAAGGCTTGCTTACCTGGATTAGGTAGCTCTGGTAGTTGAAAAGGACCACACGAATGCCGATTTGTTCTCCAATGACCGCCGTTGAGGGAGCTTCGTATGTCATGTAGAATGGTCTCATGCTGTTGTGCTGTTTCCCAATGTAGAACACAAGCAAATTAAAATTAACTCATCCATCAGATTACGGATACAGTGAAATATACTTTACATATATGGGCTTGTCGATGATCGCGAATCCATACTTCCTGCTGACAGCAATGGCATTAAACATGTAATTTGTGGGTGGTTTGGGAACAATGCAAGGTGTGTAGATATCTCTGAGGTTGCTGCAATAAAAGGAGAGACAATGTGCAAGGTTAAAAGGAAAGTTTCTGACCATGACTCAGGCAAGAGATGCATTTGTTGATACACCAATTTTTTCCATTTTATTACTGCATGCTAGAAATGTATGATGTCAACTAAGCATCCAGAGGTACTCCAGCCCCTTAAGCAAATATGAAACACGGCACAGGAAAAGACTGCCTGGTAAAAATGTTTGCTGTAACTGAAAGCTTTGAAATAATTAATATTGAAAGCTGTTCTATGGGACATCATTGTCAGTTACGGAAATTATAGTGATCCTATACAGTAAAGAAATAGTAATATTTAAGTAGGAATTTGAACTTTCTATCAAAATTAAGGTATAATCAGTAATTAAAATTAATCAAGTACTGCTTACATAACTATAACAACCTCTCGTGCTCTTTTTTTTATGTGCATGAGTCACTTTTACTTATGAGAAACATATTTTTGTTGCTTTAAGAACATTTGTCCCCAGTCTGGATGTTTTCTAACTTCAATTCAGAATCTATGGCAGCTTCAGCTGGGCCGGCACCAATTTAATTTTTTATGCTGACCACTTTTGGGTTGCTTGAAGTTGATTTCTTTAGTGTTTCAAGTATTCTTCAAATCCTACAAGCCTAATTTCATGTAAATGGCTGGCATCCAAAAAGCACTAAACATTTTGTGATGTCTGCAAAGCACACAGCACTGTCTTGTTGAGGTAAATTATTCTTGCATGCCACATATCAGCAATGTAGTCACTATAGTACAAATGCCTCAAAGAACAATAAGCATAAGAGTTATGCTAGAGGACTGGCTCGATTTTTTTTTTTATAAACTGCTGCAGTAACAAGCTATGTGTGTGCAACCCACACATACAAGTTTGATTTAATTTAATTGTTCATAAAAATACTCAAAATATTGTAGTGTTTCAGCTGGATGTGCATTTTCAGACAGATAGAGAAAAAGAAAATTCAGTAAGCCTCAAAAGGAGACATAAAACAGTAACGTAATTTCAAGTATTGCAGGAGTAACTACTAATCAAGAAATAAAACTTACCCTGTCTTGACATGATGCCAAGCAAAGTTACCACCAGTTGCATCAAAGAAGTTGTTAAACCTGTTTGTTCTGTACAAGAAAAATTCAAACAGGGGCTTGTCTTCCAAGTCATCCTGTTCACCTAAAATAAAAAAAGAATGGTAATGATGCTATGAAGAAGCTGAAAGATATGCTTTATTAGTAAACCCAAATGACCTAATGTGAGGCTGTTATATTGATTTACTAGAATGTTTCAACCATTCTTGTTGTGAGCCCAATGCTATAGTACTTTTTTTTTTGTGAAAGAGTTAATACATAATCTAAAAATAATTCTGCCAACTACTCACAATTTCCTTCATCAGTACCATCGTAGCAGTCTTTGTAGCCATTGCAACGTGCATGTTTCGGGTAGCATTCTCCATTCACACAAGCCAATAATCCAGCTGTTTCATTGCAAGGATCTGAAGAAAAAAAAGCCAAAACTTGTGTAGAATATTTTTACCCACACTGCAATATGCAATATATCTTTTTCTCCAATTCTGTTTTGTGTCTGGTTGCATTCCGTAAGAGCACATAAAGAGAGTGTATAGTTTCACAGAGTTTTCTTCTATTAGTACTTGTGAACAGTGAGCCGAGCCGCACTTCTTAGCACTTATTTTTTTATTCACTCTTCTTTACTAAGACAGGAAAGGGGGAACAGCATACCTCCTGACAATACCATCATAAAATGTTTGTCATCAAGGGAAAGCATGAAAGGGACAAGAAAACAGAACATTCTTTCAAAGCAGTATGCAGAAGTACAAAAACGAAACATACTTGGCAATGTGGTGACGTTGAGATTTGTGGCCACAATCAATCCTGAAAACTGCAGAGAAACAGAACCATAATATACCACTGAGCTTGGGAAAACAAACAAAAAAACGCCAGTTCTGTAGGACATTAAGTAAAATGAGTAGATGCCATGATAATTTTCAGTATTACTTACAATAGGTTTATTCTCATTCTTTTTCTAAAGTAAGCACGAAATGTACCAACAATCCATTGAGCATCTAAAAACCGTCTCACAATTTATTACATTCAGAAACTGGCGTTTGAACAGCATATACTACTATTGAAGCACCAGTTCTGCAGGAAACTTCAGCTGAAACAGAAATGTGCCCACAGAGTTGCACATTTAGTTTCAGCTTGTGATGAGCCAAAAGTGATGGCTTGCTAAGCCAGTCATGCATAGGTGTTCTGTCATTGTATCATGGCAGAACTCAGGTGGGGGAACTAGTCAACTGTTGAGAATGGACATCATGACACTGTTACTCTCGATTGGACATGTAATATGGGCCTGGGCATGCCCACACCTTCACTGTGTTTACTCCAGAAGCACAATGGTAGCTTTGATATTCCTCCACCAACTATGTTTCTGGGCATGAACCTGTACTATACAAGAACTCGAGGCACGTTTTGCCTTTGACTGAGTGAGTGGCACATCACACAGCTACAAATGGCACCATAGATCCCAAGTCCTAGTTCCAAAATGCATCGGGTTCATTGCAAGGTTCGTGTTTTGATTCTATGGTTCTAATATTTTGACGTATGTGTGTGGACATAATTATTAAGAAAATGAAAGCAAAACAGGCATGTACTAATAAAAAAAATGCTTATACATACGATGAATGTTTTGTTGACATCAGGAGCAAAGCTGGGAGTCACAAAATACTCTGCTTCATCTGGCTTGCCATCACGGTCTCTCCATATTGCTCTGATGTGGCTCCCCCAGTGGTCTTCCATGCGGTAGAAAGATTCAATCACCTGCAGATGGCAGAGCATTCCAACTAAAGTTCCTGTGTAACGGCACGCTTACACAGCTAGATGGGAAGTCCTAGATCCAGCAGGCCCAACTACAAAAGCTTTTGTTTAAAATGTTGAAGGCCAGATAGAGCTATGACCAGTACACTACCGAGCTCCCATTGGACACAGAATCACTTCAGGAGGTTGCAGCTACTGTGTTCATGCATTTGATTGGGAATTTTCAATGTGACTATAACTGGATTAGGCTGTGGTAATGTTTGCAGTTTTTTTGGACTAGGCCAAATTTCACTTCAAAATTATCCAAAAGTCTTTTAGAAAAACAAACAAGCATTACCCTTATCATGTTTTTTTTTTAGGTTTGATCTATTTTTGTTTTTGTTGACTGATAGCACATTCTTAAACCTCCCTCAGACCTTTTGTCCAGATGTATTTCATATGAGTGTTGTAAAGTATTTTTACCGAAGTTGGTGTCAGGTCATTTTTCCCTTGTACTGCAACCAGGTCACTGTCTAGACCGTTCAGTCCAGCTATGGTTTCAGTAGTGTAGGTTGGCACTAATTCAATCAAATTGTTGGAGCGGTCTTGTTTGAGGTTCTTCCACAGGTAGAACTAAATGGAGAAAAAAATAATATTGCATTCTAGTATCATACATTTTGATTGATCATTTACACTACTAGGCACTTCAAAGCATACTAATTTTGATAGTTTTTAATTTAAAATTATTTAGAAGCATTTCACATTGCCCCAATGACTTGGGACAATTGCTCCTACGTGTTGACAGAATATATGCAATGGCTTTTAGCATCCAAAAGCTTAAACAGGCTACCATATAAGGCAACAGTTATCATAACAGTCATGAAATTACTTATCAGATTAAAGAAAGGTAGGCCTTTAAAATAACATAGAAAAAATAACTGGTTTACCTGGCAATTCATCCTAATATTAACATAAATTCACGGTGCAGTGAGATACATGTTGGAAAACATCTGATAGTAAATTAATTAGTGTAACATATTGTCACTAACATTACCTCTGTAAATCTAAATTTTACAGAAGGTAAATTATGGAATTCTTACATTGCCTCTGTTGATACCCCTCACTGGCACAATGACTGCATCAGCAGTAAGATCACCATTCCCAGAAATTTGGTAGACCATGACCTTAATTGCTGGAGCCATCTCTGGTGAAAGGGGAACTGAGAAGGAGGTAATGGTCTGGAGAAGGCCATAAGCCTTCTGAACTCCTGCTTGTAACACGGTCCCCTTTGAAATTACCTGAAACAAAATAGTAAAAAGTTAATTGCTGTATGTCTTTCATAGCCTTTTATATTCCAACACATACTGCTATTCGATTCATTTGCCTGTTGCTTCTTTAGACAACCATAGCACATTAATTTACACAGGTTTGGTTGATGATGACTTGATGCAAAGTAAAGTTATCAGAATTACATATCTTGGAGTACTGGTTAGACACTTCTATAACAATAAAATGGCTCATATAACACAAGTTGTTGACATGTACCTGCCACAAACTTTCCATTTTTGCATCATTCATAAGCAGCATACCAATTGGCCATATAGACTTACCAGATAGTGGAAGAATTTTATGTAGAAGTTGGTGCGAACATGAAAAATGGCGTACTCTCCAGCCTGAAAAGAAAAGAAAAGAACAGAGAAACTGAGACCTGGACTCTAACTACAAAGTACAATCTCTAAAACTTACAACGCCATTGGAAGTGCTTGTTGATATCTGAATGAACTTCTTGCCAGGAGAGAGCTGAGCTACAGCCAGAGCTTCTGTCTCGACAACATCTTCTTTGTCTCGGTACTTAGCCTGCAGAGCAATAAAATGAATGCAACATGAACTGTGACAGTTTTTAACTTTGTAGGAAGGTACCTGAAATTGAGAACAGTCGTGCAACTGTCTAAATATTTCTTTGAAATCGTTTAAATGACATAGATAGTGCAAACACTAACCACATATGGGATTTAGATTTTAGGATTGCTCCTGCCATATATTTTTTGCTCCACAAACCAACTACTACTACTATTGCAATGTTAATATTTCAGTCGTTAATTTTACAATGCCAACAATAAAATATTATGGGTAAAACAAACATGCCTTTACGACATCATATCGAGGTAGAGGCTGACTGTGGCATGGCCAAAACGTGTAGATGCTTTATCCTTGAAGATATCAACTTTGGTGTAGCTGCAGTGCTCACACTTAACGTTGGAAACATTAAGTGTTTGCATGTAGTACTTTGGCTGCATACCTTTAAAATACTAATAATGCTTTTAAATAGTATATTTTTACCAACCACCAGCAATATATATGTCTTGTACTAAAATTGCAAGGCTGGTTTAATTAGTTTCTGGAGATTTGTTAAGCATTTGGGAAGTCTGTCTTTACCTGTCTTGAATGAGGTTGAACAATGTATTGATTGGTATTTACCCGTATAACTATCTTCTCGGTTCCCTCAGGTGGTGTGATCTCTACGGTGGCCATTCCTTTTTCGTTAGGTGGTGTTTCTATTTCATTCAGTCCTCCACCACCTCCTTGACTAGTGAAGCTCAGAGTGATGTTCGATTCTTTCAGTTTCTCTTCAGGCAGTTTCACAAGGTCATGGTAGGTCACTGCTACCTGCATGGCATAAGTAAACACAGAAAAAAGTGTTTCAAGGCAATTTAAAATGCTGATAACTTTCTCTAGTAAAATTCACTGTGCTACGAGCTCAATTGAATCGGCTTTGTCACATCACACATCATTGGCCCAGGTTTCTTTATTAAAAAAATTATGCTCCAACAAACCCACCGAGTTTCACTATAGGTGCTATACTATGTAGACTCTAAATATGAGTCATGAGCTCTTTCATATATTTATGGACTTTATGCTATATTATAATTAACAGGCCATGTAAATCTTCCTGGCACTTTACGAGAGTCAATCAGCTAGAACCTATGTTGGTAGTTTGGGCTGTTGGAGATGTAAAGTGCAATCACAGAACTCTGAGGTGGCCTACTTGTATAGAGGAGCTCTTCAGTATTGTCTCTCACTTCTTATGACAGTATTGGTTGAAAGGCTATGACAAAAAAATCTAAATGCCTTTTTTGCACAAACCTGATTAAAACAAAAAGCAGGTCTACACTGGTTGCTCCATCATGCGGCAGAATCAACCATCTCTTGCAGAGAAATTGTATTTACATGTTATATAAAAATATAAAATAGGCTGCAATTAAATTATTGATGATAGTCTTTTTCACAGCTCTTGGTAGCATAATCATGCACTGAAAAATCAATGCCCATGTTGAATTTTCTAGGAAACAAAAATGTGTCTCATTTGATCAGATGTCAAATTTCTTGGGTCACTCAACTGCACTAATATTGTAAAACCACTTTGCTTAGTTGACATGGTAGTTGAGAAGATACAAGTTATCCAGATATAAACATGTGTTAAACTTTATCACCCAAATAAATATATTTCAAGTCTATGCCTGTTAATGTTTTAAAATTTATTCTATATTCATTATGGTTCCTCAGTACCAATTGGCAATTAGACATTCTAACAGAAGGAAAATATTAAATACCGTAATTTGTTCGTTATTAGATTTGGATTAGATGGCTTGAGTTTGACGCATTACTTACATAGATGGTAAAAGTCATTCCTGGCTTAAAGACTAGAGGCTTCACCCCCAAAATTTTGAGGCTGAGTGATGAGTTGATTATTCTGGATCTTGCATAGCCATGAACAATGATATCCAAGAAGCGTTCTCCAACTGCAGCCTTTACTTCAATCTCACACTTGTCCAGAGAGTGTGGTGCAGCCAGATCCTTTAGGTCAGACATTGGGAACTTGAACTGGTAGCCTGCTTGGAACTGCACACATGAGTACAATAATTTTTGTTACAAAATATTTGTCACTGTTGCACTTAGCAAGATTGATTTCTGGTTGAGACATCAAGCTACTAACCCTGTCAGTGGAATTTCAAAGAAATTTGGCATCAGGTATGCAATAGCCTCAGATTGATTATGAGGTCTGGATGGATATGTAGTAACTAGGGCTGGGCAATTGGTGTACTAAACTGATTAGTAAATTAACGCTTTAATCGCGATTAATTTTTTAAACCTGTTAATTGGTAAAATTTTGACGAAACAAAAGAAAGTAAAAATTAAACTTTCACTACACAGATGTGGATGAGAACAGCTCTATGAAGGGCAAACTTTAGGTGATATTATAACCTAAAGTAAAATGTAGGGGCAAGATTTGAGACTCCAGACAAATGCAGAAGGCTGCATTATCCCGGCCACTTCAACGTCGTGCAAGTGTTGGTTTAGCCCAGTAGAGACTATTGTCAACAATCAAACAAACCTCTTTGCCTCATGCAGATGAAGTAATAATCTGTGAGTTGAGTGTATTCGAACCTGTCTCAACTACACATCGAGGTTGATTCATAATCGAAATTGTATATTGCATTGTTTATCACATTATCAGCAAAGGCAAAACGAGAAGTAATTTTTAAAAATATTATGGAGGTAAATGAACGAGACCAATTGCTCGATTAAAGGGTGGCGATTAATCGGAATAAAATTTTTAATCGACGCCCAGCCCTAGAGTAACTAAAAGAGCTCTAACATCACCAAAAGTGATGCAAGCAATGTCCATGTCAGACCTCCAAACCAATGGGAGGCAATGCCTTCTGTTGGGATTAGAGAAAAGAATGCACACTTTCTCTGCTCAATGGCACAAAGACATGAAAAAAGACAGGGTGTCTCATGCTATAGCCAGATAAAATAATATTCTTCATTTCATCAATGCAGACTATTAAAGATAATTCTATCTAGGGCCCAATAAGAGCTAATACTGCAATATATCTGCATCCAATTAAAACAAAAAAAACACTTGGAGCTACATGGAGCTATGCTGAGGATATGTTTGACCCTCTGGACACCAAGTACCCTCTATTGAACACAGTTCTAAGAAGTTTTGTGCACATTTGGCTATAAACATTCCAAGGTAAAGTTTTGTATTTCATCAACTTAAGCATCTGGGATAACAAACAATAAAATAGATGCGTGTATAGTGGAATTATATTACCAATTGTGCGTAAAACAAATGGCTAGAAACTATTCAATAAGATAAGAGGGATACAGTTTAAATGGAAAGTCTAAGGTTGCTGTGCATAGCATCGTCTTTGTGTTTACAGTCTTTTTATTCTTCAAATGATATAGAAAGAATAAACTAGGACAAAGCCAGATATATAAAATACTTTGTAAAATGTGCCTAGATGATAATGTTTGATTTTTGCAATTGTCAACAGCTAGCTTATTATGCTTATCTACCAAATTTAGCATCTAGCTATATCTCAAATAAGCCCTCCTCCCCCTCAAAAAAGAAAACAATCTAAAAATAAATTATCACATAGAAAACAAAAAAGAGACCAAATAAGTAAGCACAGTTATGTCACAATATAGAAATATACTGGTCAACCTGTCAACAGATTGAGAACATTTATGCACATTGCAGTTATGCATGTTAATAAACTACTAGTAATTTTATGGTTTAAATTGGACAGTGAAACATTTAGTTTTAACTAAGAATACTGTTTGAGGTACACATCTTCATGTGCATGAAGCATGCTGCTCCATGTTTCACAGATAACCAGATTATTGTATTTGTGAATGAATTAATTTCGATGAAGTACATAATAGGGCTAGCTGGAAACTTGAACTGTCAGAAATTCACCAAAAGAAAAAAAGGGAACAGTAAAGATATTTCAAAGGAAAGAAACAAATATACCGTTCCTTTCCTTTCAGCGCCAGTTTGTGCATAATTAAAATAACAAGCATCCCATAAATTTAAAGTGCATACCTGGTGAACATATTCCTCGAGATAGCGATCGAAGATCTGAACTCCACCGTCATAGTCCGTGACAAGCGTGGGCCTCACATAGAGCCTGATAGTTGCGTTACCGTATACAGGATTTACTGTTGTGAAGTTTGCTGAGACATCGCCCTCGTAGTATTCGTCGCTGTCCAGGACGAACGGTGGTATTGTGACGTAAACATCATAGCGTTCAGTGTACCACCGCTCGAGAAGGATCTTCTTCTCTTCTACTTGGCTGAGAGCCACCACTTTCAGAGTCCAAAAGCCAACAGCAAAGTCGTGTGGGAGCTCAAAGTTTATCTTGACAAAGCCTGGATAGGATGGAAGAAAATACCCAAGCTTCAAAATCAACTCCAGTCATAGCTCGAGAGTTCGAGTCTTTCAGCAGCAATAACAGAATGTGCAACACTGTAATGTGTGGCTTAGATGCACCTATGGAGTTATGGTTCAAACAACTGGTTGAGTTTTTTCATGGAAAGGAGAGAAGGAGGTACACTTAAAATCTTAAAATCATGCCACCCCCCCCCCTGGAATTTTGATATATGGGCAGAAAAATCTGTTAAAATATAAAAATAAGACTGTTATTGTTATTTGCGCGCACACTCGGTCTGGCAGCACAAAGAAATGTTGAAGTTCAGAACAAACGCCAATACTGCTTTATTCCATAGAATAGTTTTTTTTTTGTCTAACCCTTTTCTTTAGCCTATGGCTTTTTCACACAGTTTTAAATTAAGTTCCTCGTGTTACACATGGGTTACTTGGAACACTAACAACTCTTCAGTTTGTCTTTGGAAAATACAAAGATTGATTACTGCAAAGGAAAGCCTGCTCATTCAGTCCACCATGCGTGCATACATTCTGACATGACAGTCGGTGATCCCAGTTTCATCATACTTGCTAAAAATGAAACTAAAAAGCAATGAAAGCACCAACCTAAATAAGGGTACTGCGAGACCCACCGCTTCATTACAATGCCTCGAGAGTCCTGCAAGAGTAATAACATCCATCTTGTAATGCAATCAATATTTTCCTGGTGTCAGTAAGCACCACGGTTGCAATATTCACAAGTGATTGGAGGAACAAAACCTGGTCTATGTGTGACGCTGTGCAGTCGAGTGGATTTCAGATGAAACATAACATTTGTGCATTTGAAATAGTAAATTCAAAAGTGCACACACTGATAAATAGGCAATTTGTTTTGTTACAAAGAGTATTTTTTCTATTTTGTTAAAAAGTTAAGTGCTTTCTTCGGGATAACATTGTCGGCTGCGATAGACGTCAGGACTGGGTAAGACTCAGGTGTAACGTGATAATTACCAAGCTAATCAACCGAATCTTTTTTATAAATATTTGTTCCCTGTCACATTCCAATAAGAAATTTAAATGCTCAACCAAAAATATACCGTAGCTTTTTTTTTTATTTCGGTGAAAATATTTTTTGCGATTTTTAGTGGAGGATTTTGACTGTTCGGCGCGCGATGTCGAAACTTGGACGAAATCGTAGGCCGAAGGACCTGACTCTGAATAGAGTACCTCTGCCGAAAAGACACCAAAAACCAACCTAAAAAAAAAATAAAACATTTTTTTTTTTTGCTACGGTTGACGTCACCATTCCGAAAGAAAAAGTATTTCTTTTCTTAAGTATTCCTTTTGGTAATATTTCCTAAAGCAACGCTTACACTTCTCGGCGATTTTAACTACCCCTCCATCGACTGGAACGAGTTAACAGCAATTGAATGACAAAGAATCAAAATGTTTCATCAATATAGGGACTTCAACCTTACACAACTCATTAGTCAGCCAACTAGAATCACTGATCACAGTAGCAACATACTTGATCTTTGCTTATCTACGGACCCCAGTGTCATAAACAACTTTTTACTACTACCTGGGCTGAGTGACCACCTCATTGCACACTTATTTTTCGTTTCCTATTCATCGTAAATGTATACTTCATAAGCAAATAAGAGATTATAACAAAGCTGACTACGATTCAATTAACGCTGAACTAGAAGCCCTATATGAGTTTTTCAGGAGGCATTCCACAGTTACTCGATTGAAGAAAACTGGCTTAGATTTAAAAATAGATTACCATTCCTCGCGAGCAAATACGTGCCTCTGGTTAACATCAAGACAGATAGTCACAACCCTTGGTATACTAAAGCAATCAAGCGATTAGGTAATAAGAAAATATATTATTTAAGCGTGCTAAACAGTCTCCCTCAAACATAGAGGCATAAAATAAATACGAAGAATGCGAAAAAAATTGTATAAATACGAAATTTCAAACACCAAATCAAAATTGTATGGCATCGACTTATTAAAAGTATTGTCTGACAAACCCAAACGGTTCTTGAACGTAATCAATCCTAAACCGTTCACCCCTCTTGCTCTAGCCGATGACGAAGGTCAAATTCTGTCTGACGACCAGCTTGTGCTGATTGCCTAAACAACTATTTTTGTTCCATCTTCACCAGCGAAAATCTTAACGTCATTCCTGAGCTTTCTACCCTCACTCATCCGTCTACGGAAACCATTACCATCGACTATTCTGTGGTTATCAACGCCATTGAAATTCAGAAATTTTCGTCAAGTTCTGGCGATGACCTCATCAACTCAAAAATACTAAAAATTACAAAGCACGCGTCATCTCTGTTTTTAACCGATATTTTTTGTGAATCCCTTTCGTCTGGTAACGTCCCTCATGACTGCAAAATTAGCCGTGGCATCCCAATACATAAGTCCGGAAACCGAAATTCACTTTTAAATTACCGTTCTATATCACTGACCAGCATTCCTTCAAAAATCTTGGAACATATATTTTCTAATATTATTAGATATATCGAATCTAATAACTTTCTAACCGTAAACCAACACGGATTCAGAAAAATAATTATCATGCGAAACCCAACTCCTCGCATTTGTACATAACATTAATTTTAATTTGGAACATAAACAACAAACCGACGCAAGCTTCCTTGATTTTTCGAAGACTTTTGACAGAGTACCTCATAACCGCCTTATAATAAAACCACCAGTCAAATATTTACCACTTTATAATTGCTTGGGTTTCTTTATTTCTTTCTGATCGCTGTCAACATGCCGTTGTTAATAACTCAGTGTCATCTAAATCGAGCGTAACGTCCGGCCTTCCCTATGGGAAGCGTGCTCGGACCAATTTTTTTTTAATCTACATTAACGATTCTTTTTTGTGTTTCTTCCACAATCCGCCTTTTCGCAGATGACTGCGTAATCTACCGCACTATCTCGTGCGCCGACGACCACTCATCCCTTCAGACTTCCTTGTGATCCGTTGCACATCAGTGTGATAATTGACGGATGTCACTGAACCTAGATAAATGCAATGTATACTCATGTCTTTCGTCACCGTCTTCTTATAACTGCGTCATTAACGATATTATACTCGGTTCATCCTCATCTTATAAATATCTTGGTCTTCATTTAACTAGAGATTTAACATGGATCACCCACGTCAATCACATTGTTGGTAAGGCAAACAGCACACTTGGTTTTCTGCAACGGAACTTAAAGGTGCACTGAAGGCGTTTCTGAAATCGTCCGTTCTTGACGATAACTCATTCTACGGGATCTTAGCATCCTAGAAATCGAAAAATTATGCTTGTGCGACGTCTATTTCCCTACTAACAATGTGATCGAAGTTCGTGCCGCGCCTCTTTCTGAGCGGAAAAATCTGGAGCACAGAATCCAGCGGAGGCGCCGGCAGCATGAAGACGGGCGCGCGTCAGCCAATCGCAAGCCGCCTTTCCGAGAGAGCGAAAGCGAAAAATGTTTCGCTTGAACGCGAAAGAGAAAAATATTTCGTTTGACACTGTTTCACCACATTTGCCACCACAACCCAACAATTAGAAATAAATTATTTCCCTCCCCACTTCATTTTTTCCGAGATTAAATAACAACTGTAAATTACAACCCATATATGCATCCACCAGTTCTTACGCTGAACTCTTCTATGCCATTCACAATAATTGAATGGAACGCTTTACCCGGCTACATAAACTAACAATATAGACGTATTAAAAAAAAATTCTTGGCGAATTTTTGGAATTTACAACGGACTAGTATTTTTGAATATAAGTCTGTTTGAACTTTTTGTCATTTTTTTTCATGTTTCGTTGACGCTTTTTTGTTTTGTTTTGTTGTTCATGAGTGTTTATGCTTTCTTATTGTCCTACAAATATGAGCTGCCCCTCCCTTGTATAATGCCCTGTTGCAGGGCCTTCAAGGCACTAATAAATAAATAAATAAATAAATAAATAAATAAACAATGCATCGGAAGCTCTTTTACGGTATAACACAGTATTCTGTCGTCAGAGGAAAAAGGAACGAGAAATAAAAGTGCATGGCTAATCAGGCAACAGAGTGCATAAAAAAATAATAAAGTTACGCATAAAAATGACAAGAAATTCAGACATGCTGCTAGGTGATGGCATGGTTATACACTCTCAATAGGGGTCTAAATAGAAGGTGCTTGGCGAGGTTTGAAAACCACGGACAAGATATGTAATGAAACGAACTTTGCTCCCTGTCATTTTAGTTGCTACGAAAGTAAACATGCTCTGCTTGCGGAGCAGAGTATCGCAATCGACTCCCATTTTGATCAAAGTATTGCGGGAAGCGACCGTCGCTCTTGCAGGTCACCCGGTGGCGGCGGCAATGCGCGGCAGTGCTCCGACGGTAACCCTCGAAAGCGCGCGCGCGCGCGCGTCGCATAGTCATCGTCTGCTTGCCCACGGCCGTTTTAAAACAACGCTTGCAATAAAAAAAAAAAAAAAAAACGCAATGACACATTATTTAACTGGCACGCATAACGTTCAAAAGTTCAAGAAATCTTCTGCTCGTCAGACATCTGTGTAATATCTACATTTCGCGAACGCTAGGCGAAAAATATGTTCTGGCCAAAAAACTCGGCGCTCCGCAAGGTCGCTTCCCCGCAAGCGCTTAGGATCGTTTTTGTGCATGCGATCCCTTCTCCATCACTGAGAAGTTGGCAACGAAAGGAAAAGGTATGTGACACGCCGGCTCCGCCATTTAGTTCCTCTGTATACAACAAGCTAATTATTATTGGAACAGTTGCATTATGGACGTCAGGAGTTGTGGAGCGTGACAACGAACATGGTGCTCACCGTCAAGTACACATCGACCGGCTCTGTGTAGGGCTTCAGTTCTGTGGTGAGGAGTACGATCCTGGCCTTGACTGCAATAAAACAGAAGGTTCTCTTTGAAATTCTATTCGCGAAACGCTTAATAAATAACTGAATTTCTATTTTGTGTAGAAAAACGTATACGATGTGAGCACCGTTAAGGTGATCCAAAATAACATTAGGTTTGTCCTAACAGTACATATTAATCAAACCGTAAATTTAAAGGAACTATATCGTACTTTCACAAATGTACACACTGGTGTCTATACCTGAGCAAATGAAACTGCGGATTGAGAGAATCGAAATGGAGTGTTGAATAATCAATACCTCCTCTCGGGTTTTGAATAAGTGTCTATTGAGGCTCGAGTTCAGCGTGTAGTACGCTATAAATGTTTACACCCTTATGGGTTTTCATCTAACACCTAGAACTAACACCATTAGGGAGTTAAAGTAACACCCTTAGGATGCTGGTGAACGCCCTGAAAATAGGATACTGGCGATCTTAGCAGCTTCCTAGGACTATTTTCTCTACGACCAATAAGTTTACAAGGAACAAGCACCACGTTCAGTTCTCACATACTCAGAAAAAGCAAATACAGACGCAATGAATCGGGCACGAGAGAGGAGTCACGAACCTGTTGACTCCTCCACCGCCTTCTATACTCGACAATTCAGACATTCATTCGCAGGTGACCGGTTCCGCAATTACGAAGGTTACAGGTATGTTGCTTTGTTCTCGTCAATGTTTCACGTAAAGCATGATATATCTAAGTCCAAGAAATGTATCCGAGTAAAAACATTGGTAGAGGTAATAATTATTCGACATAGTCGCCAAAACAACCGCTGCTAAAGTTGTTTGAGGCGGGTGTCACTTCAGTGCGACGAACACCCTATAGAAAGGGTGTTCTCCTCACTTCACCGTGGCACATTTTCCCACACCCTCTTACGCCATTTGAAAATTGGGGCTGTTCCAAGCATATCCTATTTTGCGATTAAAAAGGGTGTATTACTCGAAATGTGGGCGCTGAAAGGGTGTAGCCATGGATGTAAGTATCTGAAACTCCCTTTTTACACCCTGTAACATTTTTAAGCGTGTAGTATATTTCGGGAGGAGATTCATGCATAAGATATTGACAGTTTTGACTAAAAGTTATCAGAGGCATGCAAACACATTAATGTGTATATCATGGTACACCTGTCTCAGAGACAGGTACCACAACATATTCAGGATTTGTTGTAATAGCTGACCTATGCACAATAGTATTTTTGTACTTACTGGACTGGTCGTAGTTATACACAAACTGGTTGGTCTGGATGAGGATGGTGAGGAACTGGGGCTGGAATTCCACATCCCTTTCCTGTATGAAGCCTGTGCCTCCCAAGACTCCATTCACATTGCCCTCCACCCGAAACTTGTACTTGCCGGGCTTGGCACTCTGGGGCACCTGCCGCATCATGGGGTACACATTGTCTGCAAACTCAATGAACTTGTTTAAAAAAGAAACATTGCCGACAAACCCTATGAAGAACACTTGGATGACGTAGTGGATGCAAGCACGCAACTGTCACTGACTATAGCATGCATTTGAAGTGACAGTTGTAATGCAAATTTTTACAGCTTCTCGGAGAAAAGGTGTGTGTGGGGGGAGGGGGGGGAGTGGGAGGAAGGGGGAGTTTTCTTTGTATTCCCTCTATTTTTATGAATCTCCGCGATAAGCACAGCCTCAGAAACTGCTTTGGAAGGAACAATTCTCTGGTCTTTTGGATTTGAATAATTGAAGCAATAAAGCAGGGAAAACGTAGTGTAAGTACATAACACTCTACACACGATGCACTTCGGGCGGAGTCTATTAGAGCTTTCTAGAATATAGTAGTAGCATGTCTAGAAAAGTACGGCATATTTCAAAGGATGTGACCCGCTACAGTCATTCGGAAGTCGCACGATCCTCGACCAAAAACAAGGAAAAACAATCAGTCACGAAGAAATTAGGAGGCGGAAAAAGAATTAAAATTCACGTGATGTGCTTTTCGCGAGAAACAATATGTTCCTTTCTCGGCTATTAGTGCGGCATTGCACATTATGTGAAACTGCCCTTTTCTTTCCCACTGCGAATGGAGCAAAAATGAATTACTGTAAAACCGTTCACTTGTGCCGCCCCATTTTTTTTTTTTAATTGGGCGCAGGGGACATGTTTGCTTCTACCGCGTTTTCTATAAATTCCGAGAATTCTAGGAGGGAACGTTGAGCCCAGCAAACGAAGTATTGGGAAATTCCAATACCTCGCTTGCTGGGGCGTCCGCCTGAGCTGTCGTGTTTTTTTCTTGCTCCTGTCTTAGGCGCGTCATGTTTCATAATCATAATTTGTTATATTGAGGACCCCTAAGGACATTACACAAGGTGTGAGGGGGTTGTAGAACATCGTTATATAAAAGCCCCCCCCCCCCAGAAAAGTAGGTCTGAAACGTTGTTTTACTAAAAGATTAACTATTGTATAAGTTGCGTCAGAATAGAAGCGACAGGGGGGGGGGGGGAACCCCCCCCTCCCTTCCCGGCATTTTAGATTTCTAATAAACAATTCGAGAGGAGGAAAGGGAAATCCCCTCCCCTTTATCTCCGGAGAATTTCCGATGCCTTTGTATACATATGTATATTCTCATTTGTTTAATTACTTTGCACTACCTTAGACATATTCATATTTTCGGGTCAGATAGCAAGTAACAGAATGTATAAGAACTCGTACTCTTAGCGAACTGGGGTATCTCTCTTTCTCTCTCTCTCTCTTATATATATATATATATATATATATATATATATATATTTAGACCTTACCGGAAGAGTAGTTGTGTTTGTCAGCTAAACTAGTGTCACGATCCCAAGAAATTTTAGAGCGCAGCTCTTAGGCACCCGTTTCCGGCCCGAGCGGCGTCGGCGTAACCGTAAGGTCACGTGACCCCCGAAGTCACGTGACCCCCCGTGCCTTCCCCTCCTCAAGAGCTGCGCTCTAATTCGGCGTTACAGGGAGTTGTAAACGGCTTTCATTTTTTTTTCGTGACTATAATCAAAATAGATATATTAAAAACTTGGTGCTCGGTTCATACGACGGTTGCTTGTTTTTTGTTTTTTTCTTAGTAAAATGTTCGTGGCTGACAAAACTTGCCTGGTGCTTTACGAATTAAGGAAAATTTCGTGGACCCTATGATCAAACTTTTTTCTTTGTAGAACAAATTCCAGGATGCCGATTACACCTTCCCGGAGTTTGACCGAGAACTTAACCCTTACACCAGTGATAGAAGCGTCATTTGACCTTTTGTAGTTGTATCTTTAGCAGGGAAAATATTGGTCTGGGGCAGCCACTGACGCTTTTGGAGCAGATGCCAACATCTGTTATCACATTACTTGACAATTAATAAAAAAATATTGCATCGCTAAATGAGTTCATCTTTGATAATGATTGAGGTTCCTTTTTGATACTGGAGCTTATTACTTATAACGTTTTCTTATAACAAAATATAGGGCACCAGAGAACACAGAGCCTTCTTTTTAGAAACAAGGCTCTGCTCAGTGTAGGTTCAATTTATAATGAGTACTAAAAATTGATGAACAATTAATCATAGTGCCAAACTTCAGTTGAGATGAAGCACTCTCCCTCCCATTTTTACACCCGGTAGTTTTTTTAGCCTGTAAATATAATTTTTTGTAACGTGCCAGCAAAAATCATGCAATATATTAGCTAGCACGTCTTTCTCAATAAAAATACCCCCCCCCCCCCCTAAGTTTTATATGGTCCTGCCCAGCTCTAGCAGCCATTCGCGACAAGCACAAGCCACCAGGAGTCCAGACACTCCACGAATGGATATATCCCAATGACAACGTCAACGCAACGCTGCTTGCACTGTGGAACTTTGCCAAGGAGGCACACCTTGTCAGCAGAACATGAACTGCAGAATGCCCCCACCGTCCTTCCCCTCTCCCCATACCGGCCACAGAGCCATCCTGATTCAAAAAATTTATTCATTCATTCATGAACCTACCAAACTCAAGACTTTAATATTATAAACTGCAAAAACAACCACCCACATATATTACGAAAACATACACTTGTGCTTGAACAGTGACACTGCTCTTTAGCGGCGTTGGAACATCGATGCCCTTTCGATCTACAGCTGCACGGGAACTACCTTTACTTATGTATTCAAAGATAAAAACGCGATTTTTTTCTCTTTCTCGTTGCATGTATTTTTTTAAAATTAGAGATCAACCTACTATCAAAACTAAAGAAGATAGACCTGTAAAAGTACCATTATAGTACCATCATACATGCCATGTCGCATGTATAACTGATCACATCAACTTTAATTGCCTACATAATCACATTACTGCATCTCATTAGAAATGTTGTGTTTTTGCCCTTAGGTTTTGTTTGTATTCTTTTTTTTTTGTATTTGACCTGTTCACCCACTCCCTCTGTAATGCCTTCGGGCCCTGAGGGATCATTAAATAAATAAATAAACCCAGACGCTCCCCCATGTCAGCCGCTGCTCCTAGCACTCCGGTGCAAAGCGGTGAAGCTCGGAGCGCGCGCGCTGGTGAGAGGTGACACGAAGGCATGCGGCAGAAATGATATTCAAGTGAAATCATGTGGAGTACAAGACCCTGGTTATGTCTTATCACAGTAGCCGCCACCCTACTATCTTGCAATGTTTTCTCGCGACTTTTAGCTTCTGACATCGCCGACATCGTCTGAAAACCAGTCAAGTGCAGTGAATGTCCCGTGACTTGCGCTTTTAGTATGCGTGTTCGTGATTGTACATGTTCGAACCTTTGTCTGTGCTCTGACCCAAGACTAAACAAACTGTACGTTGAGTAGAGACGTTGTGAAATACAAATTTGCACCATTTTTTCTTTTGTCCTATATTCCTAGAAGAGAGCTCCTGCGCATCCTCAGAACGTGTAGGAGGAGATTATATAGAAATGGTCTACAGCCGCAACAATAATTCTCAATAGATTCGTCACAAAATCCGCCCTGAAAGTCTCTGCGTAGTTTCAGCTCGATCCGTATATTTTACAGCTCGCGTGCAGACTCGTTGCTCTTGTCAAGATTTTGGCTACACACTTCACAAATACAGCACCCAAAAGAGCTCCCAATGAAGTCGTTTCAGTCTGCTAGCCAAGCTAAGGAAAAACTAGTAACAGTGGATGAAAGTGCATCCAACTCTGCGGCGCACCTTTGTACACCACAGGACGCCCTAGCGGCCGGACTACAAAGGAGCTTGCGGAAGTGAACGAACAAAAGAGATCCACGCAAGAACGCACGAAATCAAAACTCGTGCTCACGGCGCCGAGACGGAGCGAGAGTTGTCACGCAGCAGCTTGCCGCATATACCAACACAGCCACCTTGTGGATACAAACCAAGAAAAGAAAACAGAGCTCGCATCGGAAACAATGAAACAGGAGGCCGCGTTCCTCATTTGCAAGGCTGGCGGATAATAATAGATGGGAGTTGGACGGCCCCGATGTTTTCGAATATTGTTACCGGACAGAATAAGTATAGTCTATTTGAAATTGCGAGGCGACGTCCGGGAAATTTACCGCCCGTCGCTTTGCATTCAATGTCCTTTTCAGACTTCTTTACACGATGACACAGAGAATGCGTGAAGAGCTAAATTTGACTTCTTTTGCTGGAGCGGGCCCACGGCGGTAAGCAGACACATTACATATGCGTCTGCTTACGGCGCATTTAATGGGAGGCATTAAGATAACTTCCAACTACTTACCATGGTGGTAATCTCTGACAGGGCCGCGCAAGCTGAAGTTCATGTATTACGGCGAAGATGTCCCTTCCGTAATACAACGGAACTTGTTAAGGTAAGAACCGACCACAACGGGTCATCTCCGATTAGGATTCGTGTATGACTCCTCCAAGATCTTGTAATGTCGGATGTGTGCATGCTATTATAGAGTCGTTAAGGTACTCTAACTATCAACCATATACCATGGCGATCATCTCTGACGGAGTTGCACAAATGAGGTTCATGCAACTCCACTAGTAATAATATAGAAGTCATTAATTAAGGTAGCCACCAACCACGTACCATGGTGATCATCTTCGACGAGGTTGCATAAGTTGAGGTTCATGTGCAGCCCCGCCAAGATATTTCTTGTGATGAAATATGAAAGTTAAGGCAACTGCCAACTACACACTACGGTGATCATATCCGACGGGGATGCACGAGTTGAGGTTCAAGTGCACCACCGCCTAGATATTTCTTGTGTATGAAATATGAAAGTTAAGGCGACTGCCAACCACGCACTACGGTGATCATATCCGACAGGGATGCACGAGTTGAGGTCCAAGTGCAACCCCACCAAGATATTTCTTACATAAGAAAAATGAAAATTAAGGCAACTGCAAACCACGCGCTATGGTGATCATCTCCGACGGGGAAGCACAAATTAAGGCTCATGTGCAATCCCGCCAAGATATTTCCTGCGTATGAAATATGAAAGTTAAAAGGAACTGCAAGCAACGCACTATGGTGATCATCTCCGACGGGGATGCACAAGCTGAGAGTTCATGTGCAACCTCGCCAAGATATGTCTTGTGTATGAAATATGAAAGTTAAGGCAACTGTCAACCAAGCACTACGGTGATCCTATCTGACGGGGATGCACAAGTTGAGGTCCAAGTGCAACCCCGCCAAGGTATTTCTTGCGTATGAAATATGAAAGTTAAGGTAACTGGAAACCACGCACTACAGTGATCATATCCGACGGGGATGAACGAGTTGAGGTCCAAGTGCAACCCCGCCTAGATATTTCTTGTGTATGAAATATGAAAGTTAAAGCAACTGCCAACCACGCACTACGGTGATCATATCCGACAGAGATGCACGAGTTGAGGTCCAAGTGCAACCCTGCCAAGATATTTCTTGCATAAGAAAAATGAAAATTAAGGCAACTGCAAACCACGCGCTATGGTGATCATCTCCGACGGGGAAGCACAAATTGAAGGCTCATGTGCAATCCCGCCAAGATATTTCCTGCGTATGAAATATGAAAGTTAAGGGAACTGCAAGCAACGCACTATGGTGATCATCTCCGACGGGGATGCACAAGTTGAAGTTCATGTGCAACCTCGCCAAGATATGTCTTGTGTATGAAATATGAAAGTTAAGGCAACTGCCAACCACGCAACTACGGTGATCGTATCCGACGGGGATGCACAAGTTGAGGTCGAAGTGCAACCCCGCCAAGGTATTTCTTGCGTATGAAATATGAAAGTTAAGGTAACTGGAAACCACGCACTATGGTGATCATCTCCGACGTGGATGCACTAATTGAGGTTCATGTGCAACCCCGCCTAGATATTTCTTCCGTATGAAATATAAAAGTTAAGGCAACTGCAAACCACGCACTATGGTGATCATCTTCGACGGGGATGCACAAATTAAGATTCATATGCAACCCCGCCAAGATATTTATTGCGTATGAAATATGAAAGTTAAGGCAACTGCAAGCCACGCACTATGGTGATCATATCCGACGGGGATGCACAAGTTGAGGTTCATGTGCAACCCCGCCAAGATATTTCCTGCGTATGAAATATGAAAGTTAAGGGAACTGCAAGCAACGCACTATGGTGATCATCTCCGACGGGGATGCACAAGTTGAGGTTCATGTGCAACCTCGCCAAGATATGTGTCTTGCGTATGAAATATGAAAGTTAAGGCAACTGCCAACCACGCACTACGGTGATCGTATCCGACAGGGGATGCAGAAGTTGAGGATCCGAAGTGCAACCCCGCCAAGGTTATTTCGTGCGTATGAAATATGAAAGTTAATGTAACTGGAAACCACGCACTTTGGTGATCATCTCCGACGTGGATGCACTAATTAAGGTTCATGTGCAACCCCGCCAAGATATTTCTTCCGTATGAAATATGAAAGTTAATGCAACTGCAAACCACGCACTATGGTGATCATCTTCGACGGGGGTGCACAAATTAAGATTCATATGCAACCCCGCCAAGATATTTATTGCGTATGAAATATGAAAGTTAAGGTAACTGCAAGCTACGCACTATGGTGATCATCTCCGACGGGGATGCACAAGTTGAGGTTCATGTGCAATCCCGCCAAGATATTTCCTGTGTATGAAATTTGAAAGTTAAGGGAACTGAAAGCAACGCACTATGGTTATCATCTCCGACGGGGATGCAGAAGTTGAGGTTCATGTGCAACTCGCCAAGATATTTCTTGTGTATGAACTATGAAAATTAAGGCAACTGCACAACCACGCACTACGGTGATCATATCCGACGGGATGAACAAGTTGAGGTCCAAGTGCAACCCCGCCTAGGTATTTCTTGCATATGAAATATGAAAGTTAGGGCAACTGAAACCACGCACTAGGTGGTCATCTCCGACGTGGATGCACTAATTAAGGTTCATGTGCAACCCCGCCAAGATATTTCTTCCGTATGAAATATGAAAATTAAGGCAACCGCAAACCACGCACTTTGGTGATCATCTTCGACGGGGATGCACAAATTAAGGTTCATATGCAACCCCGCCAAGATATTTATTGCGTATGCAATATGAAAGTTAAGGCAACTGCAAGCCACGCACTATGGTGATCATCTCCGACGGGGATGCACAAGTTGAGGTTCATGTGCAACCACGCCAAGATATTTCTTGCGTATGAAATGTGAAAGTTAAGGCAACTGCAAGCCGCGCACTATGGTGATCATCTCCGACGGGGATGCACAAGTTTAGGTTCATGTGCAAACCCGCCAAGATGTTTATGTAGTAACCATGGAGTTAATTAAATTAACTATCAACTAGTACTACGCATCTTGGTAATTATCTCCGATAGAATTGCACAAGTGAAAGTTTGCAACCAAGCCAAGATGTTTCCTCCGTATGAAATATGGAAGTTATTAAGGCAACAGCCAACCACGTACTCTATGATGATCATCTCCAACGTGGTTGCACAAGTTGAGGCTCATGTGCAACCCCTCTAAGATATTCCTTGCGTATAGAGGGTGTTACTTTTTAAGCTTAACAGTTTGTTTAAAAAATGTCGTGAAAGCTACACTTATGCGGTTTGTTCAGGTGGAGTTATACGGCCAGGGGGACATAGTATAAGGGCTAATCGTAGCGATCAGTCGGCTAATTAAGTAACATTTTTGTTAATTGACTTTTTAATTTGTGGAAATATATATTGGGATCCGATTAGAATCTTGCTGAGCGTCACCGAAAACCGCTAAATCAGCCATTTTCAGAAAGACTTTGAGCTCGTGAGAGGCGCATGTAGTACCACTCGTGCAACAGGAGCAAGGCTACCGGTGCGATAACGTGCCGGGCGACTTTCCCTCTCTTATCAAAACCCCAGCCTTGTACCTGCTGCACGAATTGTAACTTTAGCACATTACTACGCTTCTCACGCGCTCAAAGTCTGTCTAAAATGACTGATTTAGTGGTTTTCGATGACGCTTCAGCAAGTTTCTGATTGGAACCACATGTCTATTTTCAATAATTAAGAAGTTAATTAACAAATTTTACTTGATTAGCCCACTTATCGTTACCATTAGCCCCTTATACTATATCCCCTGGCCGTATAACGCACCTGCAGAAACCGAATAAGTGTAGCTTTCACGGCTTTTTGTTTAAACAAATCTGTTAAGCTTAAAAACTACCCTGTATACGATATCATAGGGGTCATTAAGGTTACTACCAACCACGCACCTTAGTGGTTATCTCCGACGGAGTCTCACAAGTGGAGGTTCATTGCAACCACGCCAAGATATTTCCTCCATATGAAATTCCATGGAAGTTATTAACTGCCAACCACGCACTGTGGTGATCATCTCCGATGGGGATGCACAAGTTGAGGTTCATGTGCAACCCCACCAAGATGTTACTTGCACATGCAATTGCATGGTTGGTTCATAAGGTTCATGAGCGACCTTCCAAGATGTCCCCTATTAAGGTAACTACGAAACGTACCATGGTGATCATCTCCGACGGTGTTGCACAAGTCGAGGTTCATGTGCAACCCCGTCAGGGTATTCCCTGCGTAGTGTATAGAAGTCATTAAGAAAACTAATATCCACGCAACATGATAATCGTTTCCGATGGGTTTACACAAGTTTAGGCTCATGCAGCGACACAGCCAAGCTATTTCCTCTGAACGTACTATCATGAAAGTCATTTAGGTCGTTAGGCTAAGTCGCTTAGCGAAACGTCGGCTGCCACTCCGAGGCTTTCAGCGGGTTCCTTTTCAAGACCTTCCTGCCAGCTTCAATTACCCTCATGTATTGTTTGAACACTACGACGGTTACTATCTAACGGGGTTGAATAAGTTGAGGCTTCTGTGTGAACCGGCGAAGATGTCTCTGCCTAGGTATCATACATTATAAAAGTTATTCAGACTGCAGCGTCGAAATCTTGAGACTTGTACATCAACAGGACATTCAAAGGACAGCCGCCAAATTGTCTGGTGTAATGCAAGTCGGGGCCGAATTAATGGAGGGAGAGGGGCGCTTCCCCCAAGCCCTGCAAAGGCAAAATTTTTTGTAAGCGAAAATCTGCATACACTATGGTATTTTTTTTGGGAAGAATGTTTAGTTTTTGGTGAAATGTCAAATATTAGGTCAACAAAATAAATCCGAGCAACGCTTCGCCCGTGCACGTCAGATCTCTCTGGATACCCCCCCCCCCCCCCCCCCCCCAAGCCTGACCTATATATCCGCCCCTGAAGGCAAGAGTCCGTGATATCAGTAACTAGAAACCAACCAGGAGGCATCAAATCTGTAAGTTTACCAAGAAACCGAGTAAATGTGACAAGAGGCACTATGTAGTTTGTTTTAATTTCCCTTTCTGTCAGACTGAGAGATGCCTCCTCCTCTCTCCCCCTCCCTGGGAGACTCCGAGGATTTATGTGCAACCCCGCCAAGATTTTCCCTGCATTTTGGTAGAAGGTAACTGTTTGACATTTTAGTACTCATCAAACACATGTCACCAACACCACATTGTGAGACATTCCAGCAAAAGCTCTTCACCTTGAGATTCTTGTGAGCAAGGGTACTTGCTGATAGTGCGACGCACCATTTTATCTGGATTTACTTCCAATGCATACCAGGTGGGACGGGTTCTCACACCGCTTAGTATACCTTCATCAGAAGGACGGCTGTCTCTCCGGAGGACAGCAGGTCCCTGGCCGAAGCAACCTCCTCGGAACCCCGCTGCAGGGAGGCCCGCACTGTGTGAGGCGACGCGGCTGACAGCAGCGTCACGGACACCCGATACACCTGGTTGGGCCGCACCACTTTGGACGCCAGGACCAGGTACCTCCTGCAGAGAAAGGCGATATTTCGCATTTATTAACACGCGCCACAACAGAGCGTGAAAACGATCAGTTCAACAATAAATCAGTAACGATGATAATCCCTAGGAGAAGGAGAACAAGGGGGACGCAGGACAAACACAAATCTCCAAACGCAGCTAGGTGACTGGTGCGCGACTGAAAAGATCTGCCTGGCCTTAGTATCGAACCAGGGACCTCTCCATTTCCAGTGGAGCGCTCTACCAACTGAGCTAACCAGGGGTTATATGTTAGTGGAGCAAACGGGTTTTAACATTCGCCACCAGTCAACACCAACAAGGGTGAACGGCCTGCATTTTAAGTTTGTGATTTTAATGCAAAGGTGCAGCAAGCTGGAAAAGAATAACGATAATAATTCCTGGAGAAGGGGTTGCCTGTCACCTAGCTGTATTTGGAGATTTGTGTTCGTCATTTGCCTCCCTTGTTCCACTTCTCCAGGGGATACTATCTTATTTTTTTGTCCAGCTCGCTGCACCTCGGCATTAATTGCATCAACACAATAAAACAGTGATGGTGCAGGCGAGTTGGTGTAAGATTACCATTTCTTTAAGACACCTGAAACTGTGGAGCAACTTGAAGCCACGAAAGTAAAATAAGCAGGGAAAGGACGACAAGAACCAATGCCTCAAACTTAAACTCAACTGAAACTGAGCGGAGTTTGAGACGTTGGTTCATGTTGTTCTTTCACTGTTTCCTCTAATTTGGTCGCTTCAAGTTTCTTCACCCAGTTTTGGCTACTTAAAGAAAATGAATTAATTGAAAACGCTTTTAGTGCTGCTGGACCAGATAAGTTCGCTGTGAAGACGCTATCCAGCTAACGGTCACCTGTAGTACACATGGGGCTTCGATGCGTACGTGAGTTCGCTCGGGCTTTTTGTACGGTTCAACCATACTTCTAATCCGAATATCCAAAAGTTGTACTTTAACGAGAAGTTCCTGGTAATTGACTATCACCCGGAACTTTCTACGATACGAATAATTCGAACCCATCCCTTTTCTCTTGACAACACCAAACAAACTGGATCCTGTCACCTTTTTCTTTCTCTTCCACCGTTGAAGTTTCTAGTTTTCTCGCCCCAGTCTCAAATAATTCATCAAAATGGTAAAAAAAAAAGACATTGATGAAAGGTTCTTTCTTTTTCGCGACTGGAAAAGTAATTCTCGGAGGAAAACACCGAACGTGACTGGGCTTTGCAGTTTTTATCGCCGTGCACGCATAATGTCGACAATGTACTCCTTCCTTTTTCATACCAGTTTAATTTTTTGAGTAGAGACTAATTTGCGATGCTCACAAACATTCCGAAATAACATCCTTGGAATAGCGTCGATCGGTTTACTAATAAAAAGAACGCAGAGCAAAAAAACAAAACAACAACAAAACAAACAAAAAAAACACACACTTTATAGTTACTTTAAAAAGTATATGTATATATATTTAAATTAACTATAAAGTGTTTTGTCGTCATGTTTCTCGTGCCGTTTGCCTTTTAGGAATAAAGTACGTCGTTTTTTTTTATAAATTTTTGGTGTTCGTGAGCCGTGAGGTCGCTATAACCTCATCATTTGACGGTGCTATAGCTTTTCAGATTTAATGTTTTATATGCGTAAATGTGCACTGCCGGTGCTATTTTTTATATTAGGCTTTTATATGCGTAAATTTGAGCTAAAATTGTAATATGCTTTCCTTTTGTGTTCATGTGGTTTTTACAAGTGACAACTTTGTGCAACTTTCTAAGTTCTTTTTTTTTTGTCGCAAGTTTGGTGCAATTGTGTAAATGTCTCTCGACCTCTTTTGTAATGGCCTTCAGGAGGAGGCGGACAGTATTGTAAAATAAATAAAAATAAACATATATACTAGTTTTCACCTCAAGAATCGTAGTAAACTAAGTCCGACGCCTCGCGGATCATTACTAATTTACTCGTTTATGTGGAGAGTTATGATAATATATGCAGGCGCATTTTAGAGTAGATATACGAGGTGTGATCCAAAAGCTCCGAGAGTGATTTTCTAGCGTAAAAAGAGAGGGCAGCACAGTGATGCGGGCCGCGCGCGTCGCAGTAGAAAGAAGGGAGGGACCTTCGTGTCTCGTTATACCAAGGGGAATCGCTCTGTGAACATTTGGAGCTGCGCCACACGAGTTTTTGTGACCACGTGCACGGGCACAATGGCGATCTCACCACAGACTGCAAACCGGAGAAAGAGCGAACATCAGTTCTGCGTCAAACTCGGCAAATATAACACAGATACCTTCGAAATGATTCAGCAGGCTTGTGTCAA
Source organism: Ixodes ricinus (assembly GCA_037355805.1). NCBI lineage: Eukaryota > Metazoa > Arthropoda > Arachnida > Ixodida > Ixodidae > Ixodes > Ixodes ricinus. The sequence goes on along the minus strand of JAZHYW010070364.1, from coordinate 252,617 downwards.
AAGCAGTGAATTTTGTGAAGTGTTTTAAGTGACACTCGCGCTTCAGGAACGGCAGAACATCGCTGAAAGACGAAGGGCGGTAGGGCGACCTTATCCGACCTCTCCTTGACTTCAGTGACGTTCTGCCATTCTTGATGCGCGAATGCCACTCCGAACACCTCGCACACCTCACTGCTTTTTGAGATAAGCTTTCTAAATCATTTCAGAGGTCTCTGTTTTAGATTTTCCGAGATTTCCGTAAAATTTATGTTCCTCTCTCTTTGGTTTGCAGTCTTTGGAGAGATCGCCATTATGCTCGTGCATGTGGTCAAACAAACTTCTGTAGCGCAGCTCCAAATGTTCACAGAGGCACGCCCTTTGGAACGAGTACGTCCTTCCTTCGACTGCTGCGCGGACATCACTGTGCTGCCCTCTCTTTTACGCTACAAAATCACTCTCGGAACTTTTTGATCACACCTCGTATGTTATCTTATCAAGACGTGCACGCTTTAAACGCCAAAAGCATCGCTTCTTCCTCCAACAATCAAATCTTGCAAGAACTACTTCGCGCGGCGTATGAACGATGCGCAAAACTGGCTTTTTCTTGAGGTGAAAACGAGTATAGAGGTCTATGTAACGCCTAAACACTAACAGGAACACATTCGTTTGGCCCAAACGGGATGGTTTGTGGCCCGCATGCTGGGACACAAAACGTGCAGTCTCCGACAATATGAAAGACCCTTTCGCCGAGACAGTTATTGCGGCATTGCTAAGTACGCTTTGACCGGAGGCGCTTTGTTTTTAGGGAAAGAATATAACAAACGTTTCTTTATTTCCTCATTCCAAGACATGTGGGCCTGGCCAAAGTGAATCCAGCATCGCCGCCTGAAACTGCGCATCCGAATGGGTCGTCTATATTGTTAGAGGACTGCACACCACCTGTGTACCTGCCCCGCCCCCACAAATACCCCCCCCCCCCAAATTACATATATTATACAATAAAAAAAGATCTCGAAACGATAAAAAGCAAGCAGCCGGTACGTGATTGGTCGCGAAATCTGTCTTTCCGTCGAAGTGAGCGTTCCTTGCATCTACGACTTTTAGCGGGAAACCTCAACAATGCATCGCGTGAGTCGCGTATTATTATACGTATAATATGCAACACTTAGTGCGAGATTCCAATATTTTTATTAAAAATAAATACATATATAAAATCTACCACTTTGTGAAATAAAACGAATTCCTTAAAAGCGCATTGGAAAAAAACTTTTTTTTAAATTTATTATTTAGTTTTATACCCGTACAGTTTCCAGACTAGACAAATGGCAATTTCAAGTCTTTTTTTTTTTTCTTTTTGCTCGGAACAAGTTTGTACGGAGAGGCAGTTTCCGGAGACGGACTGGAATAGTTGGCAACACCTCCGCGCGAGACCTTCCTCCGTTCCCGCCGCGCCTCATGGCCTCGCAAGGACCGCACGGACGTGACGCGCATCGCGAGGAGAAACCGGGCAGACGTTCAACGTCTATTCTGGGCGGTTACAAACGTGATCGGTGCACGTCGTTCGAGTCAAGCACCCCTATAAAATCTGCCGCGTCAACAAAAACGACAACCAAATGAGGGAAGGTGTAGACGTAGGAAAGCGGAGTCACTGACGGCTTAAGAAAAGCAGGGCGTGGCCAGCCCCTAGCATCTTAGGCCACAGGCAATGAGACTGCTGCATTAGCTGACAAGAACGCCGAAGGGCTAACAAAGTGTATATGCCATCTATATGTTGTGCGAATACAGCTTCCAATCGAATAACGTACCATCATCCCTAGCTTCAACCTCACAAAGAGAGCCGGTACGTCGTGGATTTTGAAAACTATGCGGAACGCAAGTTCGTCTGCTTCTTTTGCGGGGTTGTGGTGACGTCAGAACGATGCCGAGCTCTGATTGGCTCTGATTAAAGGACAGTGGGTAGTTCTCAAAGCAAGCTGCCTTGAGGTCTGCCCACTATCCTTCCAATCAGAGCCAATCAGAGCTCGGCGTCTTTCTGACGTCACCACAACCCCCGCAAAAGAAGCAGACGAACTTGCGTTCCGCATAGGAATGGCACAGTGCCATTCGAGTCGAACCACTGTTCGCACGTCGTTGGTTTATCTGTGTACAGGACAGAGTGTGTAGGGGCAGGGACTCGGTCAATCTATGTACACGTTTTTCTCTCACCTCCTTTTCCTAGGCAGATGTAGATGCAGTCAATAGATATTTGATTTTATGCAGTCCATGTCCGGTAGACGGGAACGTTTATATACGTTCCTTTTTATGTGCCAATTGAGGTACGATTCCAGAACGTTTAAACGGCAGCATATGACAACAAATATAACGCGGTTCGTCGGAACCAGGTAGAAGTCCCTTGATACTTTTACTATAGTCGGTGACAGGTTAAGAGTGCAGTGGAAGCTCCTCCCAGCTCTTTTCACTTTAGGAGTGCGAACACTGGCGAGGAGGCGGCAACGCGTTTCTGTTTTTCTTTTTGTGTGCGTGTGTGTGTGTGTGGGGGGGGGGGGATTTTAAATAGGACATGAGTCAGGCTGCATATTTTTCGTTATCTCAGTTAGTATATACACTATTTCTTTATCTCTCATCTCGTCTGTATTTCTCTGCTGTTAAAAACCATAAGACGAGATCTTCGGAGACGCTGCAACTCAAATATCTTCGGAGACAAGATCTTCTTTGTGTTGCAGCTATCATTTTAGTCTTCTGCTCGAGCTTTTTACATTCGAAGCTGCTTGTGTCCACTTCTATCAACGGCTGTCGTTCGCATATTTGATTAAGTCATCTTACAATAGTCCGCATAAAAATAATATATATCGAAATTAACGTTTTCGCTCTGTGAAAAAGCACCTCGACGTGGATCCGATGAGGTCAACCTCGCCCCCTGACAGCTCTACTGCGATGAGATGTACTAAAGTGCTTTGGTCAGAATTGCTTCGCACGCCTGGCTGAAAAGCTCTTCGTGCTGTGCCAAATAGTTGAGCTCCAGTTTGTGCCCAGCTGTAATTTCCAAGCATGATATGCTCAGGGACGTTAAAGGCCGACGTACACTTCGCGCTTTCCACTTTTGCCCGCCTCCTTCTTTCCTATATCCTCTCCACATTTCACATTGCCCCAACTTAGCCACATTAGCTCCCCTCACAGCTGAGGAGAGAGGAGCGCTAAAAGGATTATCTTCCCTGCAGACAACTGAGTCTATACGTCGGCCTTAAAGGAAGGAATTCCTGCAGCGGACTGAACACGACTCCACGGAGATTCCTGTCGGCATATAACAGAAAATTCAGTCAAAACTGTAAAGAAAGTAAGAAACTATCAAACAGCTAAAACTTCCCAGCGTATTGCTCCTGCTTCGCGTGTGGTGAGTTAATTGTGGCTGAATGTACGTCAAGCTTTTGTCAAGTCGTTGCTCAGTCAGGAGAGATGCCATCTTCAGATAGTCACTTCTATCAGCGTTACGGTAATTCACGGTTAATTCCCGAAGCATCCAAACACCTGCTCTGAAAATGGACAAAACTGGAGACAGACTTTCACGACTTCGGTGCGTGAAAATTATGACATCTTTACCGTACAAGGAAAGTTGGCGTAGAAGTATTGGACTTGGCCACTGAGTACTGCACAAGGACGATCGGCAATATTTTATTCAGATTCCAAACATGAACATGCCGCGAAAGTAATTGGGGATTGCAAAAAGAAGGTCATAATCGTAATATACATGATAAGGTCTATTTGGTGGACCTGCCTGTTGTTTCTTAAAACCAAAACAGATATTACACCATTTTAATCACTCCGTCTAAAATGAGTGAAGGTCAACTCAAAGCAAAACGTTATGTGCCTATGCGTTCTGTACCAATTCTTGATTTGTTTTTGTACCCGCTCAAAGATGAAATTACAAAGCAAGAACTGAAATCTGCTGACCTCAGCAGATCCATGTTGAGGTGTTTCATAAAAGGAAAACATTCAGTCTGATATATATTCCCTTAATGTCGGCCATCGTATTGAGACTCGACCAGATCTGTGAACTTTACATATTGTTAATAAAACCTGACACTCGTAAGCTCCAGCGTAAAAAGCAGGAGCAGCTAGGTGACTGGGGTGCTAGTGACAACACCAGGTCTACCGTTTGTAGATATCGTCTGGTTTTAACAACCGTTAGGATTGAGTCGGTGCAATTTTCAGGAGGAAAAGAGCATGACAAACCGAAGAACACAGACAATATGAGGAATAAAAAATCTATATACTAAACTGAGATAAACAAAAATATGCACCCCGCTCAAGTGTAATAAAAATAATAATAATAACAATATATTTATTGCAAATGCTTTAAGTACATCAATGCACAGTAGCGGGACCATCAAATCCATAAAGGCTTGTAAGACTAGTCCCTAAAATATTACATTTTTACACACCTAGATCAAAATAAGAAAATGCCGAGAGCCGGAACGCATGACAAAAAAGATAGTATGTACAAGCAGAGAGCCAGAAACGCGTGACAATGGGGAATATGTACAGGCAGAGCACCACGGCACAATGCACAGAGTTCTCACTGAAAGTGAAAAGAGCAAAATAAAATTGTATCGGTACATAAATACAACATTACATGCCTGAACAAAAAGCTATCAGTCGACGTTTCAAAGCTCCTCGAGATGTGACATCAATTAGCGCAGAGGGAAGGTTATTAAAAATGTGAGGCACGTAATGTAGGCAAATGCATTTCCCAAAATGTGTGTTGATGCTCATCGGTGTAAAGAGTGTCGGATCTCGAATAATAATAATAATATATTTTTTAATAATAATAATAATAATAATAATTTTATTTGATCACGCATTTAACTAAAGCTAGATACACGGGCCTGTCAAAGCTAATAATAAAATAATAATATTAATAATAATAATATATTTCTTGACCGTTCTGGGTATCCAGGGCACAACACAGGTTCGTCAAAGCCTTCAAGGGCTTGTAGGAGGGAACGAAATAATAATAATAACAAAAATAAGAATTATCAAGAAGAAGAAGGAGGAGAAAAAGAAGGAGAATAATAATAATAATAATAATAATAATAATATGCCTCGGACAAAGCAGAGTTCAAGAAACGGGCGCATCAAAGCCAACACAAAGTGGCGCACATGAGATAGCATGCACACTGTCCCGAATCAAAGCGTAGAGTTCAAAATAACCTACGGCACCTAAAGTAAAAAAGAAGGAAAAATAAGGCAGCTTCTATAGACAGAGAAAGCATCCGAGGATGTCCAGTAGGAGCCACGTAGTATAAAAAACAGAAGAAAAAAAACATACACCAAAGAAGCGCCAGCGAAGACTTTCTTTAGAACGCAATACTATTTAACACTTTCTTGATTTTTCGCATAGAAGTAAAAGTCAGCAGTTCAGCAGGTAGTTGAGAAAATAAATGTGAAACATAATAAGTTCGTGTACTTTCGCCACATTTTTTTTGCCCCTTTTTTAATATCTGGATTGTGACGAAGATTACGATAGGATGAATTTGCGATTTTGAATTTAATAGATTCAACAGATTGGACGTAAAGTGCTTGGAAGTTTGGCAGGCCAAGGATCTTGAAAGGGTCGGTGTCCTCAGGTATACCAGGAGCTTGTAGGAAACACTTGTTAGGATAGCCTTCATCACGCGGTCGATCTTGACTTTCCAGAAAGCGGAGCCATTCCCGAAGACAGTTATGCCGTAGCGAAGAGCACTGTATTCAAGAGCATGTGCAATGCTTTTCGAATTGAAAGGGGCATAAAAGGTTTAGACCGATATGAAGACAGCGGGAGTTTCGGAGATTTTTTAAAGCTACATGTGAAAAGAACATGCCATTTTAGGCCGCTATCAAAACATAATCCAAGGTATTTAACGCCATCCGTGTACTCTAGAGGGATGCAAGTGCACTGCGTGCATGTAGAGGAGTTCAAAATAAATAGGAAGCCAAACTTACTACTTTGAGCGGACTGAAAAATAAAAAAACACTTGAAAAAAAAAAGAAAAAAACCTGCGTCTATTTTTTCGCACAACACTCGGAGAACCAATCACCGCAACTTACGGAGGCGGCTCAGCGAATGACGATGCCGAAACATATGTTGTCGTTGTTTATTTCTTAAAGGAGCGGTGCAACGATTTTATGATTAAAAGAATTTGCATCTTGTCATTTTTACGTTGTTTATCGTGTCCCGGAGGATAGAAAAAACACTTCCTTAATTAAAAATGTCACGATTCCGCTGCATAATCGCAAAGCAAAAGTCGAGCTTTTTCCCCCACCTGCAACCCCAAGTGGCAGCCGAAGGAACTACGGCGAAAAGATTACGTGACCTCGCTCGGCTCTAAGCTGCAGCATAACGCCCGCTAATGTCAGCAGAGAGAGGGAGAGGAAGCGTCCTCCGAGATAGCACACGGGAAGCTACACGGCACTCCGAATGACGTCACTGGGAGTGCGACCGGGTGTGACCCTGAAGACTGGGAGTGAGTTGAGGGGTGCCCGAAATGCCAATATTTATCTTTTTTTACGCAACAACTAGGACACGCAGGCGAAATCGGTTTTCTGTTCTTTACTTCAAATGTGTCAGAGGGCAACTTCCACAAATTTTTGGCCGAAGTCTGGAAATCGTTGCACCCCCCCTTTAATAAAGAAAATAAATACAGTGAAAGGAAGGAAACGGAAACGCGTAGTTAGACCAAAAAACGCCGTCTGAGTTGTGACATTAAGCAATGCAAGCATGACGTATTGCATTGCTTAATGTCACAACTCAGTCTGCGTTTTTTGGTCTAAACATATGTTTCGGCATCGTCATTCGCTGAGCCGCCTCCGTAAGTTGCGGTGATTGGCTCTCCGAGTGTTGTGCGGGAAAGTAGACGCTCAGGTTTTTTTTTTTGGAGTGCTGTTCTTTTCTTTTCTTTTTTTTAACATTGATCGAAATTAGGTTTTTCTCAGACCAGTCCATTATCGCAGTCGCATGACGTTGTAACTGACGATTTGAATCTAAGTAATGGATGTGTTGCGACATGATTAGTGTCTTCTCGTACTCTTAAAGCTTGCATCCTGGTACAGAGTCAGCGATGTCATTGACAAAAATGTTCAACAATAGAGGTGATAGGATTGAACCTTGCGGTACGCCTGCTTTAAGTTTGTTTCAAGCATAGAGTTATTACAGATAAACGCTAGAGGCTCAGCTGGCGCTAGTGTGCTGTTGCATTTTGAAGCAGACAGCAAGCAGTCAGAAATTGACTTCCGGTAATGCATTTCTATGGGAAAAAGCGAGTGCATTTTTCTCTGCGCTCGATTATAAGAGCAAATATCGCGAATAATTTGTACGTACCAGGCACATTGGAACATTTCTCAGTCACGCAGACGAAATAATTGGTCAGTTACGGCGTTTTTCTTTCAAATTCATCGCATTAAAAACGGTGCTAAAACGGCTTCGTACGTGTATTTTTGTGCACTGTCGGACACTGTTAGCGCGAACACGGCGTCGACGCTTTCCAACATGGGGGATATACGTGCCAAACGAACGAAGGACATGTGGAAAACCAAGAGAGACGGCAAGAACTACGCAGTAACACTGGATAAGTAACTCCTTGTGCACGCAGACGATCAAAATAAATTGAAAGCCACGTAATATAGTCAGATTTGCAATAAATAAGTACTGCTTCATTCTTTCTGCTCATGAATATGTGCGAAGATGCTTGTTCTGGGTTCAAATCATCACCCGCACGCTCCAAATCTTTGCAAATGGGGGAGCCAGAGAGCAGGTGCCCGATAAAAACTGCCCGACATAGGAAATAATTAAACGAAACACCTTTCGTAGCTCACGTGCTTTATTTTTTGCGTTCGAATGTTTCTTTAACCGATCGTAAAGATGCACGACGGAGTCATTTTCATACAATGACAGGACGGGCATATTAGCAATATATAAGCACCACCGAAATGCTAGCAAACCTTGAACACACTCTACATTCCTTTCGATCGTTAGTTTGCTTAGAATCGTCGCTCGTTTTCACATACCTTCCTTGAAACAGAGGTTTGGGCCTGAAATAGAGCGAAGTTTAACATCGTTCAGTGATAAAGAAAAATGCTGTAACTAAAGCAATTACACTTTCACAATACCAATAAAGGTACATACTATCCGGTACAACCGAAATGACAAAAGTTATTCATGTTATTTTCCGGCGAAGAGACAAAATTCACGCGCGTTTTCCCATAGGAATACACAGGGAGGCTGGAAATGTAGACTGCATGCTGTCTGCTTCAATTTGCAACCGGAAGTCCCGTAGACACTAGCGCCAGCTGAGCCTCTAGCGTTTATTGTAATAACTCTATGGTTTCAAGAGCTTTGAATACCACCCGCAGTCACCAATTGGGACCGAATAAACAGATAATTCTCGCAAAGGAAAAGAAAGACCCGCGGAAGCCTGTGCTGTAGAGTTTTTCAAAAGTAAATTGTGACTGACAGTGTCAAATGCTTTGGACGCGTCCAAGAATAGAGTTGAGGTGATAAGGTTGTGGTCAGAAGCAGAGTAATGATTGTCTGATGATTATGATGAGGATTCTTCTTCTTCTTCTTCTTCTTCTTATTATGATTGATGATGATGAATAATAATAATTACAATAATAATAATAATAATAATAATAATAATAATAATAATAATAATAATAATAATAATAATAATAATCAAGTGCCCCAAAACAACCACAATGGTCTTTAGATTGGTGCACCTGACAAAATTATACGTGATCACACTCATTATCATCATACTCATCATCATCATCATACAAAAATTGTACAAAACCCAAAATTGAAAATGAGTAAAATGCGAGTTGTGGTTCGAATCGAATAGCGCAGCATCATCACTAGCTTCAACACTGTAAAGAGTCCCAGTATGTCCTGGGTTTGCCTGACACTGCGAAGGTTACGAATGACGCAGCGCTACTCGATTCGAACTACTATTCGCACACCCCTACATCTACAGGTACTAACATTCTCTGAAGAGCCGACTGCGTGTCGGCGACTTTTGGGGAGCAAATGGCAGCGGACGGAAGCAGGATTAACTGACAGACGCCATTTTGTTCCTGCAAAAATGGGCTTCGTCATTCGTGTTGGTTGTCGTTACTTGTAAAAGAAAGATATACCAAGGGGCTCTAGACAGAACATCCTATGCCGGCACGCATGATCGAAAAAGACATTGTCAATCTGTGCTGGTACATCAAGAAATTCGAGAGAATGACGAAACGCAAACGAATGGCGATGACCTCCAACACTAGTCAATTTGTTAAGAGCGTTGAGAGCAGTGGCCCCTCCTGGATCCAAAATGTTCCTTTGCGCTTAACTTCTTTCGCCATCCCGCTTTCCTTCGGATGTTGTGGCGTCTTCAGTAACCTGTTTTCTTCTTCAGTTTTTTTAGCTTTTCCGATTCTACAAAGCGTATCATGTTTACCACACAAAGCGCACCGACACCGTGCACACAGAAAACAGAGCCAGTTCGTACGGGAGAGAGCTCTGGAATCCCCGTATTCCTACGTATTTCACGCTTTCGAAAATATCCGCTTAGGGCAGGCCCTGCCAGAAACGAATCGGTGCGGCGCTGAACATGGGAGCAACGTCGCACATAGGCCATTAATTTAGCAACGGTCGCGGGTTCCTCCGAGCAGGAAAGCGAGAAAAGCAAACGAAGAAACGCCCCGTAAACCGGAAGTCCTGCTCCGCTTCCCTTCCCACGGGTGGTAGCGAGTGCAGTACAGCGACCACCTGACGCGTCGTGTGCCAAACGGGGCTAACCCGGTTTCGGTGACCTCTTCGATTTTGCATTTTCTACTCGTATATCTTTAAAAAAAAGAAAAAAAGGAAAGACCTATTTATTCGTTCTATAAAAACAATTACCCTATTTATCCACGTGAACTACAAAACTAAAAGCTGACTTCACTTCTTTTTTTTTTTCGGGTGTAACTTTGTTGTCAGAAGAGGAATTTTGTAAATGTGAACATAAATATGTTTCACTCAACGACGCCTCAAAGCGCCATGTCACCACTCGACATACTTGGGTAAATTACTTCGGCAACATGATTTAATTACAATGGCAACTACATTGCTCCAAAAAGTAATTAATTTAAAGTAGAATTATTAGTGAAAAACTTAATTCATTACAGTTATGCATGACTTTCAGATAGTATTGCAATTGCCTTGCAATTACTTTCCTTTGGGGCTACGCGACTTCAGTTATGTTGGTGATATAGAATTTTTCTGCGCTGAGATGCGTCTGTGCATTCTTTGTCTGACCATCGATGATTCATTGCACGGCTTTTGACATTCGTCACATTTGTGCCTTTGTTTCACGTACTTAATTAATGGCACGGTAGGGGAAACTGAAGTTTGAGTATGATATGGGTCAGTGCTTGCCCTACTACATCCTGCTGCATTTTGCCAAAATGTGAGGAATTTGCGCCAACATTGCGCCAAAACTTAATTTCACTTTATTAATACTGAAAGTATAATAGGTCCGATCCCGCTACACAGCCTGGTCGTTACAGTATACGCTTGTGCGAATTTTCAAAACTTTCGATTATCGTCTCAAATAATATCATACTCGATTCGATCTCTGTGTCAAGCAATGACAGTTCTGAAAGTTTCGCAACGTTTCTCATGTTCGTTATCTGTTCTGGCTGGTTAGTTAGCTTCGTTGAGTGCGCTTCTGACCGCGCACTGGTTGTACTGCAGTAAAGCGACAACTGCAAATTAGACATCGCGATTTTGCATATCTTGCTTCGGCGCAGCGCACCCGCGTGCTAAGGGGAAAGCACTCCTCCAGAGCTGGACGTTACACACGATTTTTGAATAAAACTGCGGCAAGTATATATAAATTCTGCGATATTCTAACAATATCTTTTTTTACATGTTCGAGATTAATCAAGGGTACTTTAGTATTGCGAGAAAACTCTTGTGGATTGATCTGCAATTTTTTTAATGTCAACTTTCGTTTAGTTATTTTTATATAGGTTCCATCCGTTTGATGGCACACTCAATAGAGTAAATTAAAACTAAGTTAGCTGGAGCAGTAAATGCAAGCTTGGGAATAAGTTCAACAAATTTGGCGGGATTTAAAAAAAAAGTTTGTTTAAGAAGGTATATTTATTGTTCACATGGTGATTTTTGTTATCATGAAGTTCTGCGTATAAATTGCCATTGATATTCATAATCAAATGACAGAAGCTATATTTTCTATCTGAATTGAGAACTGCAGTTTTATTGTAACCTTTAGAACTTATAGGAAATATCAATTTGAGCGGTCGAAATTATACTATTCTAGCATTATTTCAGTAGAATATACTATTTGGTTTACGTTTGATTTCGTACCTGAAATAACCATTCACATCAATTCCTACAGTCCTCTATGAATCAGCACCTTGTTACCGTGCCTGGTGCTCCTACGCGCAATTAAACTGCTAGCTAGGGAGGGAATCAAACCTTCCAAGCTGTTGATGCCATCAAAATGTTGCACAGAAGTGGGAAGGCAAAGTAGACTGTCTTTTAGCGGGACCGGCCAACCCACAAAGTTTTAACTAAAATTCACACTGGTATGAATGAAGATGAAGTGCTTGCTTATGCTGGAAAAGTTATTTTTGCTGCTCCAAACTGAACTATTGGCTGCTCCAAAAGGACTCAGACCTATCACATCACTGGTGTTACAGGTACTGAAAAAAATCTCCTGGAGGCTCAAATCTTCATTATTCTAGACATGGCCAACAGGAGAGTCGTGAAAAGACATTCAATGTACACATCGCAATCACATTGTTTTGATTATTTCTCTCCATCCTGACAATGGAAGACAGTCTTGCTTTAGGTGGGCCACAAGCTTGTACAAGATACTGAGAAAAAAGTATTTAAGCTTAAGTTACGGAGTACAAGCTTGAAAAGTGAATGAGTAGAGCACTGAATACTGGAAAAAGTAACTCATTACTGTCAATACTGTAAACGACTAAATTTTCGCGAAGACCTAATTTTCGCTAATTTCGCGAATTGCCTACAATTCGCGAAAAATACATCCCGCGAACAATTCGGGAAGTGTGTGAACGCTACGGAAGCTACACTCGATTCGCGAAAATTAGAACCCGCGAATAATTTCAAATTTTCAGCTTTGGCCCGATTCGCGAAAATTTGAGCCCGCGAAAATTAAGTCGTTTACAGTATACTCTTAAGTTACAATAAACTCTGTTATACAACTAAGTACAAACGAAACGAAGATGAAAAAAACGACATTACCAAAAAGCTTTATTGGCTCGCAGAAACACCTGTTTTTCAAAATTTGCGGCCAACAACTTGCCCCCGGTATTTTTATTTTTTTTTTTATTTTTAACACAGTTCCGTTGACGTTAAAGAGGCTACAGGCGCTCCACGAATCCGCTCGAATGATAGAAGGCAAAGCTTGCATTGCACCTGGAGGTTCTTTTCTGTTTCACCAACAGATTCAAACGTTTCCCGTAAATGCTGCTATGGCAGAACTAAAGTCATTTCTTGGGTTTCACGCTTCATAGCCTTCAGGGCTCGACTCTTCAGTCTTCAGACTGATGCCAAACACGTCTACGAAAACCGTTAAAAAAGTTACTGCAAATTCTAATAACTTTACTTACGTACTTTGTACATAGTCCATGTTTAGTTAAGCTTATTTTGTGTAGCCTTGTTCTTTATTCCTCTCTAAGAAAGAGAAGCGTCTACCGAGGGGGATTTCTTTCGACGCCGCTCGGGTTGGCTTCGTCTTCGCAGGGATCACGTTATGTCTGTCTGGTGAAGCAGTACGCCCCGGACGAGAAACTTGAGTAGAGTGCGCCGTGCGGCATCTCTGCTTCATCACTTCCGCCCTCTGAATGCGTGCATCCTTACACGTACGCCGTGTGTCTTGTCTAGACGGGAAAGGGAGATCAGGCGCGTCTACAAATTGAGCAGTAACTTGCGAGTAACTTACGAAGTGAGTGCAAGTTACTGGCAAAACGTGTTCAAGTCAGAGTAAGAAATGCTCACCTTCAAAAGCACTTGTAAAACACCAAGTTACTCGAACAAGTATTTAAGATACGGGATGCTTAAGTAGAGTATTTAAGGTACACGTACAAGTCTGAAGTTGGGCATCTTCTCTGCCCCTTTTAGGGGTGCTTCAGCTTTAATAGTTGCTCAGATGTACGTCCGCGGTCAGTGTCCTAAAACAGCCTAGCGCCATTAAACACTCTGTATGCTTCGTTCCAGCTTAAGTGCAAACGCAGCCGACGCTACAAGCTGATGAGACCAATCGGACAGCGTCAAAAGGGCACCATCATGGTGTTCTCGTGTTTCTGTACGTGTTCTATCATCGCTGCACCAAACATTAAAAAGAAAGGGCCTAGTAGAGACTTGCGCTTCTGATGCGGCTTGAGTCGGTCCCATTACCTCGTAGCGTCGGCTAAACCAAGTTTAGAGAACCAAGCTTCAACGGAGCAAAATCATTAATTAAAAAAAGAGGTCGTTGTTATTGTCATTTATATTTTACAGTTACCTACGCTCGGAAGTAATTAAATTACAAGCTACAATTATGTTTAGTCAAAGGTCATAAATTACGATTGCAGATTCCTTTAAAAAATCACAATGAAATTTCAGTAACGGAATCACTGTAACTGAATTACTGCCAGAGCATGCCACTCGGTCTGACGTAGCTGAGTTGGGGCCAAAATAGCAAATCCCTTTTATTCGCCGATTGGAAGGCGCTAGAATTCAAGAGGTTCGTGCCAATAGTTTTACTTTTCTCTTGGCTATATTTTTTTTATTGTAGTTATGCTCAAACTATTTACTTTAGTTTTTTTTTGTTTTTGGTCGCCCTACATAATTACGTCATATTTCAACATGGCAACCCACTGACAATTAAAGAAGCCCGGGGCGTGGTGGGTTCAGAGCGTCTTATCGTTCAGCAGTGAACGAGGTTGCAGCATTTTTAGATTAGAACGCACAGCAATCACCAACAAGGAAAAGTAGAGGGAAAAAAAAAAGAAAAACACCAGTGTTTAAGAATGGCCCGCCCCGCACTTCTTAGCTATAGTCAGCGACATCATAATGAACGCCGGGCGTGGCTTAATAGGCAACGGTCACCCCCTGTTTTTCTGCTCGGACACGCCCTTCGTTTCTTAAAGTCTCTTTTACACTCCGTTCGTGACACCTCAAGAAACAAAGTAGATACATACAACTTTTTTTTTCATTGTTTGCTGCCGGTATTTAGTTCCCGGATGCCGCTGAGACCTCTCTCTCTCTAACGTTTTATTGCAATACTATTTCTAAATTTGCTTCTTTTTTTTTTAAGTTTCCCAGCCTTGTACTGTAGAGGAATTAACGACCCAGTTGATATCGCCGGAACGGAAAAAAATGATCTCGTTTCGGGGTCCTCTCTAAAGTAGTGGCCGGCTGTGTGAGCCAGATCGAACTTGACCGAGAGCTTGAACCCCTGGTTGCTAGGCTACAGATGTACAAACACCGGACGCTGTTCAATATTCACGTCAGCAGGGCACGGCGTGAAGCATTTCGCCTTTCCGTGGTTTAATCGGTGGTACCATTTTTGGCAACGCGATTGTTGCGAACGCTCAGACCGACACCGCTGAAGCTGCCCAAATCAATTACTAAAGCGTTTAGGTCATTTGGAACTGGATGGAAGTTAAAATTAAAGCTACCTGTCAAATGGCTGATTTTTTTATTAATTAAAAATAATTAATTGATTTTTTTTGCATTAGCATGTAGACCGAAACCAAAAGCAGTAAACATTATTATTATTATTATTTTATTTGTATTTAGCAATACTGCAGGCCCTACTAGGGGCCGAAATAGGTTTTCTTTATATACATAATAGAACGATAAAAAAAACGACTACAAAAATCACACAATTTGTTAACTAAATTGCTTTGGAACACAACTCTTGTCATTCTAAGAGCGTCGTGATTCAACAAATCAATATACATATGACAGCGGATGCACGTACGTGCGCACAGAAGATCAAAACATTTCAGCTAGGGAGGAACAATACAAAAGCAAAAACACAAACAATAAATCTGCATCACGCCACAAAACTCTCAAAGTCTGCAGCAAGAACAAGAAAAGAAGAGATTAATGTGACTGACTTATTTTGAACTATAAACCAGAAGGGTGCTCTCTGTTTCACAGCATTATTCGATATCATTACATGTTGATATCATTGGCCACTTGTTGAGTGTATTATAAAAAGTAAAATCTGGGCTCGATGTCTCAGAACTTAGTAATTTCGTTCTTCACTTTTGCATGAAGAGATCCCTAAGTTGATTTTTATGAAAATAAAACAAATATGGGAAACCCTTTTTTTTTTTTAGATTATCACTGGAACAAGTCAGATGTAACCAAGTCATAAATAGCGTTTTTATTATTATTATTTATATAAAGTCGTCGATGCCAGGATGGAAAGACGGAATTTCTCGTCATGTGATTTTATTGCACGAGAACGAACTTGAAAATAAACACATACCTCATAATTTACGTGACATTATATTGTATTTATTCGAAAATAGGTCGGCTTTTTTTAGGAACAGACCTGTATGTCTACTTTCCCGCAGAATTTACGGAGACCAATCGATAAGGCTTAAAAAGCAGCCGGCGAATGGCGGAGCAGAGATAACGTTAAAATAAAAATAAAAAAATAAAAAGCGATCCACACAGATCTTCTTTCTGCGTTCCTACGTTATCGGTGCCTCGTCATTCGGTGGCCCTTTTTCGTAAATCGCAACGATTGGCTCTTCTCGAGCGTTGCAGAGAAATGCACGCTCAGACATCATTCATAAAGAGGTCGACCTGTATTCGAATAAATACGGTATATGGATGAATTCGGAAGACTGTAGTCAAATCATTACATGTTCTGTTTTCACTTCGGTTTGTGGTTACGACTGTACAGCAATTTCCGTGGTGTTCGGCGGTACGTCTACAACCACAACATAAAATCTACACGTAAACCTTTTTTTTTTTCCGAAAAGACTAAAAGGCCGATAGAAAGCGTAGAGTTTTTCCTGTCAGCTATATTGTCAGCGCACGGGATGCGTAGCTGTGACAGTGCGAGTGCAGCGGAGCACTATACTCTTGGAATCTTTGCGCCAGAATGAAAACAGAAAGGGTCCTCGGGTGGTCTCATATATGCCTTAAATGCAGAAGCAGTGTTTAATAGCCTCCGTAGTGTTTCCCCAGTACTTCGCTCGGACTGCTTAGATATGCTGACAATATACATTTCCCGCTACGGATATAAATGTCGCGCATATGTCATTGCATTCAAAATATTGTAGGCTCGCCAAAGATTCTCTTGTGCAGCGGCAAAAAACATAACCAAATACAATTGTTTTTTTTTTTTTGGGGGGGGGGGGGCATTTGAAGCAGTATAGGTGCACTAAAAACGTTTCTGAGATCGTCTGTTCTTGGTGATAACTTATCTTACGGGCTCCAAGCATCCTAGAAATTCTAAAATTACGCTTGTGCGACGTCTAGAGGCGGCTTGCGATTGGCTGCCGCGCGCCCGTCGTCACGTCGCCGGCGCCTCCGCTGAATCCTGTGCTCTTGATTTTCCCGCTCAAAAGGGGCGTGGCGCGAACTTCGATCCCATTTTTAGTAGGGAAATAGACGTCGCACGAGCAGAATTTTTCGATTTCTGGGACGCTAAGATCCCGTAGAATGAGCTATCACCAAGAACAGACGATCTCAGAAACGTCTTTAGTGCACCTTTAAGGCTGAAATATCGAGGTTTTCTACACCTAACACGTCAACATCTCTTTGACACGTTAACTCTCCAGCACGATTAACCTATTTTTAGTAAAGCAGGTTGCTGGGCTAGTTGGTGCATATTTAAGGTTACATAATAAAACAGCGCCAAAGAGACGAAGGAAAAGAGTAGACAGGACAGCACCTGTCCTGTCTACTCTTTTGTGCTTGTCTCTTTTGCGATATTTTATTCTGTACCTAAAATTAACCTATTTAACTTAACGCGACATCTGATCTCACGTTTTCATATATATATATATATATCGCTCCGCAAACCGAGCAACTTGCGGGATCGCAATGCCGCCGTCTGGGCCGCAAGAGGAATTACCCGGTGTCATCCGGAGCACGTGGTCCATTCACTGTGTCTCATTGTTTCCTCGGTGCCTGAGTTTGATATACCGCGATGCAACGGCCGGCGAGCCCCTACATCGGCGGCTTCAGCACGCTCTCCCGGCTGTCGTGTAAATCATTCGCAGGCTGACTAATGTTAACGGCCCTCAGTGCGCAGCTGCACGCAAACGGCCGAAATGGGACGAAAGGAAAACAGCTCGGAGCAGATGAACAGGGAACATGCTAAAGAAATCAACGAGTCTGAGAGGCGAATTTCTGAAACATTAGTATAAACATTTGTCTTTTCCACTACACCGATATGCAAGCACAAAGAGAAAAAAAAAAAAGAAAAGCAAGCGCTCCGCTTCGAATGTAAATTAACCCAGAAACAAACCGAGGGCTACGTTTATTATTGTCAAACATAAGCCTGCACACGTTGTCATTTATAATGGAATTACTGACGGCATGGAGCCGCATATACAAGAGAGGCAGTTGAAATATTTCGCACGCATCCGCGTATGAACCAGCGAATGTGTTGCTCCGAGAGCCTTCTCCAACAACCCATAGTCAACCTCAGGGCAACGCATTGCAGAAGCATACATTTATTCTGGGAGAAGATACCTATACCCTGTTTAAGAGACGACCCCCGTGAGCCAACCAGAGCGACTGAGGGTGGCACGTGACAACCTTCCACAGGAGCGCACTTTGGAAATGCGCGTGTTCGCCGGACCAATGAACCGCCTCCCATTCATCACCTGACCATGCTCTCTGTGTGTGGATACGGGCGGGAGCTTCATCACGTTGCGAAAGACAGACTGATCGACTGGTCCAACGAGACGTGGCTTCCAGCGCAACATGTCGGCCAAGTTATGCTGAAACGGAGAGTACGCGTTGATCAAGTATCTGATCAACAATGAGGACCAGTCAGACGAAATGTCCGCACCATACATCGTACACCATGCACGATTGCGATCAGGGCATATATGGCTGCTGCCATGTGTCCGCTTGTGTGAGCGAGCACGTGGAATCACGAGTCTGCCAAAGGTATATATACCTTCAAGCGCACGCTGCAGGGTGCTTGCACGATCATAAACGAAAACGTTTGTTTCGCGAAGATCACGCAACGGATTTTTCACCGCTTCGTAGAAAGCACCTTGGTAGAAACCACCCTGGTATACACTCCACAACGCGTAGAGGCAATGCGCCGTTCATTACATCGTCCTTTTTCGTAATTTTTACTCTTCGAGAAGTACCAACCGCTCAGGAAAGTCGCGATCACATGACAGCGAGGCCACCTGCCCCTTCCGGAGAAGTCGACAACTCGTTCATCTTTCGGACGGAACAAGCTCCATTGAAATGATGAATCGTTGCCTGCATTGTCTGTGAGATTTTGAACTTTCCCCGTCACTCTTCTGACGTCGGCGCACTCTATGTGCCACTCTTTCGACCCCCACGAGGTTCTCTGCGGAAATGCAAACGAACAAAATATAATACTGACTAATCTTACGAATAATAAATGACGTGTTTCTTTCTCACGTTATATCACACGGATGCCTAATAGTAATGTATCCCTCACTTGGTGCTCTGGGCGTCTTTTCTTTTATGTGTAGGACAGGACAATGCCGAAGTTAATATTTTATTAATTTTTCTAAAATTCTGAAGGGTTTTTTCTTCTTTATTTTTGACGTTCTCATAGCGTTTCGAAGCACTGCAGATGAGATAGGAGATAAAAGCTATGCTTCAGAAGGAGAAAGCAGGAGGTAACGAATTCAGCCCACGGCTGCATCATATGTTAACTTTTTTGTTTTTTTTGCACTAAAGAAGCAATTTTTTCTTTCTTCTTTTTTTTTTTTTTGAAACTGTGGGAAGCAAAAGGAAGTGTACGCAAATGTGCCGGTGTATACTCTTTCGAGCTTGCGTAAGTCAAGAAGAAAGTTTCGAGCGCGTACCGTTTAGCTTTACGCGATCACGTGTTCCGTGTAAATAAAGGGGCCCAAAGGCCGCGCCCGAATTTCGGCGCGAACAAACAGCACGCGCTCCGGACGCAGAGCGCGCGGTTCCGCCTCACCACCACGATTTACGAGTGTAGCTGTCCCGTCGACACGACGAGGCACGAAGACTGGCAACCCGACAACGGGGCTTCGAGCGGTCCGCTGCGTTGGTGGAATCTCCCACCCTTTGGCCTCCCTTTTTGTGCTCCGCTTTTAGTTTCATCTCGCGAGGCTGGAAGAAGCCCCCCATTGTTGTGCCACCTTTCGCGCACTTGCGGGAAAAGAGCGAGCGAACGGAAACACGCGAACGGCGGCGTGAAAAAGGAGCTTACCGACGCAGCTCCACTCCAGACTCTATTTTGACGGCTTTCCCTGCTTCCGAAAGCGATTTCCGCGAGAAGCAATACTATATGGACTTTTCTACTTTTACTTTTCACGCGGTATATATACGCTTCATAGACGCGTACATTGCGGCGCCTTGGCTTTTGGTCGCGGAAAAGTCGGTAGCGTGGGTGAGCAAGCTCGGATTGTTTGAATGAGAAAAATAAGTTAGAGAATGCAAACACGTTCAGGGTATGCCGTTCTACTGTGAACATTGGGAAACAGTTGACCTGCATTGAGGGTAGGCGTCCGCTCCCCACTTTGCGTATCGTCCGTCAATCGTAAGTTGTGGCGTCAAGCACCCAACTTATCACTGTTCAAGTTTGTACCCCGCGTGGTATGCAAATAAGTTAACCCGAACGTGATAGCTGTGCTTGCTCAGGTGGACCATCAAAAGTTGCCTCTTAATAGCTAGTTTTTAATGAAAAGCGATTGTTCAAATGAATGCGCCTCACTCTGCGCGTACCCAAAAGATATGGTTAATGTGTTTATAGATTTCGCATCGTCCATAGTCGGCTTGAGGGAGGCTCGTTTCCCGAACTCAAGCTCAAGAGGGAACGATGTGGCAGTGCAAGGGAATGCAAGCGGACTGAGAAGGGAGACAAAGTCACTAAGACCGCGGATGATTCTTTCTGACACCTATAAAACCGTTTGTCCCCCAAATAAAACAATTACCTCTGCAAAACAATTACCTCTGCTGAATTTAAGCGTTCGACTCCTCCACTATTTCCCCAGCAACCGTTTATGCGCCTTCAAAGTTTGACGAGCGAAAACAAATTGTATACCTTTTAGCGACGCTTCCAAGCTATTTCGGCGTTCTTGCTGTATCCCTGTTCCGCGCGAATATGAGTGTCAGTCTCAAGCGAAACAGAGAGGTCGTCTCATGCCATCCGGGCAGTTCGACTTCGCTAACTTACGCGCGAACTAGGAAACATAATGTACCAGCAACGTATAAAAAAAAAAAAAAAGGCGAGTAAGTTTTGTTGTCGCCTCTCGGGTTTGCATTGCAGGTTCATCAGACTGGCAGTCGTTTTCAGGTGGGTACGGGAGTACAGAGCGCAACACAGGTATCACGAACAAGAGGACGCCAAGTTTTGCTGCATTTCTGTCCCAAGTAAAACGCTGTGGCAAAATGGGATGGAATGTGTTCATCCGGCACCAACTTAAGCGGTGAGGTTCGTTGTCTTCTATGTAAAGTGCGAAAGCACCCAGGTCGTGTTCATGATAACTGTATCGTGTAGTGCACCGGTTAGACTACTCACCACCTAACAGTCCGTCGCAGGAGACGTGTCCTGCGCCACAAATTTGCACGCCGTAAGCACGTTTCGCTACGATAGGCGGTTTTGGCTGCTGCAGCCAAAATGCTGCAAGACAAAGCAGCACCTCTTCTTAAAGTTGGATTTTATTTCGATGGTATGCCGCGGTATCGCAGGGTAGTTTCCTCAATACTATATATGAGATAGTTATGTTACAGGCTACCACTGGGTATTATTTTTTGTTCATTTTTTTACCTTTTAACACGTGTGTAGCACTTGCTCCGCCACACGACGCGATTAGCCGCACTTTCTAGAACAGACAGAGTATCGCAAGAGTGTGTGAGCCGTTTTTCCTGCTGTCTTTTTATGTGAAACGACTGGCGGTGTTTGCTTAATAACAATAACGTCTCCACGTGCCAAGGTTCAATAGGAAGTGCGAATATCAACAGGTTGTCTTACGACCTCTGTTCAGTAAAGAATAAGTACAGGGTGTCACAAAAAATTTACAGGTTTTTTGTTTTTTTTACCGCAAAAATAAACTAGGCATCGCCGAACGCTCATTTTCCGCCGAAAGGTAGCGCTAGAGGTCACAACCAGATGCCAAAGTTTCAGCCCGATCCGATAACTTATTCAAAAGTTATGCGTGATTTTCTGAAAATTTCAATGGGAAAATGGAGCCCATTTTTGCCCGTTTTCGGTTTCTGGTGCCACAGAGCCCCATGTATTCGAAAACTCCGTCGGCCGCCATTTTCCCATTGAAATTTTCAGAAAATCACGCATAACTTTTGAATAAGGTATCGGATCTGGCTGAAACTTTGGCATCTGGTTGTGACCTCTAGCGCTACCTTTAGGCGAAAAATGAGCGTTCGGCGATGCCTAATTTATTTTGCGGTAAAAAAAAAAAAAAACCTGTAAATTTTCTTTTGTGACACCCTGTATACAAATCCCGTACTAACGCGTTCATTTCATCGTTCGGCATTAATTTTGCACCAGAGACCAGCGAATCTCCCGACGGAGCAATAATCTCATCATAGTAGTCTTCAGTTTCGGGAGAGGTACGAACCCTAAACCAGACACGCCTAAACAAACACCCCTTCAATTATTACTAGCCAAATGTGGATGCATATAAATAAAATGTTATACGTATAATGTGCACCAGCACGTAACGATCATTCAAAAGAATCGATTCTCGGTGTTCGCTGAACATTACGACATGCATGACGCGATAAACACTTGCGCGTTCAGCCATGCGGTACACGAAAAGTAAAAAAAGAAAAAAAGAAAAAGCTATCCACAAACCGGCTACCAAACAAACGAGCAAACGAACGACACGGTAGTAATAGCAAACGCGAAGCACGATCCATTCGAAGCACTCAGATTCGGGCGCGACGCTTCACCAGTCTCTGGTTTGGAGCCCTCTTCTCTGCGCCATTGGTGGCGAGACAAACCAATGAGAGACGAGGACCCCAACACGTCACAAACTGCGACCGGCCAGGCCAGCGACACCAATTTCGACAGGGCGCGCGAGAGAGAGAAATGGCGCGAAATGCCGGTCTCGAAGTGTGACAAGCGAGGATTCGACACTGGTGGACGCAACGCCGCAAAACCCTGAAACAATACGCCGTTTAGTGGGACGCTTAACCGCATTCTTTCAAAGCTCTGAGGCGAAACGTGTAAAAAAAGCAAAAAAAAAAAAAAACTAAAAAAGAGCACAAAAAAAAAGCAAGAACAAAAAACGAGATTGGAGTTTCAAGATACAGAGGCTCGTGGTTAGTTAACCACACGTAAACAAAGGCGAGAGGAGAGGGGGCGGCCGTGTCATTTCACGCTTCACTACGCACGTTGTAATAATACCTGTCAGGTATATGCTCTGCGAGACGGAGGTGCAGAGCTGAAGATTGCCTTCGAGAGGAACCCAAGAACGTCCCAAACAATGCACGACGACACGCGGTTGGCGTATGTTTTGCTGCACGGTTTCACCGTCATCGTACTGGGCGTATTAAAGTCTTAGTACGTGACGGCGACATTATTCCTAGCAGGAGAGAAGAAAAAACGGGACAACGACCTTTGCAAGCTTTACAGCACGGTAGTCAAAACTATACTGAAACCGCGCAAGTTGGACACGTCTATGCAACGATGGACACAAAGGGACGAGTTCACTCAGCACTGGGAGGGTATTCGCCACGTGTCAGACATCTCTGGAGCCTGGACAATTCGACGTGTGAGCCGCCAAGTGCCCGAGTACAGAGGGTTTCAGTGCACAGCGCTTAACTTGGATAACGAGAGACTGGCAGCTTTGTGTTCAATTTGAAGTAGAACCCGGGCATTCTTTCCAAAATTCCCCTTCAATGTATTCTTTACACGTGGTCATATAGTGCCAAGGAATGTTCCGTTAATTGAGACTGCTCTCGACAAACTGAAACGGCCACGTTGAGTGGAAATGAAGTGCAGGTACTGTCTTTATCACAGTTGGAGGAACACGGGACCGCGTCGCACCGCGTATTATACTATATCAGACTTCACTAACGGCGAGACGCTACACCACAGCGTAGCGGGTGCGCTGCAGTTGAGCGCCGGGTCGTTCGAGTGCTCCAATGCCACGTGCTCCCGCTAACTGTGATTTTAAGATAGTACTGTAAACTTTACAGAGAGATGGTTGCAGGGAAATTCTAGAGGCCTAGGGAGGGATCTTGAGCAGATTCCGATCGTTCCACCTAATAGATGGAAATGCAATACTACCCTCCGAGACGTGCAACAAAAATAAGCAGACAGCAGAGGGGCACGCGTTTTGCCATTTGGCGGGAGTCACGGTTTAACACTCTTCTACGGCGAGCTGGGCTAGCTCTTTCCCTCCGCGTCGGGTCGACCAGAGATGTCTACAGCCGAAACACAAGTAAACGCATCCGCCAAGGAGAACTGGTCAGACTTTGCCCGCGAATATCGCTTGCGTTACTCGAGACAAGGGACGTCGCTTATTGGAAACGTTCGCGAGCCATCGTTTTGGATGTCCGTATAAACCGCTGGAAGCTAAAGGACTGAAGGCCGCTTTGCATCGAAACGCGGGCTATCCAACAGCCATTCTTTTACCACCATCTCCACGCAGGCAGGTTTTACACTGCGTGAAACTAGCTGTCTATCTGCGTAACAGACAAGTGTATGTATACTTCGTTTCACTTAAAAGTCAAAGGTTTCACTTTAAAGTCAAAGCTAGAAATGGCAATACAGAGAAGACCACCAGACAGAGACGTTGTTAAACCGAAAGATGGAAATCCTTCTATGGCGAAATGTAGTGTTGGGAATCTCCCTCCATCGACGGTTGAAGAAACCGCCACCATATTATTCAAATGTATCCGATTCTCCTGAAACTGCTGACACCCAAGGCATCGAAGCCAGGCGTGACGCGCCAAACTCGAGCCTCCTCTCGACATGTGCAGCGGCTTGGAATGGCCGCGAGTGGCCTTCGAAGACGCGCGTAGCTGCGAAAGAATCCAACATCGATGCATCTACGGAACGTTTACGACATTCCGCTACCGTCCTTTCAGAAACTTACCTTTGTGACTCAGTTCGCTAACTATGTCATGGTTAAAGCGAAGACAAAAGAAGGGAAGTGGAATAAGTAAAAACAAATAAAAACGTCATTTCGATGGCTCTTCCGCTACGCCCTAGTCCCCGAAGAGCACACGCCCACAAACTACTCGAAGGTGCGCGAGCTCCCTGGAATGGCTTGAACACCTGTTTACGCGCGCCGCAGCTGCTTACACAGCGACGGACTGCGGCTAGGATCGGTTTTTTTCGCGTCGTTTTCTTGACGGCCCTCCAAGCACGACCGCCTCGAGCAATTTGAAACCATCAAACGCCTTTTGCGAGGCCCTGCCCATGTGACGCTTTGACTCCCTGGAATGCAATTAAACTGTCCATTATGAGCGCGAAGCAGAATTTCGAGGCGGTCGTTCTTTAACATTTTCTTTTGCAAACCGTCTCCAAGTTACACAGATCGCGAGAACATGCCTTTACATGACGTTTCTGCGTTATTTCTCGCTTGGTTACCTTAGGCAGGTACCAGGTCTTGCCCTTCCACAAGAGGGCTGGTACGCGGGCCGGAAAAGGCGCTCCGGCTGCGAAACGCGTCTGCTAGAGCAAAACGACTTACGGTTCACTTCCGCTTAGGCCGAGTGTATCCAGCAAGAAATTGTCGGTGACTTCGTTGCTGGCCAGGGCTGCCGCCCCGAGTCCAGAGCACAAGCTCCAGACCACCAGCCCTACCAGAGCGGCAAGCATGGTGCACTGACTAGCTCTCGGCGTCACCACCAGATGGCTGCACTCGTTACGCCGCGCCGTACCCAGGCCGTACCTCTCCGCGGCGAAGCGGCGCTCCGCGATTCAGCGGACAGCGGTCAGGTAATCGTGTTTTCCGGGTCGATTTAGACCGGCTTGCATCGTTTAATCGTCCAGTTGGACGGTTCAACTATTTGGTGTTTCCTAGTACAGTTCGAGAGGCCTGACAGCTTCGAGAAGTTTGCATGGTCTGTCGGCGATACATGTTAGCGAGCGGTCGCGCTGACTGAAAGCGCGTCGTGTTTACGTCAGTGGTGTGCCCGTATGTTATTTTGAAAGTGGCCAGTCGAAAACCAGTTTGTTGTGGTGCGCCGTTCGGCCAGGGAGGCCATTGTGATATAACGAATAAAGAAGTGCAGTCCGCGGGGAACCGGTTCTGAAGAGATCATTATCGAGAAGCAAGTAAGCAAAATTACGAGGCAGCGTCACGTCACGCTTCCTTGGGGTCGCTTCGTACTCTCTCGCGCGCGCAATATAATTTTTTTACTTGTTTATTGCGACCGATGCGCATTTTTGAAGTGGGCGGGCGCAGGCTTTGCAGAGAGTCGTACATTAGATAAGCAGCGACATGGCCTGTAGATTGGACAACTCGGTAGCATTTGAATCTGAAATCTAAATCCACGTCGGTGGCGTGCCATTTTTACGCGCAGCTTATTCCGTAGATAAAATAACTTAAACGAACAAACATGAACAGGAAATACGTTACCGGGTGACCTGTCCACTCAAATACTCGGACATAAAAAAAAAGAAGAAAAAATGAAGACGGCGAGCAGGGTTTGGGTTTGGAGTTTTCAGGTCCGACGACCTTTATATTTACGCGGCTGAAAACTTTGAGCGGCAACTCCATGACCTCAGCAGTGTTAGCCTGTGCATGACGTCACATCAACCTGTCGAAATTGCGATGCGTTGGAATTCGCTGCGCGCGCAACCAGCGCAGACGCACCTTGCGCAAGCCGACCTTGCGTTCGCGCTTTCGACGTTTTCAGTCGTGTGGCGCCATCTGTGGTCGACATTATGCAATATCTCGATCCGAGCACGTGGTCGTGTAGCGGTCTCCATTGTTCAGGAAAGGCGCCAACGTTGAACTTCGGCAAATCCGTTCATACTGAGTTCTTTGCCTACTGTGCGAAAACCGCCTATTGTTATAAGATTGTCTAAGATTCTTGCTTTCTGACGAAACAACGGGAGGGCCACCGATTTACTGACTGAGCATATGGATCGAATATTGACAGACGAGGCGAAGCGTGTGCCTCACGTGTACTGCACACCAGTTATAGTTAGGCAAGGCGTAAAAATAATTATGAACTATTCTACAAACTACCAGATTTTGAACTCCAGGAAGTTCTTTCAGTTGCCTCTCGCCCAAGCCTGAGCTTGTAACATTTTATAGATCAACGCGTGTCGTTCACCTGAGGCCAGCAGCGGGCACAGCAAATCTAGTTCCTGCAGACGCGCAGCTGCCCACGCCTGGTGTGGCCAAAGTCCGCTCGTTTGTAAGCAGCGCGTTCGTGCGACTGCGTGCGCGCTCGAAGTTGTCTGCTGTCAGTATCGTCGGTTCCCATGCGTGATTTTGATGTCTTTCCCACGGATCGGATGGCCGCCAGGCATCACGTGCCCTCGAAGTCGAAAGCACGGCAGTACCGGACTTGGGGTGGGGCACTGGGCGGTCGCACAAATCAACATCAATAAGGGGAGCTCGTGATTTTTTTTAATTTTTGTTTTTTAACACAGCGCCCGATTCTCGCTGTAGGGGGGACGCCATTTTGTTGGACGTCGTTCGCAGCGCATGCTCAGGACGATGCTCGAGTGACAGCTTTTTCGGGCATTTCAGAAGAAGCGAACACGGCTCGTGTACAGCTTTGATCGATGCTCAAGTTTCGTGAGCGCACGGGCACCCATACGCTTTGACTTCACTGCCTGCCGGGAATGCACGAGGATGCACGTTCAACGTTCATTCCACA
This sequence comes from Ixodes ricinus, assembly GCA_037355805.1. Taxonomy (NCBI): domain Eukaryota; kingdom Metazoa; phylum Arthropoda; class Arachnida; order Ixodida; family Ixodidae; genus Ixodes; species Ixodes ricinus. The sequence goes on along the minus strand of JAZHYW010070364.1, from coordinate 225,580 downwards.
CAACCAGAATCGCAGTTCTTGGAAGATGATAAATAAAAGCAATAGTTCTGAGCATGCGCTGTGGAACAAGGTCCAGCAATATGGCGTCCCTTGAATATCCCCTATAGACCTTTTCTACACGGGCGCCGCCATCTTGATATATCCGTCACTTGCGCGGTATGGGCGAAAACATCGTTTTGCCGTCGCCACGCCAATAGAATTCATTTAGGAGATAAGCGTAACCGTCACCCATTCTCGTTTTGTCTCCTCTCTTTTTTTACTATTTGCAGGTTGAAACGTTTTAATATTTTTCCGTCGCCCATACCGGATATGCCTACTTGGCGGTAGGGCCGAAAGTAAGCGGAAAAGGTCTATATCGATTGCGCTTAGCTGTATCTCGAGGCTGGCGCAAGTGAAGCCACCGGAAGTTCGATGCTTGTCCCGGAAGTCGGGCGTGCGCTGGGCTTCCTGTGCATTCAGTCGATGTTCTGGACCATGCTTTTTTGTTTCTTTGATTGGTTTTAATACTCCCGTTCTGGATTAAATCCTGGGACGAGGCATTTGAACTCGGGACATATTCACACTTGATCAACCAGAATCTCAAAATGTTTACATTGAAGGGCTTCCATGATGCTTCCGGGTCTGCGTGCGCTCTTACTGCGCAACAAGCAGGCTCCCTTGAGGGAACAAGCGAAAATCTAACGCCCTCGACGCTTTTCGAACCGGCACTCGGAAGGGTTACAAAGCCCGCTGGCGCTCGCTTCCGGGACAACGCACTCACTCCGGTGGCTTCGCGCCTGTTTGCTGAATGCGCCATCAGCCCCCTCTAGTGGAGATCAGTGGTCTATATGCTCGATCGCCGCTCGTTTTTGGAATGCGGTTCTCGGCTGACAAAAGCAACTGTGTTGGGCCACCTACCACATCTTTACTAAGAAAATAATGCCGTACTCCAAAAAAAAAAAAAAAAGGTGGGGGCGCCATGGTTGGAGTTTGCTTCGGACGCTTGATGGTGCAAGGCCGGCCCTGCCGAAGTGTCCCAGGGCGCTATGTGCACGTTTTGGACTCTCTCGGCGACTACGGGAAGGAGTGGCGTCAACAACGCAGCAAATGCAGATTGGATGTTGACTGATCTCTCACCAATCAACATCACAATCTGCATTTCCTGCGTTGTTGACGTCACTTCTTTCTCCATAGTCGCCGGAGTCCAAAACGTACAACATAGGGCCCCAGGTGTCCAAGTTCAGACGCCTGACCGAGTGCGAGGAGGAAGAAGAGCCGCGCGTGAAGCTACAAGAACAAGGGCTGCGCTTTGATCGTGCACCTATCATGCACGTACGGTCGTGTAGTAAGCAGCTTCGTTCAAGGCAACATTACTTACTAAAGGGAGTCAGTTTGGAAACTCACTTCCAGGCGTGGCACTCATTTCGTAGAGCGCGCGAGAAGTGGCGCTGGAGTCGCTCTAAGATCGATTCTCGGTGGTGTCTCCGTCTCGCTGCTGCTGTCATCGCCTGTCGTTGGCTCTCCGTTGATTAAGCTAACCGCGAATTCAGAGACCTCACTCGAATCACTCGAACTGACAGGCCCCTCCGCTTCCTCGAGGAAGGCGCGAGGGCAGGCTGGCTAATCGCGACGGCGGATCCATCCTTGCGATTGCCAGCGCCGGCCCTCGCGCTTCCTCGAGGAAGTGGAGGGGCCCTTCAGTTTGAGTGTGGTTTGAGTGAGAAGACTCTACTGCTCAGCTGGTCCAGACGCAGCCGATGCTGCAAGCACGGGCGTATGTGGCCCTGAACAGTACCTCTACTGCACAGCGCGCGTGCTTGGCAGGGACGCTGCGAAGCCAGAGCTCGCGCTTGTAGCATTGGTTGCGTCTGGACACAAGCTGAAACGAAGTATAGAAGCCCTGCACTCAGCGCGAGCTCGCTGGCTTCCGCAGTGCTTTGGTTGCGCGTGCCTGCGCGTTCACACTTGTGTTAACAAGGGCAGAAAGTTCGCGCTGAAGGCGGAGTTTCTAGTCTCAGCTTAAGGGTTGAATGGAGCATATATAGTCGGTAGGCTCAGTAAGTGTTCTTTTCTTGCTCCTGGAGCTTTCAGTCGTTCGCCAGTCAATGCACGAACATGCCGACCTGCTGAGTTCCCGGCTGTTGCAGCGGGTACTCCTCATAAGCGGCGGAAAGTGAAGAGAGAGCGCCACTTCTTCGCTGTTCCGAAGGATGCTGTGCGACTGAAAGTATGACAGAACGCGATCCTCAAACCGATCCTACGCTCACGTAAAAAACAAAAAAAACATTGCTATTTGCATTTTTATTTCAACAACATTAATCGTCAACCGTTCTGATGGCCAAGGTTCAAGGTAATTAAAAAAATGATGCTGTGCCACGTATGTGTTCAATGTTCCAGCACATTTCAGGAACCAACCAACGAAGAGCACGCAAACAAAATGCCTCCCCCCCCTACCCAATCGAAGCGTTGCACTACGCTGCATGCAGCCAGTTCTGTTACTCCTGATGTGACAATTACATACGACCCCGAAGCAGACGACGATGACAGCAAGCGAACAAACAAGCTCGCTGACGTTTTCAAATATCTGTGCCTGAATTTCAGAACACAGTCGCCAGTCATAAAACGATAATGTCAAAGGACACCCGAGAATCACATGATTTTCTACAAGCATATGGAGAAGCAAGGCGTGGTTTCTGTGATGAGGGCTGTCACGTTCAAAAAGGATCTCCCTCTGGCTGTCAGCATAGAGAGGAAAGTTGGTGCCAGAGGCAATCTATAGGAGTCAAAGTACCACTCAGCCATGGGCATCAATACTCGAAAAATAGGAGTGCGTCTTGGGGTTACGTTGACTCCCTCAAAGTGTGTGCTGGATGCCCCTGTGAATTTTCCAACTGTCATAACCCGAACAACAGCCGTCTCGAATCGTAGATTTTTAAAAAAGGTGGATTTACAGCTCGAGATCAGGTGATCATTCCAAAACCGATGCACGCCAGCGGAGGATTCGCAGCGGATCTGCCGGAGCCCGCAGCAGACCATGCAAGCGATGCAAATGTGAACAGACGACGCTGGGAGAACCAATCTCACGAATCTCACGGCGACGGCAGCGCCACTGTTTCGCCCGCTACCGCAGCGGCCCGCCGGTGAATGCCGCTCGAGTTCCCAAAAATGACCCCTCTAGTAATGTTGGTTCAAGGCAACATGCTCGCGCTGTAGCATCGGCTTAAGCTCGCACTTACGGAGAAACGCAGTATCAAATCAAATCAAATCAAATTTATTCGACACCACATTGTACTATGATGATGTCGGGAGCACAGACAAAAAGAACAGCGGTGCTTCACAATAATAAACAAACGAAAAAATCACAGTCTGTGTAATTTATACAGCAGCCAGCATACATTGAACGAATAATGCATTTAAAACAAAATCGAATAAAGCGACGTAGTAACAGATGAAAATATATTTGCTGTCTAATCAGTATAGCGAATTGAGTAAAGCGAAACGAAGCGATTGAGTTCGCGCAGTCTGAGCGTGCAAAAGGTATATTCCATATTTCATTGTGACGTGTGTTGTAGCTAGCTGTTTGTGTTTCTTGTTATTTTCGATACTTGCTCGATAAAATTGTTATTTTGTATTTTTCCGACATAGTATCTCTTGAGCAGTAAGTCATTATAAGAACTGAACAGCACAGACGTTAAGACTCTTAAAAAGTAGTTCTGTATGAGCATTGCAGGCAGAACCAGAGAGATAAAACGAACAACTTTTTCTGTAGGTACGAATAGTTTTGAAATATTTGTTATGGTTGTGTTCCCCCAAATTAAAGACAGTAGTTGAGGTTCGGAAGAAATAGTAAGTTGTTAAATAAGTAATTTTATATTAGTTGGAAGGAAAAGAAGCGCAGCCTTGTCAGAACACCTACAACGCGGGCAAGTTTCTTTGCGACAATCTCAGCATGCTTGCTCCAAACTAAGTGTTCCTGGAAAAGAACTCCTAGACTTTTTACTGAGAGGCACAATATCACACTTCTGGGGTTCCAATCACAGGTTGTTTTCAATATTTACTTTCTGATTTTTTATGCCTCAGAAAATAACGACCTTTGTTTCAGGTGTGTTGATGGTTAGGAGAACTGAAAACGCTTCATTTATGTCTGGTATACTTTGCACTATTCTGCTTGATCTATTGGATTTGTTTAGTATTGATTGAATTTAAAAAATAGCATAGTGTGGTCAGCTGCTAATAACAAATTGGGTCTTATTGCCCGGGTTTATTGTGCCGTTAATATAAGTGTTCAACAACAATGATCCAAAGACTGCTACCTTGGGGTACCCCAGAAATAATTGGTTTTAATAGCTGACATTTTATGTGTATCATAAAAACTTTCCGGCAGCGATACTGAAGATAGCTTTTTAGTAAAATCCTAAAAGATATCCCACGAAAACCATCAAGCTCAAGTTTTCTTATTAGGGTCTCGTGGTTTGTTCTATCGAGATGCCTTCGAGAAGTCTACAGAGACCCCTAGTGTTAGTAATTTTTTGTTCGTATCCCATCGATAAGTCCTTTTGGTGCTTTAGAAGTCCTGCCTCTGTTAAACGACCCTTTCTAAAGCTAACTGAGAGTCCGTTATTATGCTATGCTTTTCAAAAAACTATCTCAGGCTATCATTGATTTGTTTTTTTTTTGGGGGGGGGGGGGGCACTTGGAGAAAGCTAGAAGGGTTGATATTGGTTTGCCAGTTCGATAGATACATTTTGTATGCTTCCTTTAAATAAAACGCTCACATTGGCCAACTGAATACGTTATGGAAATGCGCCGTGTATTATCGGCGAAGATTATGCCACATGCATCGAAGAGGAGTGACAATTCCTCTATCTAAGACGTGTTTAACTGGTGCAGTCTTTGTAGCTCATCGAGCTTGCAACAATTACGGTTTCGGTAGGAAAAGAAATATGCTATAAATTTCGTCAGCATTTAGTTGCGGCTTAGAAACGCGCTTTAATGGATTCTGGATTTTAAATATTCCAGACTGTTGTGGGTTATGTGTGCTGTTTGCCATGGATACAGAAAAGTTATTGAAGAGTTCGCTAGTTACGTTCCTGATGTTGGCAGACCCTTTATTATAAGCTCTGCGAGCACATTGGGTATGTGGCTTGCACACGACCAAGCGCTACATTCAGTCTTTGTCTCTAGACTGATCACATCGTTTCACTATTTCAGCGTTGAAAAAGACTATGAGAGAGACAAGTCATTTTATCGTTGGCTAGAGGAATTTTGTAACTTTGTTTCGATACACTTCAGATGCATGTAGATCATCTGAGCTTCTTGTCTCTAAGAATTGTTTGAAGAGAGCATCTTTTTGTTTTGTAAGTTTTAATGAGTTATGTGTTGAAAGGTTTTCACGCCTTTTATTTCTTGATGATTTGTATTGAAATCAGTTTATATAAGTTGACTTAAATAAAGACAAAAACGTGTCGTAGGTGTCATTGGGGTTGGAGTACTTGCTATATACCATTTTCCCAACTAATTTGAGAAAGCTCGTTGTGAATTTTTTCGAATGTAAGTGGATTGATGTCTTGAAACAGAGCAGTACGGCATTTGTTTAGGTGATTTTGTTATTGCATCCTGATACGTTATCATAGCATGTTTATTCTCAAATGTTATATGAATATTAGTGTTTCATTAAACAATTTAATATATAGCTTAAGACCACAACTATTGGCGACGTGCAGCGATCGAAAGCGTCGCTCTCGGTCGGCCTTCCAGGATTGGTCGAATGCCGACTATGACGTCAGCAAAGGATTTCTCATCGACGGAAATAAGAGCAATGGAAGAACCTCAAGTTTGGCGGTGTTGGCAGGGTTGATTTCAGAGTGCAATGATTTCAGGCTTCCGACCATGCCTAATTACAAGCACCATCGAACTTGTTGTTCGCCAAGGTAATGACAACGAGATGGAAACGTGGGAGGGCGCCACCAAAACATCTCGCCGCCAATAGGGAGCCGAGTTCCTAGGCTCCCTACGGGAGCGAGAGTTTCGCGTCTGTTTTCCACGTGCCGCCGCGCGGCATTCCCGAATACGATCACGTGAGGAGCCGGATCAAGTGCCGTGCAGGAAAGCGGTGCACGCGCGCCCCCTCGCCCCCCCCCCCCCGTACGTACCCCCTGCTTTTGGAACGCGCCGCGCAGCAGACGCGCGGCGCCGCTATTCGTCGAATTCAGTCACACGAGGAGCAGGATCAACATGCCGTGCAGCAAAGACGGCGCTACGGGGATGAACGCGCAACTCTGGCTCCTGCAGGAAGCCCGTAGAACTCTAAAGGCCGGTTCAGACACTTGCGTTTGAGTGCGTTTGAGTGCGCTTGACTGCGCTGCGGCGAGAGAACCGAAAGCGAGTCACCGGCACATCTGTGCTTCGTGAAGCGTGGAATCCAATCTGCTAGGAATCATCTTGGCGCGCGATATAAGCAGCTTGGGGATGTCCTGAGTTTCTCACTGCCGCAACGCAGTCAAACGCAGTCAGACGCAACTGTGTGAACCGGGCTTAACAGGAGTATTCACTGGCGACCACAGCGGAGTCCGCTGCTGCTGAGCGCGTGCTGACGGCGAGCTTCCACAGATTCTTTTGCAGCGTGCACTCCACACCATCAAGAATGCCGGTCTTTGCTAGCCTATTGATGTGAGCTCACGTTCTCAGCACATGCGCAGTAAACAGCACATTCACTGGACGTCATATTTGAGCGCACTCAAATATGACGTCCAGTGAATACGCCCATGTACACCGTGCCAATATTTTGCAAGTCCTCAGCCCAGCCTATACTTCGTCTCGCCTCAGCATGGACGAACCGCAAATGCTGTGCAAGCGCGAGGCGGCTAGCCTTGAGCTGCCGCCCCGTCTGAAGCACCCGCTGCGCGAGCGCTCGTGCAGCCGCCAGGAGAAGCTTCATTCTGAAGCAGCTAGCTCAGCGCTTTTAGCACAGCGCGGCTAACAATGTGATCCATACTAAGGTGAGACAAAGTATAGCGGATTTTCGTTGCTTCGGAGAGCGATAGAAGCTCACGCGCCATGCGCACGAACAGTGTAAATGGGACCTTGCCGGGAGCCGTTCTTTAGAAACGTTTATAGACGATTGCCAAACAAGGCCATTAGCCGCCGCCATGTCTCTGCTCGTGCAGATGTGTAGAAGCCCATGCAATTTCAAAACTAGCTTAATGTCACAACTCAGACTGCGTTTTTTTGGTCTAAACATATGTTTCAGCATCGTCATGTTGCTGAGGCTGCCTCACTGCAAGTTGCGGTGATTAGCTCTCCGAGTGCTGTGCCGAAAAAAGTAAACGCACGGGCTTTTTTTTTTTTTTTTTTTTTTTTTTTAGAGTGTAACATATATACAAGCGCAAGTTGTATTGAGAAATGTGTCTAGTCTCGCTCTGAAGGACTGTTGTTTCCCGCTTGGCACGCGGGTAGACTGCGGCGAAGCGAGTCCCGCGAAATCGCGATGCCTGCTTTGCGTTTGTCGCTTCTCTGCAGCACGCCGGTGCGCGCTAAGAAAGCACATCCTGACGAACAGAAGCCCAACTAAAGGCCCGTTCACACTCTTACGACCTCTTAAATCTTGGTTCCTTACAACCTCTTAAACCAGAGGACACAGTGGCGCCATCTATCGGGTTGCAGTGTAAACTTGACAATCCGGCATATTTTTTATTTCTCCCGCGCATTATCCTTTCTTTCTTGTCTCGAAAAACTTTTGGAAACGTTATAAACGAGCCTTTCTCATAGGTATTACGCACATTCGACCTCGAAAATGCCGCAAAACCGTCGCTCTTGTGAAATGCAGTTCCACGATCACCGCATAGATGGCGCCAGAAATGAAATTTTAAGAAGTTTTAACAGATCTGGTCTCTCTCGGTCGAAGTCGGTCGCAAGAGTGTGAACGGGCCTTAACCCGCCAGAACAGACCACGAATATGAGACTTCTTGCGAAGCTTGAGCTAGTGTCGGTCTTTGATACGAAATCCCAATCGAATAGTACGTTATTTGAGGTGATAATGAAAAGTTCTGAAAACTCGCATACGCTACATCTGTGACGAATCCCGACCGGTGTAACAGCTCCGGGGTCGTCCTTGTCGTCGGGCTCCGCGGGAGCCAGGCGCCGACCAGGACATCAGGCAGAAGGAGCTCGGAAGCAGGGCCGCTTTTGACAAAGGTTTACTTTACATTTGTACAATGTCGGAAGACAGCATCAGAAGACAGGAGTCCCGAAGAAGTCCGCTTCTTTTATCGGGACGCTCTTCCCTAGATTCCCCACGTAGGGATTTCGACTAGCTATGTCAGCTCCTCCCCCACACACAGCGACACCCCCCGTCTCCACTCACACACGCCACCAACACCATGCAGATTAGCGGTCCCAAAGACGTGTCCGCTTGTCACCCGAGGGGTCGGCGGGGTCGGCGCGGCGCGCATCCATGATTGCAGCGGCTTCCTTTTCCGAAGGGAAGGTAATTGGGTGCGGGGCGCCCGACTGGAGGGGTCCGTCTGGCAAGTGCGGGAAAGGATGCCTTGACCTCGTTGGCCGCTGTGGGATTCTTGGAGGGATGAGCGGCTGGTCTTCTCCCGCGCGTCGGCGGGCCTCTGGGGAAGTCGCTGACCAGCCCTTTCTTCTCGCCGCGGACGCATGTCCTTGGGCTTTCTGGAGCCCAATGGGTTCCCGGAACGTAGAAATGCCTGGACGTTTTCCCACGTCGGCTGGCTTCCTGGAAGGTCGCTTGGACGCCTGCGGGTCTCCAGGACGGCGTTCATTACAGCTCCTCCACGGACGGGAAGATCTCTGAAGGGGAGGAGTTTCCGCTGCTCTCCTGAAGAGATCAGCTTTGAGGTCGTCAAGAGTGGCCAACACCCCAAAGAAACACAGACCGCAACACACAAATCCAGCAAGCGACGCCACACTCTCCACAATCACCAGGCCCGCAATCACAAAAATTAACTTGTCGAAGTACAGTACGTCCTCGCAAACAGGAAAGGTGACGTTTTTTTGCGCCACGCCATCCTTGCAAGTTTCCCAAAGCTTGGTCAGACTGGGATCGGCCCTCTGCTCTTCGATGAGCACTTTCTTTGTTACGGAGACGAGCTGTTCGAAGCTTTTTGAGGTTGGTGCTAATAGCACCCCATCTGTCTGCGTCAGCTGCTCGTCGGGGATTTCCCTGTCTAACGCGGGGGTTTTCTCTCTTTCTACCCCTTTCCTCGTCTTTTTAGGGCTACTCTGCTCTGAAAACCTTACTGGAGAGTCCTTTAGATCTCCCGGGCTAGCATCGTCATAAGCAAGCCACGTGGACAGCTCGCGAGCTTTAGCTCTTGGGAGTGCTTGAACGAGACCCTCCCCGAGGCTTCTGCCCTGCTCTCTTAGAATCTTCTCCGTCCGGTTAGAAAACAGGTAGCGGTACTGCGGCGGCAGTTTGTCCGAAACCGCCGCCTCAGTGCGAACCTCTCCGAACGGACCAGAAACGAGGACATCCGCCACGGGAAGACACACGCTCCCCTCGTCTAACACCGACTTGATCCAACTACACTTTCCATTGTAGTTGGCTTCGGTGACATAAGTAGGGTGAACAAGGTCAATGGTGGCTCCACTGTCGCGCAACACGCGGCATGCCTTCCCGTTTACCGTCATGTCGAACAGGTACGGGCTCAGGAGCTCATCATTCTCCGCGCACTGACTAGCGTAGGCGAAAACCACCCTTGGTTTAGTGCATCTTGCGGCAATGTGCCCCGTCTCATGGCAGTTGAAGCACGTTATAGGCTTCCTTGCCTCGAATGCTTTCCTCTTTTGCCTATCGTCCGCCTCACTGCCCTGGGATGATTTCGTTTCCTCATCCCCCTGATTTTCCTCAGTGTTCCTTTCCGTAGGCTCTCTCCCTTTCCATCCCTTGCCGCGTCGCTCGTCCCAGTTTGTCTTTCCGAAGGTTTTCCCCGTTCCTTCTTTGTTGTTTCTGCGCGAGCTATACTCGTCCGCGAGATCCGCGGCCTTGTAGACGGAATCTACATCTGTTTTGTCTTGGATCCAAGTCCGCATGGGTTCACTTAGTGTCTTATAAAACTGTTCCAGTGCGACCACCTCCAGAATCTTTTCTTTGTCGTCATACGACTTGGCTACCTTCATCCATTCGATAAGATACGACCTCAGTTCGTACGCGAACTCTGCGTAGCTAGCCTCTGACTTTTTGCTCACGCTTCGGAACTTCTGTCGGAACGCTTCCGCCGACAGGCGGTACTTCTTGAGCAAACAGCCCTTCACACACTCGTAATCGTCCGCCTCTTCCGCAGTTAGCCTGGCGATTACCCCGGCTGCCTCGCAGGGCAGTACACCCAGCAACCTCCTGGGCCAAGAATCCCGGTTAAAACGGGCCCTTTCACATGCCCTCTCGAAGTTTACAAGGTAGAGACCCATGTCCTGTCCTACCTTAAATGGTTGTATCAGCTTCGACATGTCATAGAGATTTCGGCTGCCTGCTACCTCCATCTCTGGTCCTCCGTTCGTCTTCCTCAGTTCCACCTCTAGACGAAGTTTTTCAAGTTCCAATTCTTTAAATTTTGCTTCGTTTTCGTTTCGGTTTTTGATTCGTTTCCACATTACCTCAATTTCATCGTTGTCAAGACCCTCTTCCTGTATAGCCTTAACGAGCTCCATTTTTTTCATTGATGTGCCCGCCTCAACCCCAAGCTCTTCACACAAGTCGAGCAACTCCGATTTCAGCAAGCGCTGCAGCTCCATGACCGCGACCTATCTGGGCGGCAAACTCTGCTCCACTACCAAGAAGTACCAACCTCAAAACTTCAAAACTCCAAGGTAGTCCCCACGCCCCTGCAAAATCTCAACTCTATTTTACAGGCCTGGCGAAAGGGAAAGGATGCCGTCACTCACCAGACTCGGATCACGGCCCATGAAATCTTTCGGCGCTGCCGCTCACTGGTCGTTGAACTCGATCCCACCGGCTGCCATCCAGTTGTAACAGCTCCGGGGTCGTCCTTGTTGTCGGGCTCCGCGGGAGCCAGGCGCCGACCAGGACATCAGGCAGAAGGAGCTCGGAAGCAGGGCCGCTTTTGACAAAGGTTTACTTTACATTTGTACAATGTCGGAAGACAGCATCAGAAGACAGGAGTCCCGAAGAAGTCCGCTTCTTTTATCGGGACGCTCTTCCCTAGATTCCCCACGTAGGGATTTCGACTAGCTATGTCAGCTCCTCCCCCACACACAGCGACACGCCCCCGTCTCCACTCACACACGCCACCAACACCATGCAGATTAGCGGTCCCAAAGACGTGTCCGCTTGTCACCCGAGGGGTCGGCGGGGTCGGCGCGGCGCGCATCCATGATTGCAGCGGCTTCCTTTTCCGAAGGGAAGGTAATTGGGTGCGGGGCGCCCGACTGGAGGGGTCCGTCTGGCAAGTGCGGGAAAGGATGCCTTGACCTCGTTGGCCGCTGTGGGATTCTTGGAGGGATGAGCGGCTGGTCTTCTCCCGCGCGTCGGCGGGCCTCTGGGGAAGTCGCTGACCAGCCCTTTCTTCTCGCCGCGGACGCATGTCCTTGGGCTTTCTGGAGCCCAATGGGTTCCCGGAACGTAGAAATGCCTGGACGTTTTCCCACGTCGGCTGGCTTCCTGGAAGGTCGCTTGGACGCCTGCGGGTCTCCAGGACGGCGTTTATTACACCGGGTAGCGAGGCCTGAGCTCATTAATTTTCAGTATTATTAAAGTGAAATTAAGTTTTGGCGCAATGTTGGCGCAAATTCCTCATATTTTGGTAAATTGTAGCAGGACGTGGCAGGGTAAGCACATCGGTGCAGTATAGCGCAAAGGATGCAGCAGTCACATCATTGCTCTTGGCAGATTCCGTCCATTTCGACGGAATTCCCAAACTATCTGGCAACGCTGGTCTCTACAACTGTCCTCGTCTGCACGTGTGTCATGTGAAATGCACAAACGGCACGCGAGTTACAATGTTCGTCACAAAACATAGTTGTGACGAACATTGCTTCTTAGAAACAATTTCAGAAATAAAAAATTAAACATGAAAACCATTAAGTTTTTTTATTTCATTTTGTTTCTAAAATTCACTGCTCCTTTTGCGTGCGCGCGCTGTATCCGTTGCAGCTTTCCTCCAATATCGGATCACTGATATGGGGCTTCGAAGAGGCTGTGCGAGGCTCGTGACAACAGATCGCCAGACTGCACTCCCGTGGAAAGTGTAACGTTCTGGTTGGTCCAAGTCCGTCTCGCGTGGTGCAATTCTGCAGGCTCGCGATTTTCGGTATCGTGCGGCAAACACTTCAGCTGCCGCCCACGTAGTTGTTGCTTCCACGAGCGATGTTGGAACCGAAAATCGCAAGCGGAATATCGCCACGTGTGCTTCACGGGGACGGTAGCATTCGCCCTTTGTCGAGTTGTAATCAGTGTAGCTATATAACGACAGAAATTGTATCTCCAGAAGCTGACCGAAACGTTTAATCGCAGTGAATTCACAAGGGCAGCAGTGCGTACGGAGCGTTCTGCGGTCACGAACGAACGTGGCAGACCGTGTTTCCTGGTCTCGACAGTGTGATCCCGGCGATTGAGCTGAAGTGCTCGAGTTCCCCGGTGCCAAGAAATGTCCGAACGCTTTCGGTATCGATGACTCTGTCGCTGATCGATCGCTAATATAAAAAGATCCGTTAAAAAAACACATTTACAATTGTCAATGCTCTCTGGCATCGATTTTGCATAAAAACAGCATCAAACCGAGCAAAATGCCAATGGCCCACGATCGTGCGGTTGCACGCATTGTCAGAAGTGACCGCGCTGCGTGAACAGACAGTTATGCATCAGGGCACGGGGGTGGATGACGCGCTACCGTTTTCACAAACACTGTTGCCCCCTGTGGCTTTTCGTGTCGGTTGACACGTTGTGCGCACGTAAATCTACAGCGCTGCACAACATATATCAAGTGATGCGAGAGTTTTCCTTTTATTTGTTTCACATGGCTGTGGTCGCCGTGGTGGTGGTGGTGGTGGTTGTCAAAGGCACGCTGGGTCTGTGTCTTCTGCTCAGGCTCCTGTCGTTGCTGTATCGGACGTAGGAACGCCGCACAAGGCCTTGGACCTGCCGGGATAATGACAAAATCGTCCAGGACATGGAGAATAAACAAGCAGAGTATAATCCACTGGAGGAGTTGCTTTCAAATAAGCCAAGTTAAGTCTTGATGGTTTTACTCCTATTAGGATTCAATGAGTAATTACTTCGGAAGGTCACAGCTAGGTGCTCCTCAACCCCTCGTCTTCAGGATAATGAGATCCAACAAAAGGTATCAATAAAAACAATTATTGTTTATTTTGTCATCTTTCAATGATTAAGTGAGAGGGTCTCTGTGGGAAGAAGCTGCCACTAGGCAACCTTCCAAAAATCACCATGCACAAAAAGAAAGTTTGGTGGCAATTAAACTATCGACCCATTCTCAAACATTCCGACGGCCGAATTATTTAAGAATGTACCGAGGGCTTCTATAGCTCTATAACTGTAATCACCAAGGGCTTAATAAAACACACACACACACAAAAAGTTAATTTTTTTAAAGAGTTTAGATGGCGATAATAATCTCCGGAGAAGGGGGACAAAGGACAAACACAAATCTCCAAACACAGCTAGGTGTTTGGTGGGCGATTTTGTCCAGCTCGCTTGCACCTTTTCGTTACTTGCATTTTCATCATAACAGTAAAATGCAGACCGTTCATCGTTGTTGGTGTTATAGTGGTGGCAGCTGATAAAACCCGTTTGCTCTACTGAAGTCTAACTCCTGGCTAGCTCAGTTGGTAGAGCACACTGTTGGAAATGGAGAGGTCCCTGGTTCGATACCAGGACCAGACAGATTTTTTGGTCGCGCACCAATCGCCTGGCTACGTTTGGAGATCTCTGTTTGTCCTTTGTACCCCTTGCTTCCCTTCTCCAGGGATTATTTTCGTTATTCTTGTCCAGCCCGCTTGCACCTTTGCATTTAATTGCATTATAATTATAACCTTAAAATGCAAGTCGTTCACCCTTGTTGGTGTTAGACTAGTGGCAGCTGATAAAACCCGTTTGCACTAGTGACCTCTAACTCCTGGCTAGCTCAGTTGGTGAGCGGTCCATTGAAAATGGAGAGGTCCCTGGTTCGATACCAGGACCAGGCGGATTTTTCGGCCGCGCACCAGTCGCCTAGCTCTGTTTGGAGATTTGTGTTTGTCGTTTGTCCCCCTTGCGCCCCTTCTCCAGGGATTATTATCATCATTCTTGTCCAGCTCGCTTGCACCTTTGCATTAACTGCATTTTCATCATAGCCTAGATGGGACAGATAAATTTATTGCAAATTTTTCCACGAAAAAACAACAACAATATTTACGCCGTTAGACGCAATGTAGATGGGGGTAACCCTGCTTTAGGCCCCGCCCGGTGCTTAGATAACTAAGCACCTTTTTCTCGGTTCTGTTTGGTTGGAAAGGAATCACGTGTGAAGTGTTGGTTGTAAAATTGTATCTCCGTGCCGTAATGCGGCGTCCAGTTTCGTCTGCTCCTTTCGCACCTCGTGCATTTGTTTACCCCCAATCGGTTCGCATCAAATTTGTCCAGGATAGTTTCCGTCAGTTCGCTTCGAAAGGAAAGTATCTTTTAAGTTTTACAGTGCACCTGGCCTGCCAAAGCGAATATTTTTAGGTCGCGTTTTATTTCTGCGTCATGACGCTCACCCACCTTGCTCGCGGATGCCATGCGAAAAAATAAGAAAAACAGAAAGCTGGAACAATTGCATCATAATTTTGTTGATTGTTTTAAAGTCCTCTCGGTCGATTTTTACCGCACATCGACAGATGCTGACAGACGTTTGTATTGAACCGTGGCTCATGCCTGACGGAACGCTAGAACGCCGCTTTCATGGTCGCGTCTTGCGAGCGTCGAAAGTTCTTAGACGAAGGACGAAGTTTTTAGACGGACGAAGGCGAAAACGAACGCCGACGCGCAGCTTTCGTGTCCGCGTCTGGGCATTGCAGACGATGATAGACGGTGGTGAAATAGCAGACGATGCCGGAGGCTGCCGCTCGTCTGCTCGCACGACAAGCAGGCGGTGTGATGGCTCTGTTGTAGTACTCCGACGTCGAGCGTAGCAAACGCGGCGTAGCGCAGCCCGCACAGATCCTGACTGGTCGCAGATATCGAGTTCCTGCTCGCCGGCCAATGAAACGCGCGCCTTCTGCGCTACGCTGCGTTCGCTGCGCTCAACGTCGTGGTAGAAAGGCCCGTTCACACACTTGCAATTGACTACGACCGACTGAGACAAGAGCGGTTTTAAGCCTCTTGTGACGATTTACGACCGGCTTCGCAGCAGCGCATCCGGTCGTGTTGCAAGATGCTTAAAAACCGGTCTTGTCTCATTCTGTCGTAGTCAAATTCAAATTCAAATTCTTTATTGATCCCTGCAACAGAGAAAGGAGGCAGAGAAAAAAGCAACTGACACGCTGCTTGACTGGCCCAGCAGCCCGGGGAAGAACAAACATAAACGTAAAGACACTATTATTTGTCATATTCATTATAGCATGAGAAAGACAACATCATCTATATTGCTAAAAAGAAGAATGCACACAAAAAGGGAGAAAAAAAAGAAACGAAAAAGGATGTAAAAATAACAACACCCACGAAACACATACAATCGTTATACTAAACTTTTTTTTTTTTTTTTACATGGGAGTAATTATTAGACAAAAAAGTGAACATATTTGTTTGGCGGACATACTGAAGATATCAACATCGAGTTCATAAAAACGATTCAGAAGATGGGGAGGGTACATTTTAACATCTGATTCCCATAGTTAGTTCTTGAATGTGGCACTATCCATATCTCAGCATTACGAGTTGGATAATTCGCTTGTCTAAGTTCAATTTGGGAAATTGATAGATACATATTTTCGTTCTGTCTAAAAGACATTTTGTAGGAAAGTGCAAGTTTATAACTATAGTGATTCGGAATTTGTACTATATTAAATTTATGAAACAATGGCTTGATATGAGTCGGTTGCAAGTGTGTGAACGAGCCTTAAATGGCAACTCCGGTCGAAAACTAAACCAAAATAAATGACTGGTATCGCTCTAGTGGCACGAAATATAATCACAGCCGAAATATTACATCAAAGTGAAGCCGCGTACCGATTTTAACCGAACTAAGCCCGATTTTAAAGATGCTACCAGCTGTTCTTTAGCGGGCGGCAAGCGGGTTAGCTTTTCGTCAAGCAACATTGGCGCAGCACCCTCCTGACAACACATCGCGGTGAAGCTGCGGTTGGTTGGTTGTACTCAACGTTACTAAACCACTCAGTTGGGAAACTGCCATAGAGACTGCTCTGAAACAGTGGCCCCGATCTGGCCTCCCGAACCGAGCTAATGGCGAACACAGCGCCGCCATTTCTCCCGCAGCTTCTATTTTGGCTTTAATCGGCCATTTTGGCGCCAGAACAGATACAGTGGAAGAGGTTACAGGGGTGCCACCCCGACTCCCCAGCGGACGCGCCGCAGCATACTGACCGAAGTTAAAATGCACCTAGGTCGGGACGCGCTACACTGAAAGCACCGCTGAGGCATGGTTGTATAAAAACAATATTAATTGTGCCGCAAAACCTTGCAAACTAAAGACTTAAAAAAATCACGCGCCCCTCATTTTGTACTAAACTCCAGTAAATTTCATACGAAAAGAGTCTTTTCCGTTTGCTTTACGCAAAAGATGCTTTACTAGAAGCTCAAAGGTGACCACAGTACAGACTAATGATGAAAAGTGGCGCTGTTGTCGTATCTAGCTCGGTCTCGGTGGACGCCAGCGGCCAGGTTTCGACGGCGAGTTTCCCAACTGAGTGTTTTAGTAACGTTGGTTGTACCGCGTATCGCAGCACAAGGTTGTCGTCACGTCGCGGTCGTACAGCTGATGATTAGTGTTGCCATCCCTCTAGCAGATAGTTTCGGTTTTGTCGTATACCCCGAAAGCAAACTTTGAGCCGTGATATTTATAAAACTACATACAATATCGAGAGAGAAAAAAAAATTATACCTATAGTCCGTTGCAACCTAACAACGAAGGGCGAGGATAAGACGGGCCGGGGAGGAGGAAGCGGACGGAACGCTGGAGAAGAGAGGGGCAACCTTTTTCTCTCTTTAGCGTTCCGTCTGCTTCGCTCCTCCCCAGCGCTTACCCTCGCCCTTCGGTTACCCTTTTCAAAAGTCCGCGCTAACGCCTGTCTGCCATTGCCTGCTCACATACTCTGAGTGTGTATTGGTCACGAGTGCTGACGTCAGCGTTCGGTGTGAACTCGGCTCAGCTAGTATTGAAAACGAGCGCTGCGTCGGCGTTTGGCGAGCACTGGGGTCCAATCACGTGCTTCGTGAGCAAGCAATGGTGACTGCCAATGTTGCTCGATGGACTTTTGAAAAGGGTCTATTCAGGGACACTGCCTTAGCTGAAAACAGTCGTAATTCCAAATTCAAAAATATTGATCGGGGGTTGTCGCTTTAACAGAGCCTTCAGACGCCATACTAGACGCACCGGATGTCGCGAAAGGGAGACACTAGGCTTGCAGTCATGTTCGGCCGAGCAGCCAAGCCAATCCAGTAGTAATGGGCGGGGCCACTGATCTGTGGGCGGGGCATAGAACGAGCCGTGACCTCCACCTAAGTTGCGTCTAACGGTGTAAATATTGCACGAAATAAATTTTTAAGTATTTAAAGAAGTACGCGACCTTTAAAAGAACTTTTTTTGTATTTCAGTGTCCCTTTACCTTTAAGCATCTCATTATCGCTCCACGCCTGATAAGATTGCCAAATTTTGCAGTTCAGAACTCCGAAGTCATGAAGCGAGAACATAATTAGCCGCCCTTAATTTCTTGACCTGTCAGTGATTAGAGTGCATCCGGCTCTCCTAGATATGGCTGCTTCTAATTGTTCTTTAAAGGCGCGGTGCAACCATTTTTTTTAACTTTCAGTTAACATCGCTTAATCATTGCTTCATATTCATACCCTACAAAACACGCGTTTTGTCTTGTTTTTTTTTTTTAGCAATGGCTTGTTGCGTAAAATAAATCGAAGAAAAAGGAGCAGTGTTCAGCCCTTCAACTCGCAGCCAGGACAATCGGCCATGTAATCTGGAGCCGATTATTTGCTGCCAATGTTCATCACAGCCACGCGCTGGGGTTGGCGAAGCACTGGCACGCGCTGAGTTCCAGATACTGCTAAGGTTCGGCTATTCCCGCCATCGCGGCGATTGGGCACGAGCCACTATCCGAATGCATTTCGGGGCATTGATTGTCACGAGCCCAAATCGAGTACTCACGCTGCTTCTCGTGTCCACTGTACGAGCCGCATTTAAATATCGTCACCGCGGGGATCGCATTGATGACAACGCCAACAATGCGACCCCCACAACTTCGTCATCACGTTTTGCGAAGGAGAGACTGAAAGAAAACGTCCGCATTTATCCTTGATATTACGCGGCGACAAAGCAGCTTCTTGGTCAGTGGCGTTGCGTGCCAGTATACTTGCGTCTCACTGTACTCCGTTCACCCTATAAGCTGAGACTGCGGTGGAAGCTACGTCCTTGTGGGACCGGTTACAAGCTTCTCTTTCGGCACGTGAACACGCTGTCGCCCATACCCACGCGCAGAAAGTCAGGTCAGGTGATGAAAGGAGCCGGCTGATTGATCCGGCGGGCCATGTTGCTCCCACCGCAGTTTCAACTTAGGGGTAAACGGAGTATAGTGCCAGTAAACTTGTGTAAAGTGAGAAACATTCCTACTCAATATCGTTGCACGACCCCTTTAATATTGGTTTGCCTACGTGATTTGTGTCAATATTGCTGAGAGTGAGCCCAGCTCGTCCGCCTCTCTTGGCTTGCAGCATTCGTATCTTGGTCTTTCGAGCCAATGAAACTCTCTGACCGCTATCTCCAACTACAAATCTGCTGTATCGGCCCACTCGCTCCGCGTGGAGGCAATCAGTTGATCGCCTTGCGCGGGTTTCTCCATCCTTTATCTCGAGTACTGGTGTGTGCGGTAAACAGTGAACAGTGGAAAGAAAGTATATAGACGCTTTCAGGCAGCTGTGCATGGGCGCCGCCATAACCGACCTTCAGTTTTTGTTCCCTCTTATTCCGTCCGCTTCCCTTCATCATTGCCACAGCACGACATGTTATTGCCGCTGTAGATGCTACCGTGTCCTTCTCCCCAGCATAGGCTTTTGTGGAGGCTCGCTAACGCCCGCTTCAGTGGCTCGGCATCTCGGTAAGACAAGAGAAGGTCGGCTATGGCGGCTCAATCTGGCGCGTGTTTAAAGCGTCTATATAACTCCACTTCAGGTGGGCTTACTATGATTCCAGATGAAGGGGAAACTACGAGACCTCACAATGGAGGTCAACCCACGTGCATACTACTCGGGGCAACTTTCTGAGGCATGACGCACGTGAGCTCGCGCACCTCGAGCACCGAACGAAGTTACGCGCTCGCATTCGTCACTTCATTTTACGAGTCGTGACAAGCACACATATCCACGAAGTGTGTCCCCCGTGCAGTCTTCGAAAGAGCGGGGCTAGAGCAAGACGCCATATTTGGTTCTTGTTGTTTTTAATAACCTGCATGTGACGCCTGTATCGCGCGTTTGCGCAGACATGATTGTCCTTTTAAGAAACAACGCGCTTTAGGTTCACCAATAAGGATGTCACTTCTTTGAAGAGTGCGCCGTGCTAAAAGAGAATGATGCGATGTCTTAACTTACCTCTCCGTTAAAGTAGCAGAAGATGAGTGACACGAATAAGCCCTGCAACAAGAAAAACAGTTTAGACGGAGTTCCACGAATCACGTCCGCAGGACCGCAGCGAGTTGTGAACCGAGGCTATTCACCTGGAGCCCCACGATGGTCCACTCGGCGTACTGCTTGCTCAGGTAGGCGCTGCATGACGCCGGACTCACGAAGGTGGTCAGAATAAAATGGCATCCGAAGATGGGAATGAGGATGAGCACCGCGCGAAGTACTTTCCTGCAATGCCTCGCGAGAAAAAAACAAGGATATATCTGTTATTCTTTAAGTAAAACGCCTAAAGACATAGACAGAAGATAGATGCTAACAGGACACATATTTTGTCTCCGTCTTTAGGAGTTTAGCTTCAAAAATGTAAAACCGATTAGCCCAACTTGCCGTCTTAAAATGCCCGTTACCTGCGAGCCCCGAGCCACAGCCTCTTCGGGCCTGAGAAGACCTGCGGGCTCGGGAACGACGAGCAACTGTGGCAAGACGAAAACTACGAGGACATGTTGCCTCCATTCCAACTGACAATGCGTGACCCACCGGAAACTACTCTGATAGTGGGCGGCGAGTTTGACGCGCAAAATAAGAGGTAATGATTTGATAAATTTATCGTGCAACACGTTTAACCCAAGCACAACAGCGGCAGCTTTTTTTTTTTTTTTTTTTTTTTTGGGGGGGGGGGGTTTGCTTGTTAAATTACTGAAACAAACAGTGTCATTTAGGTTGTGAGCGAAATGACACTATATTGAGTTCACCCTAAAGCTGAGACTGCAGCCAAAGCTATAAGCACGAGCTAGCCCGCGCTCCTGTCTTTGAGGAGGAGGAGGAGGAGGAGAAGGAGGAGGATGAGGATGAAAACTTTATTCAAAAGCTCAAGTCCGAGCCTGTCTTTGAGACGTGCATTTCCAGCGCGAGTGCTCGTTCTGCGGAAGAATGCTTCAAAGCAGCGACCTCAAGCTCTCGTTCATGTGACAGTGGCTGCAGTCTCAGCTTAAAAGGATACTTCAACGAAATTTGAAATATTCCCGTCCTGTTCAAAAATAGGTTGAATATGATCCGCAATATCCGTAAATGACAATCGCACGTTTGTGTTTTGATCCTGGTGGCTGTATTTTTCGTTATAAACGGCCCACTCTGGCAAGCGCTCGGAGAAGGCCCAGCTTAGAGCACGTGACATCCAACGCAATCGTGACGTAGGTCGTCTCGAGACGAGCAAAGCTACGGCGAGGCTGACGTCGAGAGGATGGCCTAGTCGTTCCAGCCACCGAAGCGGCTGCTTTTGTACGAATTTTGAGTAACGGGTTAATCTTCTATAATCTTGTAGGGGGACAATAGCGACTTCTGCGACACACAAAAGACATTCTCGGGAAGAGGGAGTTCCTCCTTCCCCCTTCTCGCGTCGTGGCCGGAGGCGAGACGACCTCCGTCACTAGCTGTCAAGGTTCCTAGACGAGCATCACAAACGAAACGAGGCGTTAGTGACATCCACCAGGTGCTCTTTGCTAATCGATTAATTCGTTTTAAAATTCCTTTTCGAGACTTTTTATACAAGATATTGGTATGTTCCATGTGATACTGCTCTTTTGAACAGATATAGACCAAAAAATTAGCGCCGAAATTTCGTTGTAGTATCCCATTAAAGGGGTCATGAAACTATTTTTCTACTTTCCCTGAATACTACTTAGAATCACTCCCTACCGTTACAAACCGAATAAACTTGCCTTAGTTTTTCTTTCTAAGCAATGGCAGTTGGCAAATAAATTTGAGAAATATGAGCATTGTTCATCCCCTCAGCTCGGAGCCAGAACAAGCGGCCACGTGGCCTGGTGCCAATCCTATGCCGCCAACGTCAATCATAGCCACGCGCTGGGGCGCTGGGGTCGGCAAAGTAGAAAACGTGTGCTGAGCTTCAGGCATTGTTAAAGTTCGGCTATTCTCATCACCGCAATGGTTGGATACGAACCACTGCCCGAGTGTCCGCCGAGACATTGACTGTTACGAGCCGAAGTCGAGTGCTCACGCAGTTCTCGTGTGTAATCCATGAGCAGCGCTCGACAGTCGTCAGGCGGGTGGTTTCGATCCTACAATTACAGGGGGATCGATTACAGGGGACCGAGTGGTTTAGCGCACGCCAGCTTGGAGCACGTGGAGCGAAAGCTCGCGCTGCAGAACCCAGGATCCTAAGCTCAATGCCCACTCTGCCCGTTTCGATCTGGATGAGCATACTAACGGCGTGCGGTCGTGTATCGCGTGGTGCACGTTAAGGACCCCAGGCCAGCGGCTGTACTGCACTGGCTAAATTGCTCATCTACAGCTGAGACACAAGTCGCTTCTTGAAGACAAACTTAAAGGCTGTATCAACATACCCACAACCAATGTTCCTCACAACTGCGTCATCAAACTTTGCGACGGCAAGACTGAAACGAAATAGTCCCCTTTTATCCTCGCAATTTCATTGCGACAAAGAAGCTTCTGAATCAGTGGCGGTCTGAGCGAGTATACTTGGGTCAACTAGGACTAGTACGCCTCTGCAAAGTCTTGAACATTCCAACCTGATATCGTTTCATGACCCCTTTAAGGGTGAACGGAGTATGGTCACAACCTTCAGCGACGGGAAAAAGAGGAAAAATATATATATAAAAAAAGGCATTTTCTTGTCTTGCGGTTTTGCTCAGCAATTCGAAATACCGCACAAATTCGCCAGGGATAGTCGTACAGTGACAGATATCCATCTGTCGTAACCCGCACTACCCGCAAATGCAATCTGATGACGTCAGTAACTAAATATGCTGACTTACTTTGTTTCTATCTCGTAATAAACCATTCGCTCGTGAAGCAAACATGTGCACTGCATTGTTATTAATATACCGTCACGAGTCTGGATAATATTTAATTATATAGATACAAAATGCAATTTCCCCACGCTACCAAAATAATATCTGGGTAAGTGGTAGAACCTGAAACTCTAGAAAATTATCTAGAAACTCTAGAATGTTGTAGTCTTTTTAATCACTGCAGTAATTTCTAAACAATATGTCTACCCGCTTTGCGACAAGATTGTTGTGGTTCTAAGCCTACAAAGGTGCCACAAATGTTTATTGACTGACCATTGCACGGACAGTTCTATAGGAAGTCTAATAGCAGGCTATCTAAATCGGAGTCAACGAATGATAGTTGAAGGATGGGCTCAGCTTTGCTTTCTAGCTCACCTGAAGTTTGCGGTGTCGCTGACGTTGCTTTGACGAAGCTTGGTCACCAGAATGTAGACGACGTGAGTCATGAAGAAGATATTCACCTTGCATTCAAGAAAACAAAAACATATATATTAATTTACTAATACGTCACTACCAATAATTTTTGCCTCCTTCTTTATTAATCTTAGTTAATACTGTAAAACCCTTAATGTTCGCGAGCCCTTAATTTTCGCGAATTTCGCAAATTGAAATATTCGCGAAATTTAAGGGCACGCGAAAATTTCGATCTTTAAGAATTTCAATGCAGGCATCTGGAATTCGCGAAATTTAGTGGCCGCGATTCTGTCCTTTGTGACCGATTCGCGAAAAATAGGAGCCGCGAAATAAAGGGTTTTACAGTATTTTTACAAATAAACATCAACTAAGAGTTTCATCGTTCGAAGTGGTATAACCTGTTCACGTTGAAAGCTTATATTTAAGAGTGGGAGTTATTTTTACTTCTTTTTTTATTTTCCCACACTCAGGTTTTACCATCTGCAACAAATTCTGCAGCCGCCGCTAAGCTCGTAAAGCTAATGGTGTCTAACGACTTCTCATGTCTTCATTCTTTACTGACACAAATCATTTTCAGCAGACTGACTTGTTTTCCGTCACCGATAGCCACGAAAGACGATTTGAACGAGACCCTTGGCGCACGTTGTAGGGTGGTGATGCGCGGGTTGTGATTTTTCTTCTCAATTTTGTCTCAATACAATGCGCTCTGGTATCCCTCGGCGAGAGCTCGTGGCTTTCTTCTACTATATGCTGTAGCACAAAATGGCCACTAACAGCTGTCATCATAGGTATTGTTTCGTTTGTGGGCTGGTTCCCTCCTTTGCCTTCTTTTACAAAGATGGCAAGATCACGCTGCTCGAAAGTTTGTCATCGCACGTTGGGTTCTTAGTTGAGAAGAGGTTCTTTACTATCTTTCGTGGATGATATAAAATAGGGTCAAAGTTGCTGGCGCGAGCGCGATCTGTGTAAAACAATAACGTAACTAGGCTTTTTTTTTTTTGGGGGGGGGGGGTTGAGTTGGTTTGGGTATCTAGGATTTGGGGTGCGAAAAGGGGGGGGAGTCAAAATGCATGTGTATATTGTAGGGTCGACTGGATTTCGCTGGGGAAAGGGGGGGGGTCTGAAGCTCCATAAGCCACCCCCTGGAGACAAGACTCAATATATTCTATAGGCAGCATTTAGGGCCTTTTATATTATCTAAAAAACTGAGTAAGTATTCAAAACTTTGCAAGTATAAAAAGCACAGTAGTGGCCCCTATCAAAATGGTGGGCATCAAGTAAAAAATGTGTACCAGGTTTTTTTTTTTTTGACGCTTGATTTTTACTGTGTTAGCTCTGAAATTACGGCGGCTGTACGTACCTAGGACGGCGCAAAAAAGTCGTAAGCAAGACATTACAGCCTCAAAGCTACCATCCACTAAGTAGAAAACACGATCGTTGCACCGCGATACGGCTGTCACTAAAAGTTGTGAATAATAGATGAGTATAGAGCTTCCCCGCCAGCACCCATTTATATTTTGATTTGGTCACATGCTGGCGTCACTCAAGTTGACAAAAAATGGCTTCATCGCGAAATAGAAGTGAAAACGAGTCCAGAAGCACAATGCCACTTACAGCGAGGGCTGCCAGAATCGGGCCCGTGAACACATAGTCGTAGACTGTCAAGTTCCTCCAGCACCTGCGAAGAACGGCGCGTTAAGCTTATCTTCAGGACCTTGTGAACGAAGTTAGTCCTTTGGCTCTCACCTGACATCGGACTTCGTAGCTCGAAGCACGCTGTAGATAATGACAAGAACAACGGGCGCTCCTAGAAAGAACGAAAGTTCGTTCTTACATTCTGCCACATCGCAAGCGCGCTCAGAGCAGATGCCATCGTCTACCGTATGGCCAACCTCAACCAACTCCCAATGTATCTCTTTGCTACAAAGCCCAATGCGAGCATTAGCATACAATGCACCCAGGTTGGCGCTGTTGGCGCGCAGCCTATGCGTTGAAATCAATACTAAGCAGGTACTAAAGGTTCTAGCTGCTTGTCGACGATGCTCGTTTTCTGCAAGCCACTGTTTTTGTTTTGTTTTGTTTTTTCATTACGGGACTATTAACGTACCCCAGCCGACGCCGTAGTAGACCTTGAGATTCATCTGTTGTGAAAATGCCATGGCGACCAGCCTGTGCAGGTAGCAACCCTCGCAGAGCATCCAGCTGTACTGGCTCACCATGAAGTACCGGTTCAACGCGGTGAGCAACTTGCACCACCACTGCAGGGAAGACATGCACAGTCACAACGTCGCTGACACGTTGACGAATGGACTATCGTATACCACGCCCTTATTTGTGTTCGCACGACTATGTATGAAATAGCTTCAAGTACGCTTTGCAACTTCTTCCATTGCTACTGCAATTATAGCGATGCTTTGAAACGACCCAGTAATCCCTAAACTTACTTGCGTTTCGACCATACGCCCGGCACTGCGATACAGGGAATATTAAGTAGAAAGATAGGAACCTCTAAGAATATATTATTTTAGAATCGTTGATTGTGTAACTACGCGTGGGCGCTTTTACTTTCTTCAACATTTGTAGCTGCTACTTCGATCACGAAAAACAAGGAGATGAGTTTGTGAAAGAGTTCTCGCTCATTTTTAATTCAAACTGATTTTTTTAAAAGGGGGTGAGTGTTCTTCACCATGTATTTACCAGTCTAGGCGGATATTGGTTGAGGAAATGATCGTCATGGTAAGTTGGCTAATTCACTCAATTCCGTTCATTAACTTTTAATTACTTGTTTTACGGGTGACGTTGCAATTGCAGTATTGAAAGCACTTACTACGAGAGGCTAGGCAGCTTCAAAGAACTGCGACAATGAAATAGTCTTTTTATATATATATTAATTTATCAATTTTCAAGTTTCTTAATCCCATTTAAAAATTGAGCAAAAAATAATAAAAAAAAAGGCCACAAGCTTTGCGCACAATGACACTTGGAAGAGTGACGTAGTCGTTCCAGTTATGTCGTTACTATCTCGGCAGCGTGTCCTTGGTGGGTGCGCCGACGACAGAAGTGAAAACGCGACTGGATTATGGGCAGAGCTTGCGGCGCTCTTTTGGCGCGCAATTTTAAATCAGGTGAGAAAAATATGAAAATTGATCGATTAGTATTTAACAAAATCATTACCTTCTGCAAATCCGTTCAACTGGTCTGGTCTCCAACAGTAATTGCCGTCATTACTGCGATTGCAACATGACCTTTAAAACTACAATTAAAAAGGTAATTAACAGACCTTAGTTAATGGGTCAACTTACCATGACGATTATCACCTCATCTAATGTCCGCCGAACCTGATGTGGTGAAGGCAGCACTTGTCTAAATCTCATCCCTTTATAAGAAATTTAAAAAAAATGTGTTCGATCGATGGAGACAAATAAATGAGGTTAAAACTGGACGCTTAAACCTAAGATGAGTCCCTCCTTTCACCACCCCCGATGGGAACTTTTCAGAAGTCACCACTGGCTTCTGAAAGTTCACCAAAGAAGTGAACGTTCGGATGTTTACGCACCACGTTGAGGTTGGTGAGGTTCTTCGTAAACCTGGTGGGCTTGGCATCGTCCAGCGTGAAGACCGCATGGTCGATGATGTAGAACGTGCCGCACATCATTACGGAGAAGCAGAGATGCTTGTGGATCGAGATGCGGGGAACCTGCAGAGACCTTCCGCGATTCCGGAATAATTTTTTAAGAACAGGGGACGCGACAAGTTTGCAGGGCGCTTGCTGTTGTGCCCCCTTTGGGTTAGCGTCAGCCGGTTATGTGCTAGTATATGACCAGAGTAACGCGTTCTAGTATGTGACCAGAGTAACGCACCTTGCTTATAGTATAGGTATACATCTTTGAAACTATGCGTGGAACATCATCAGGACACAAGCAACGCACCGCGTCCATGTCACAAAAGCAATAATTCAAGGTGGCGCGCCTTGACTTCCGCACAAACCACTATTTTGTCCAACGGTAAAAACTTTTATTTGATCCTCCTGGTCAATGCTGCACGCAAAGCGTTCTCAGCATTGCGAACAATCGGGACAATTTTACCGACACCAGGGGACACGACCCGCCATGTTTAGAACTGGACAATAGGTCACTTCATGCAAAGGGAAGGCCAGGAAAACAAATACCGAAGATTCATAGACCGTTTTTGTTTTTTCGTCTCCGCTATGTTGTTTGCAACGAAGACAACGCTACTGCAAATGCGCGTCGCCAGCCTTGTCTGCAGAGTTCCTGATCTCTTAGCGGATTGCGGAGAGAGTTGCGATCTAAAAAAGCTCCCTAACATCAACAAGCTGGATTTCTGATCAGTTTCTTTTTACTTGTCTCCTCGGGAGAGCAATAGACCATTTCCGAAATTTAGTGCCATCTGGTGGTTTGTATAGCAGTTTAGGTTTTGCCTTACCAATGGCGGAAATGAACTGGTATATAATCGGGAACCGTTACTTTCGCAAGTCAACGGTACGAGAGGAATTGCTCAATGTGAATTCTTTCTCGATCACTTTCAGTTCTATGGTGACCAAGACCCTGCGGTGAGAACAAAGCTCCAACCCACGCAGACGCCTCGATAAAATGTTATACACCAAAGGGCTTTCAAGTCGATTGTGTGCCGCCCACAAATTGACTGAACCTGAGTCAGAAATGAACGCTTACGTAGCTCTTGTGTTCCATCCCTACGTCGCGTCGTACTAACCACCGGAATGTACCGGCCTCGCATCATCCGCTTAGGAGCATCCTCAACGTCTTCCTTTATCAGTCACTAGCAGGCCGCCATTGGTACGGCACAGATGCCGTTCCACAGATGATGATAGTGAGCGAAGTTGTCAGACTGAATTTCGGAAAGGGTCTATAGACCTATTGCTAAATAACCCAAGCATGAAGGAGAATGCAGGGATTGGTGTTCCACGTGCCACACGCGCACGCCTTCCCCGTATAAAAGATTCCAAGTAAATAACCAAAATAAAGCGTTGACGAACGCACGTGCAAAATTCAATTTGTTTTAGACATTTGCTTTAGAAAAGTTAGTACTGCCATAGCCTCCTCTATACTCATAAAGCCTGGCAGTTCGACGACGGAGCCATAGAGTGCCCGGTTGCAGATTTGGAGCGCGAGGATCTGATGCACAGAGCATTTCTCGGGGAACCTGGTCGTCAGCGCGCAACTTTTGCAGCGGCGAGGACCCGAAACATGGTTTTCAAACCCGACGAGAAAAGGAGTGGTAGCGCGAGGAACGTGAGGAGCACGAGCGGACATTCCATCGCTCGGGAGAAGTGTGTTTCGGCGTCTCGCCGCAGCGGGGCGCCCGTGACGTGGCTCTCCCCCTCTCCCCCCCCTTCCATCCGTTGTCTGCCGCTCTACCTTTTCAATTTCGGCGGCCGCGTCTCGTGGCTATCTGCCGGGCTTCGTCAGGCTACGCTACTGCTGAGGCCAGCACGTGCGGCGCGTGGAACACCACTCCCTGGATTCTCCTTGATGCTTGGGTAATTTAGCAATAGGTCTATTTGGCGAATCCTGATACGCATTCTCCCACGAGACAAAAGCACGCAGCCTGTTTTTTTCCGAAGTCTCGGAAGAAAACGGCGTATGAAGTCACGCCGTTTGGAGTGTTTGGAAAGCGTTGTTCTGACCTATCGCTTGTCAATATCAAGGGCAAATGAACGCCCCTCAAATCAAACAATGACGTCCTAGTGACGGTGTGTGTATTCTTCATATCGCACCATTAACGTTTCCTGTCATCCGACAAGACGAACATATAAAAACAAGAAACATCGACCGCAGTTTTCTCCATAATCGGCAATCTCAGAGTCGGCCTGCCGGGGCACTCCGTCAGTCCAAAACACACAACGCAAGCCGCGTGCAATTGCCAAAAGAAATAAGAAAAGAAAAAAAACAGGCGAGTTTCTGTTAAAGACTTGTCCCTTATCACCGGTGCGAGATAAACAAGCGGCGATGATAGTTCGGCGGCTTCTTCGCGCGGAAATTTCGACGAAGCGCTCTGCCTCGTCCACGCCGTCTCCGAAGCGGCGCTTATCTTGAAAGACCGGTATAGCGGTGTTTGCGCCTGTCCATTAAAAACCGATTTCTTCACGTACGGCACTTGACTTCGGTTTTCCTGGCCAAGGTAAGTTAGAGAGGAGGAGCACTCGAGGAAATGTTTGACCGCGGGCCGGCCGATCAGATAGACTGGCCTGCCCAGCGGCCAGTGTTGTAGGCGTTACCTCAAAAAAGTAACGAAACACGTTACTCGTTACTTGCAAAATGAAAAAAACGCGTTAGCGACCTACGTCACCTGAAAATAGAAGGAACGTGTTACCGTCACCGTAACTGATAAAAAGTAACGCACGTTACTTTTTATTTATAAATTCACAGTTGCCGCGTTTTTTTTTCGTTTTTTGTTTTTTGCATCTGCGTTTTTAGACACTAAAACAAAAAACGGCGGCGGTTTTTTTTTTGTTTTTTTTTCAGGTGGGACTTTTGCACTTAGAAAGGACAGGCAAGATTTCGAAGGCATGTGGAATGAGTTCAGTAATCAATAATTA
This sequence comes from Ixodes ricinus, assembly GCA_037355805.1. Taxonomy (NCBI): domain Eukaryota; kingdom Metazoa; phylum Arthropoda; class Arachnida; order Ixodida; family Ixodidae; genus Ixodes; species Ixodes ricinus. The sequence goes on along the minus strand of JAZHYW010070364.1, from coordinate 195,960 downwards.
GCACCTCAAAAATATATATAAAAAAAAGACGGTGTGGTGGTGCATGAGTGACCCAGGCAAATGGCACTTCCCTTCAGCTTAAGTCCAGACTCAGCCGACGCTACGAGCTAATGGGATCAACCAAGCAGCGTCAAAAGAGCGAGTCATTAGGAAGTTTTCGTAGACCGCGTTTCCCCCTCCGCTAAGCCCTCCGCAACGAAGAAGCCGCTACTGCGCCTGGGCGCCGATGGCCTTGAGTGTAGAGTTCCGGGTATCGTAGCGGGTTGCGGAGAGCGTTGCGGGACGGCGAAAACGATCTACGAAAACTCCCTATTGGGCCTTTTCTGCTTACGATTGGTTGAGCGACGATTGAACACGTACAGAAACAGAACGAACACCACAGGGTGCGCTTTCGACGCTGTCTGATTGGTGCCATCAGCTGTTATACAGCGTCGGCGTATGTGGACTAGAAACACGAATGTTTTGCCAGGTGTTGGGAAGAAGAGTAACGTAACTACGTTACCCGTTACTCATTTGAGAAAATGACGAGTACGTTACTGCGTTACCGAAAAAGAGAAACGCGTTACCGGTAACGCCGTTACTTGTAACGCGTTGCGCCAACACTGCCTGCGGGACGAGACACTTCGCTGCTTTCTTTGGCGCGGGTTTTGTGCGCTTGCTAGTGCCGCTGCCCATCCACTGCGCGTGATCGGTTTAGGCGGGGATGTAGCTAACGCACAAAGACGACGAGCGCGGTGACGATGCGCTTCTTGGCACCGCTCGATCGGCTCCATCGAGATAGACCTATTGCAGTATTACCCAAGCATCAAGGAGAATGCAGGGATTGGTGTTCCACGCGCCACACGCGCACGCCTTCACCGTATAAAAAGATTCGAAGTAAATAACCAAAATAAAGCGTTGACGGACGCGCGTGCAACATGCCATTTGTTTTATGTATTTGCTTTAGAAAAGTTGCTACTGCTGACGCCGGCACGTGCGGCGCGTGGAACACCAATCCCTGCATTCTCCTTGATGCTTGGGTAATATAGCAAATGGTCTATAGCGCCGGCTACGCTCGGACTTGTAGTCGTGACAGTCAAGAACCTACCGTATACGTGCTCCGCCTCCAGCACGCGCTCGATGCCTTGGCTAACACTGCGTCGCACAGGCAGTCCAAGCCCTGCTGCAGGAGGCGACGAACGCGTGCCATGAAGGCGGTGCATTGTACTGGGTCCTTAACGTGTTCCTGACTATACTCCGTTCGCCTCTATATAGCTGAGACTGCGGTGGAAACAGCCGGGCCTATGAGCCTACACCACGATTGCCTCTATTTCTTTTCCCAACTACGTCGCATACACAGACAACAACTACGTCCTCGTCGGACCAGTCATTACGCCTCTCTTTGGCCACGTCGTCACGCTCCCGCCCATACCTACGCGCAGAGAGCCGGGTCAGGTGATGAGAGGGAGGGCGGCTGATTGGTCCGCTGACACGTAGCTCCCAATGTAGTCTCAGCTTAGGGGTGAACGGAGTATATGGTGTGATACAGAGGTTGAGTCATGTACCCCCCTCACGCTGTTGAACCGAAAGGACTCGAACGACGCTCGGTCTTACAGATATGCGTTCTGTTAAAGTCCGGTAAAGAGGTGTCTGACAGTAATTTTTAGGATGCTAGCTTCATCTACGTGCTTCTAACCAAAGATATAAAAAAATCATAGCGCCCCGTTTTTACATGAAAAACGAGATCAAATTTAGGTACAGTTCCTCTCATTCCAGGCGCCGAGGGAACCAGTGAACCGAAAGGCGATGCTTGAGATGAATTTACGCCTACCATTCTCAACGGTATTTCACGTCTCGGTAATTAAAATCGTGATCAAACATCGCCATCTTCGATCGCATTTATACGGACTCTGTTTATAGCACATTCGGAGTACGCAAGTCAAGTTAACGCTTTAAGAAAAAAAAAAAAAAAAAAAACACGGCGCTATAAACTTGGCGTGACGTACGCACCAGGTTGAGCAAATGACACAGAGAAGCATCGAAACAAAACGTTGTTCCGGACAAAAAGAAAAAAAAAAGGAAAAAAGAAAAGAAAGGCACATGTTCAAAAATATACTGTACTTTCAAGCATCCTGAAGTTTGAACGGCTGCAGAATAGGCTGTGGACTTCAAAATATAATCAATTGACAACGCCTACTAGGAAAGGTGAAATACATGGATTACTATTATTTTAGATTGATTTACCGATAGTTGACTATTATCTTCGGGGACACCTTTTTCTCTTATTTCCGAAGAAGTGAAGAGCGCGCGAGCGCAGCTGTCGATCGGCGCTCAATGTGTGCGAGCGCACGGGTAGCTTTGGCTTCGTTGTGCAAGCAAGGCCACTGGCCGAAGCCATGTCTCTTCTCGTGCGGACAAGCCCGTGTAATTTCAAGCCTGCCAAAGCTATGTTCACGCGCAAGCTGCACGTGCTTGCACTCATGGGGCACCAGTCGGGGCGCCATGCTTGCAATTGTCTATACTCCGTTTCACCTGATGTTGTACCGCAGAGAAGGCTAGAAGCGCGAGCTCATAGCGTTGGGAGCTGCTCTTAACGTACGAGAGCTTGTGCCGCCGAGATGTGCCCTAGAGCAAGGAGCTCGCGCTTGTAGCCATTCCTGCGGTACATCATAAGGTGAAACAGAATATAGCTAGATGCTTCGGGTAAGTGAAACGTTTTCTTTAATATGTGGTTACGCTTCCAGTGCCAACACGTAATACAGTTGCACACATATTAGTTCTCTCGTAGCCCTTACTGTAGAATAATTACAGTTCAAATTACTTCGCTTTTGATACCCCTTAAATTGTAAAGATATAAATGTTTAGCTGAGTATGTTAATACAGTTCATCTTTAATGTTCTCGTTCACTGAAGCCGGCTACCAAAGAAATCACACTAAAACCCACTGCAATTAAAGCAGTTTCTTTTAAGGATATGGTCACTCGATAACGGACTCTCGGATATTGCCATACTAGAACTTCGTTTTTGATGGCAACTCCAGAGCTCGATATTTTGTACCCAGGCGCGTGCTCGACAGGTATATGGATCTTAGCGCCACTCACTTGTACCAGTTGAACACAACGAGAGCCGGGATCAGCGAGAGCACCGACAGAGCAAGCAGGCCGATGGAGTAGTGGTAGACACTGACGTAATCCTGTTCCAAGAGCAGCCATTTAGTCAAAATCAGCTGGCCGGTTAGTTGGTTACACAGAATGAAATACACACGGCGCAAAGGTATTAGGAGAAGGAGAAGACAGAACAAGACGACATTCGGATAACACGCCGACGTTCATTCGATCAGCACTGCCGTTTCCTTATCTGATCTTGACCGCGTGCTTGAATGGTGTGGCTTATAAAAATATAGAGCTTTACACTAACAAATGTAAGGTAATGAGGGTTTCTCAAACTCATAATGATGTTTCATGTTACTACCTAAACTACGCTTTTTCACAGCAAGTATCATCCTACAAATACTTGGGCGTTCATATTTCATCTGACTTGTCTTGGGAAATGCATATTCAATACGTAACAAGTAATGCCAATCGTATGTTAGGATTCGTAAAACGAAATTTTCCGTCCGCCCTTTTATCTCTAAAACTACTTCTCTGTAAGACCCTCGTTCGCTCTAACTTAGAATACGTCTTTTCAATTTGGAACCCCGGTATTGACATATTAACTGTGCATTTGAAAAATTCAGAATAGATATGTTCGCTTGATACTTTTAACTATCATCGCACTGCTAGCGTGACATCTATAAAATCAAATTTGCACCTACCTAACCTTGCATCACGTAGATACTTTTCTCGTTTGTGTTTGTTTCACAAAACATAACCTAATCCTCCATTACGTGAAAAGCTACTAATACCTCCCTCCTACGTATCATCGCGTCTCGATCACCAATTCACGATAAACATACCATCGTGTAAAACTACCACTTTTCACAGTTCATTCATACTTCGAACCACACTTCCATGGAACCTCGTTCCAGCGTTGGAAGTAACTTTGTTTGATAGCGCCGCGCTTTAAACTGCCTTAACAATATCACTATATTAGTATTTTCTTAGCTAATTATTTACATTCTTAAAATGTGTTGTTTTTGTTTTTGTTTGTTTATACCTGTCACCCCCTTCCCTCTGCAATTCCCTCGTGGCATTGCTCGTGGCCCTGAGGGGAGTTGAAATAAATTATAAATAATACGATGGGGGCATCGTCCTTTTCCCAAGCCACAGTCGTCCACTCATATACAATGTTCGCTCTACTCCCACTTGTGTCGAAATGAGGAGTGACTAAACTAACGGGAATTCGGACATTCCAGCATTATAAACCATCGATAAATATATACGTGAAGTGCGTGATACTGAGTTTGGTGATATTTCCGCAGATTAGTGAAGAATGCGTTGCTTTTCAATTTTTATTGTTGACACATTTTATCGCTGTATGAATGGATGACATGGGAGGTATTTCAGTAAAACACATAATTATATTCACGCACATGAAAGAATTCGGGACTACGATAGAAAATTGCTGCTACTGTAAAATTTTGAGACCGAAATGGCATGGAAACCGAGCAGCAAAACGAAGCGCGGTTTGAACTGGAAAAAGAAAAAAAGAAAAAACGACAGCAATGCCCGACTTTTAATCGCCAATGATGAAGCCCGAAATTTCCCGAGTAGGCCAAGACCATACATAAAGGGTAAAAAAAAAAAAAAGAATAATATGCGAGATTAGTTGGCAAGTGGATCAACTTACCCAAGGTTTGGGAGCGCAGCTGCTGTAAAAAGTGCGCTCTTGATTCAGCTGCTTGTACCACGTTCCGTTCTCGTGGCACCAACGGGTCGAGTAATCTGCACCGACGAGACAGACCCGAACCTGAGGAACTGCACACTCGCGCCTTAAAGATGTACTACTACGACATACGACGATGCCTGGGAAGCCCCACTCACGTTCGCAGTGCGGTTGGGAGTAAATGTACAACAGGCTGGGGCACACTTTAGACACGTTGGTGCTGGCGGCGGTGTCGTCGTAGCACGCCAGCCCGTCCCATGTGCGGTTGCAGAAGACGCCAGCTGTTCGAGAGTTGAGAGGAACTTGTTAGGGGCCCTTAATATGACGCCTGGAGTTATATTAGAGGAGTCATATTAGAGGAGAAATCGGTATCTTGAATTTTGTGTGTGTGTGTGTGTGTGTGTGTGTGTGTGTGTGTGTGTGTGTGTGTGTGTGTGTGTGTGTGGTGTGCGTGTGCGTGTGTGTGTGTGTGTGTGTGTGTGTGTGTGTGTGAGAGAGAGAGAGAGAGAGAGAGACTTACGAGCGACCCTGCGAGCATTCACCGTCATGTGAACATTTATGACAACTCCCGAAGCGTTCAAAGTTCAAACACGTGCAGTAAAATATGCCAATTAAATAGATGCACTCATGGCGTGCAAAAAACGCGGACAAAGCAGGCGTGCCATGCACGCGGTCCTCCTTTTGTTTTCCCGGTTACGGCATGCATTTTAATGTTGGCGTTTCTTAAAAGGAAACAGGACTGATGGAGGTAATCGCGAGCAGAATTGATTCTTTATACGCTTCTTGACTTGCAGAACTTCTCCGAATATCAGTGGCATGAAATACCAAGAATTCTGCAAACGGGCCACGTAACAGAGTTGTGGAACATAATGGCCACGTGTGTATCTTTTAATAGTTCACTTACAGTGAAATACTTTAAAAGTAAAGCTTTGAGCACATCTTGAGTATGAAAGAAGGAGACAAAACAGTATGATTTGAGCATGATGAACTTTTGACTTCGTTCTCGGTCTAGCTGACTGTTTCTGAATGCCCAGCCCAGAGTGCACAGATCACTGAGCAGACTCGAACTGGCGACTTTGAAAAACGGACATTAACCAGTTACTGAAACGAGGCCTGCCCGTTTGTCAAAGTGGTCATCGTGATCTGCGGTGAAATTCTATAAACAGTGAAATTCCTCACTGAAGAGGAAGGTGCCACCGCCCTTATGATAAGATCAAAGTATTGGAAGAAAAAACCAGCTATACTAGCTTTTTTCTACCAATTAAAAAATATTAATTGTTTCCGGCTTCTGAGTTGAGCGAAACTTAGCCGAGGAACAAGCGTTCGTGCCATCAAAATCCAGAATCATCTACTTGCAAGTCACCCAACTCGTCAAAAAGAGTGTTCAATGTCCACATTTGCTTAGCTGTACATCAGGTCGTAGGGGAAAATAAAGCGAATAGCTTAAAGCCGGGGTCCCACTGAATTGATACATCATACAACAGGACAGTCTGCAAACGCGACTCACCGCAATATCCGTGGTTCGAATGCCGCGTGCCAAGTTTTCTCCTTGAACTCCTGGCCATGCGGCATTCGAAGCACGGATCTCGCGGTGACTCGCGTTAGCATATGTATGCAGACTGTATTTTGTATGATGTATAAGAAGTGTGAGCATGGCTTAAGGCTTCGTACAATAGACGATTAGCATGCTTGGCAAAAATCCCTGTTCGCCAGGCGCGAGCTCATCACGTTGGCAGCCGAACAGAGCCCACACCAAACGTATCAACTAACAGCTCGTTATTTTTTCCACTAGCTTTTTCTCATCAAAAACAAAACAAAGAAGATAGAGAAAGGTTATGTCGAAAAAAGGCGTGACAAAAACAAATTTTAATTACCTCAGCCCAACGCTGAAAAACAACAAATTGTTCGTGCCACCAGAAACCATGGCAGGTGCCCGTCCACCGCTTGGGTATGACTTGATGGGCGGCAGAAGGGGGCCGACTTTTTGTAGTAGTGAAGCCAAAGCTAAAGGGGCGCGGAGTTTCTGCACATGTGTTACACCGTAGTTAGTTCCTTAAAAAAAGTTTAGGTTCTGTTCGCCCCGGTACAAATCGCCGTTCTACGCTTCAGCAATCAAGATATTTGGTGAACAAAGAAGGTCGTCGTGAACAGTGATTCCCGCTAACAAGTTTACAGCGAAACTCTAGGCAGGATAAAAACTTGGAAGCTAGTACATTATACTGTAATAAAGAGTAATAAATTCTAGGCGTATGACGTTTAAACAATTTTTCATAAGATTCAAATAAAAAAAATGCCTTCAATCCAAAAGCGAAGCTAGTTTGCAACAATAAAAAAGACACCTATAGTATAATCGCTTACAATTACGTGTTTTTGTTTATTTCTTTGTTGTACTCTTGACAAGCTCACAAAACACTAACTTGGCGCCCGGTGATGTGAGACAACTTGTTTTTACTTCAGGTATCAAAGAATAGAAAATTCAGGCAGTTTGGAAAGTACTACGAAGTCTAACTGTTGGTTAGTGGGAATATTTCGTTGTACCTCGGCTGGACCGTGGTACAACGATATAAGGACCACGGCTGTGATTGCTCTACTGATCATTACCGACGGCGCTCACGCAAGTTTGTTGATACGTATCCGCATGAGCGAAACTCTTGAAACAATGTAACCTGATTACTCGTTGCTTAATGGCGCTTTCCCGATACCAGGTGAACACCGCATTGTCTTGTGCCCTTCAGAAACGAAGCCGAGGTTTTCCGCTCAATCGTGCGCTTTCGCCGACATCACTCGCATTGCACGCCCTGGAAGCAACTGACGGATCTTATCTATTCATTTTTACTTGTCCGTGGGTCTTCCATGGCGCCTTCATGATTCAGACATGTTTTAGTGACAACTGACAAGACACTTGAATAAACTCCATGGTAAACCTAATCCAGAAATCGTAATGGAAAATGTACCGGCGTACCCAGCAATGCAGATCCGGCAGGCGCCGTCTCGTATAAATGGAATAATAAAGAGTGAGACCAACGGCGGGAAAATTAAACTCAAAACCGGATACACTGCTTTCTTGACATCCACCGCTAACATGGTAACGTCATTGGTAATCGGGCCTTTGGGACTTCTTGCTTAAAATAGTTTGAAGTTATTAAATATGAAAGAACAAATTATATTTGCGAACTATACGTGGTGCGCGTATAGTCATGACGCATTTCGGCTAGTAGCCTTAGCTCCATTGCCACAGAAAGTTGTCCCCAAGTATGTACGCCTTTCCAGTACTTATCATCCAAGCTAGAAATGCCGACTGGGCTGTGGGTTGGCTGTGGACGCCTGCACAGCGGTTGATATCCAGCGGGAAAGAGCTATCGCGCATAATCAGTGCACGTTTCACAGCCCAGCGGGAAGAGACAGCAGCGCACAGAGTCCTAGAATAATCAAAGCCCATGCACTAGCATTTCGACGTCATCACAGTCACGTCGAGGGCAGACACAGTACACGAGGGCTGTGCCATCGTTCGGCAGGACGTCGTGTCCCATCAAAGCGTCGGGTTCAGGCCCAATTCTGAGTTAGCGCCATTCATGCGTGATGACGTTACGTGGAGGTAGAGGAGTCTGCTCGCCGGTTTTGATTACTTGAGGTGTTGTTATTGGAATGCTTCATACGGATGGAAATTAAAAAAAAGTATACTCACTCAATACTTGGGGCGCCTGACGCATGTACCGACAGCAAGCGATCGCCTGGCGAACACAGTTGGCCCAAAGTCGGCCGATGGCTTTGGTGCGGAACGCCAAGAACAGAGGGCTGGTCTCGTCGTTGATGTCTGGCAGGTAGCACTGGGACTCGTTGGTAGGAGTCAGCTTGCAGTTGAGACAGATTTTAGGAAAGCGGACGTTGTAGCACACACTGAAATGACAAGTGCCGTCCAGAACCAACGACGAATGCGCCACGTAAGGCGTGAAAAGACGCAACTTGGTTCGCGCGCTCTTTGTTCGTGAAGTTCTCGGAAACAAACGCGGAGAAAAGTTTGAGAATAAGACCGAAACTTAATTCCGTCGTTCATGAATCATAACCCCTATGTTGGTCACGCTTGACCAGTGGTGGCCGTCGAACGAACGTTACGGGGAGCGACAAGGATCAACATACATGCCACTGGAAATTTGTTCTGTCTACAGACTGTCCCATCGATGGCTACAATAGACAGATCTCACCAACCAGCTTCGTTGCGCCACCGCTGCCGGCATGCATCCTGGGAACTGTAGTCTTTCTGCACGCGCGACAACCCCTCAAGGGTCTGCGCGAGCAGAGTACAAGACGACACGAGCTGTCTCGTACACCGGCACCTGCCTTCTGTGAACTATACCGTTATGGCGGCGTCACGCGCGCGCGGAACGCTTAGTGAGATCGGTTTGTTGATTACAGTTGGCTATTTGCTACACTAAGCTACTACGAAGGCGCCTTAAATTGATCTATGCCATAATGTAAGAGATGAATCATGTAAGAGATTAATCACTGTGGAAGATGCTTTCAGTTACGCATTGTGCAGCATTGTACAGTCATGTCCTCGGGGACAAAATGGGAAAATACGTGCATTTTTGTCTCGTTATTATGGACAACCTCACATTATGCACGATTATCTGCGGGAACGGAGGTGTCCATATAAGCAGACATGACTGTAATGCTCTTTCAGATACACGAGTTCTGTTGCAAATAAAACGCTAAAAAAGTATACGTCTCTGCCGCTTCCATCTAGCGTGTTATAGGATATGCGATACAAAGTAGTATAGGGAGTGGCCGTGGAAATAAAACGTTAAGTAATATTATGATCCGAGAGAGTTAGATATGCGCTCACGCCGGCATCGTTCAGGCACCCTCACCTTCTTCTTTCTCGTTGTATATAAAACCGTCAGTTGAGCGCCTGTCCTGTCCACTTCTTCGTCTGTCCTTGGCTTAGCGCTATTTGTAATTTATGGTATGTATAACAACCAACTGGCCCGCCAGAATATTTTGATATCGTTCAGGCAATTTATTTGATTATATAAGAAACGTGGTGTATTGGGTCTCATAAAACAAAATCAAGAGTGAGTCGGAATATTCTGTTTAGTTAGTATTATGAACTCAGGTGTTCACGATATATTGATTTATCAAACATAAAGCGTTAGTGTCTACTAGGTCAGTCATTGACGAATGATCTACGAAACGTGAGGCTTTTCACTGCTCGAACAAATCAGACTTGATTAAAAAAAGGGCAATATTTTCAGTTCCTAACTCAACTCACAAGGAAGCCTAGTTGTAAAGATCTTTAAAGACACAGGGTCGAGTGGGCTAGCGCACACCAGCTCGAGAACGTGGACAATAAAGAAAAAAAAAAAAAAAAAAAGCTCGAGAACGTGGAGCGAAAGCTCGCGCTGCAGAAGCCAGAGATCCTGGGTTCAATCCCACCCCTGCCGGTTTCGATCTGGATGAGCATCCTATACCGGCGTGCGGTCGTGTATCTGCCACTATACTGCGTGGTGCACGTTAAATACCCCAGGCTAGCGGTTCTATTCACTGGCTAGATTGCTCCTCTACAGCTGAGAGAGAGGTCGCCCGTTGAGACAGACTAAGTTAAATTTTTTTTAAAACATATAGTATTTAAAAAATAAATTTAGAACATATTAATTAGGAGAAAAACGAACTCGAAATACGGCTGCGTCGATAACTACTTTAAAAAGTTTCTGCCCGTCTGCTTGTCATTTACCCAAATCGAACAGGCCAGGAAAAAAAAAATATAATACCACGTGCGTCTCAATTATAGATGTGCTTTCACTGCATTTCGTATGCAGTTTTGCTCCGCCTGTCATGTTTACAGTAATGGCGAACGCTCTCCTTTCTGTGTTTTCTTTTTGTTTTTGTTTAGTAGCATTTTTGGTCTTACATTCGTTACAAAATATATTTGAGACAGTCTATATAAATCTTATCCATATTTTAACGACTCTTTCAACTTCATATCCAGTCACGTCGTATCGACAATTTTCAATGCATATTCTATAAACTTTTGTTTTCAACCAAAGTCTATAGAGTACGGACAATAAAAATGCTATGAGAACCTTTATCACTCACGTCTCAATAGACTTTCTGTCACCATATTTATATCAAATTGCTATAGACTAGATGCAGCATGGACAAGCGATATTACACCCAGTTGGAACTTCCTTGCGGAGGTTGATTTTTTCGACTGCGTGAAATAATTATCGCTTCTTGCAATGCGTTATAGTTGGAGATACCGTTCACCAACCCTTAAAAAACACATTTTGTATAAATTAATGGCGAGAAAGAAGCATCATACTTGTAATCTTTTTTATCTTCTGGGAGGTCCTCTTCAAACGATTGCCTTTCAAATGTAGGGTATATACTGTACACAGGGTGGTTCATGAAAGGTGGACAAATTTGATATTGCGAAAACTACGCGTCGCAACAAGAAATGGCTTGTGTCGTTTTGGTCCTGGGCCAGGGGCCTATTTAGGAAATTTATTAAAGTCCGGGATAATTAAGTTGTTAATTATTTTTGCGTAATTAACTCTTTTAATATTGTGTTTAGCGGCATGGTTTCAATTAGAAAATTGCTCCGCATCATAAAAAAACACTAAATCAACAAATATTAGAACGATAGAAGGCACGCGCACCATTTTACGACTTTCCGAAATACCGCACAAATTCGACGGGTTTTGAAGTTTTGGTCTGCTGTCGGAGCGCATCTGGCCCCGGCGGCACCGCGCCCCGTGGAGATATAGTGCATCCAACCTCTGCTGCGCTGTCAGCGCGCGACGGAGCAGAGGCTGGTTGCACTATTTCTCCACGGGGCGCGGTGCCGCCGGGGCCGAGATACGCTCCGATAGCAAACCAAAACTTAAAACCCGTCGAATTTGTGCGGTATTTCAGAAAGCCGTAAAATGCTTCTATCGTGGAGCAATTTGTTGATTTAGTGTTTTTTGATGATGCTGAGCAATTTTCTAATTGAAACCATGCCCTTAAACACAATATTAAAAAAGTTAATTACGCAAAAATAATTAACAACTTAATTATCCCGGTCTTCAACCATTTTCCTAAATAGGCCCCTGGCCCAGGACCAAAACGAGACACGTCTTTTTTTTGTTGCGACGCGTAGTTTTCGCAATATCGAATTTGTCCACCTTTAGTGAAACACCCTGTATAGATGGCGGTGGAGCAGTCAACACTACTGAATTACTAGTGTTATGAGTGGTGTGTGTATTTGTGATATCTGCGTATGTGCATAAGGCAAGTGGCAAGTCCGTGTTTCAATGGATGTATTTTGACTTACCTAAAATTAAGGTTCAGGGTTTTTTTTTCGTGAAAATTAAGGTCTATAGAAGATGCGGCCAAAAAGCTATAGACAGTAGATAGAAAAGTGGGAAATCTTTTTTAAATATCTATATCCTTTATAGACTATTTTCTATAAAAATTCTGTAGAAAGTAGATAAATATTTTTGTAAGAGATCATCTTGGCGTGTCAACATTTCCGCTTTTATTTTATATAAAAATGGCGCAGGGGCTTTTGCCTGTGACTTACTTGCCCTGGAATTCGGGACGGAGGCCGTTGGTGTACATGTAGCAGTCGACGGCGGCTTTCTTCTCGAAATGATCGATGTCGAGGTGCACGCCACGGATCGAGCAGGTCGCGTTCTCCATCTGATCGTCGCTCCTATTCCGTGCCGGTGCGAATGCCAGGTGTTTTCCTTGGAACTCAAGTCCCAGCACCGAGCCCTGTACCGAATGCGGAAGTCCATGCAGGCTAGAAGCTTATTCTCAAAGTTACTACTATTACTAATTTCTGTTATATATATATATATATATATATATATATATATATATATATATATATATATATATATATATATATATATATATATATATATATATATATATATATATATATATATACAAGATTAACGATTGAAGACTTGGTCATTGTTGTTTTGTTTTTTTTCAGCTAAAACAGGTATCCCGTTGGCCATCCATATTGAATGGCGGAGTTAAAACTTAAATATCTAAGTTGGTGATCTTTTAAAAAATTTGGTGCTTTATGCTTTTGGGAGACACGCGTCATAAAGTAAGGCCAGGTGTGCGAGTTGCCAGAAATCTCTTCGTAAGAAAAAAGACAGGTTTTTTTAGACATAAAAAACACTTTTTTCCACAACCTTTGCAAAATACAGTTGAGGTAATAGATTGTAGCAGGCTCAAGATTGCGTCAGAATTCTTCCCACGTAAATCGGCCCCAATCGCAACCTTGAATGTGAAAATATTGCGTGCCCTCGGCCTTGTATGCAACGTTAGTAGGTCTAAACTGGCGAAAATATGAGTGTGAAGAAAAACTCGCGCTTTCTTTTCATGCTCGCGTGAAATATCAAACAGCAGAAAATGGTGCATGAAACGAGCGTTCAGTGAAAAGGTAAACAGACAGTTTCTTTCAAGGTGATTGGTCCTCTAATAGCTTTGATTAATATAACATACAGGCAAAGCCCTTCATAACGGCGTTTTTTTACAAGTACCGCCAACCATTGTTGTGGAAATGCGCAAGACACGTGCCACGAGCGGGTGCTCCGCCGCCATTCGCTTCATAGGGCTGCTCGAGGCACGGGCCTCGTGCACTGGCGTATCTGACGCTACTTGCAAGTCAAACGCAAACACATCGAGGGGTTTTACGTTCAGGAAATACGCAGCGCCTCCCATCGTTTTTTCGATGCACTACGGCGCGTGAAGGAGTACCCAAATAGAAGGAGCGGTTCATGTTTGTCCAGTATTTTGGGATTTTAAAACACAAAGAAAGCAGAACGATAGCATAACAAGGTATACGTATTGGCGTTGTGAATGCGCTCGCTCTTTTCTTTGTGTTCTGAACGCGCAGTGGTAAGAGAGAAGGAATTTGGATGTACGGGGCGTATACGAGCCGGCTCGTGCGTACATCAGAACGGCCCCACAATTCTCCGCGCCGCGCGGTGCAAAGAGGGGTTGACGAGAGGCATTGTGGGAGTTTCCGAAAGGGTCTACTGTGAACTGCAAGCTGTTTTATTATCGGCGATGGGCCACGAACGTCGGTGTTCTCTACGGTGGATAGAAATCGCCGAAACGGACACAATTTTCTGATCGCTTGTAATTGCAATGATCCCATTATTTGACCCGCGACATTAAAAAAAGAAAAAATCAGCAGAACCCATCCTTTGGGAATGATTATCTACGTTAATGCGAATAGCATCAAACGGTGCGGAGTTATGCGCGTTCGTCAGGTGGCCGGCACACTCTAGATACGCCAGCCCACTCTTAAGGCGATTCTAAATTTGCTGACACTTTCACAGCCCTGCGCACGATCTCCGCAGCCCAGCACGTGCGTTTGTGTCACTTAGGAAGGCGAGCAAAGCACGCGCCATACGCACAAACACTCAAAATGGTACCGACCAGACTTTCTGGCGTCTCAGCTAGTCTCAACCAACGCGTACTCTAAACGGTTGTTTATATCTTTACCATAGGACGCGCCTTACAGCGCTGTCACAGCTGCCGGTGCGCGCGCGTTTCATGCACGAGGGCTCATTCCGCCTCGTGAGGGTGAGCACGGCCGCTACATCACCCTCTCCCGAGCGCGGAGAGAGGTGAGCTAGGGGCAGTGCTAAGCCTCAGCGAGAGCGGAATGAGCCCTCGTGCATGGAACGCGCGCGATGGTAAAGATATAAACAGGTGTTTAGAGTGCCTTGAATGACTGCCTTCATAGCTCTGTGGTTAGCGCGTCTGCCTGCTGATCAAAGGGTCAACGGTTCGAATCCCGCCAGCGCCGGTCTTTTTTATTTATTTATCGACCCGCGGCGTAAGAGGTTAGATAGCCAGATAGATATATAGATAGATAGATAGATAGATAGATACATAGACGAAAAGTGCGTGAAGTATCCAAAGAATGCTATTCGCATTAATATTCGCATTAAAATATTCGCATTAAAAGAAAGAAAAAAGAAAGAAGAATTTGAGAAAGCCATACAAGGAGCAACTGGCAGGCGAAGACGAAGAGAAGGCAGTATCTCCACCACGGCGCTGAGTGGTAGGACATCGTTCGAGCTTGGAACCGCTGGTCGGACAACTTGGAGGTCGGGACACCGGAACGTCGAGGTTATCATCACCACGCTTTTGAAGTGTCGCCCTCCGCCACCATCACGATCGTGCAGAGTGGTCGAAATTCCCCTGAAATACACAAAGTGGGTACCGAGTGCGTGAAGGCATGATCTGTTCCGCATTTGTCCACGCTTCACTGTCAGCGGGCCTCCCACTAAGATATTATACAATTGGAGGGTTCTAGAATACGTGCTCATTTTATCTGTACCGAAGCTATACCCTAGGCCAGTGGTTCTCAACCATTGATGTTTCGCGGACCCCTTGTAGAAAGGCGGAGATGGTGGAGGACCCCGTTCGGGGTGAGGGGAATAGAAAGGTATGGGTGTATCATGATAATGATTTAATAAATGAATATAGCTAATTGCTAGTGTGAAGTAGACTTATTTCATTGACATACACACGAGCGTACTCACCCGAAAATTGGAATGTTTCTTCTCAATGTGAAAAAAAAAAGACGTTATATTGCCGGGCTTGACTGATAAGACAGGGCTTCGCGAACCCCTAGGATGCCATCGAAAACCCCAAAGGGTCCACAGGCCCCCATTTGAGAACTTTAGTTCTAGTTAGTTTTTTATTATTATTGCGCCTTAACAAGATCATTACAAGTTTTTAGAACAAGTGAATACATTACGCTATAAAGTTTAATGGCTCCCGTTAGTTCTTTGCTTTGTTCCATAAACATATGATGAGGCTCAACAGATTAACAAACTATTGATACGAAGCATAAATGAAGAGTGCCTTCGTCGCCATTAAAAACTTTCGCGCTAAGATGAGAGTAATGTTCAGGACATGCAGACAGTCCACCAGTGCTCATAGATCTATAGTTTTCTTATGCCGCACCCGCGCAAACAATCGTTTCGAAGGAGGAAATATTGATCCACTTCTCGCAGTGACAATGGCTATGGTCCCACCCGCCTATCTTCCATTCTGAGACCTCGAAGGTTATAGCCATTGACAGATTACGAGAACTGTTGACATTGGCATACCAAAGATTTCGTCGCCCATCACAAATATTGATTACAGAAGGAATGCACGGTCGACCATGTTCAGCGGTGGCGACAAACATACGTCTCTTGTTACTAGTTTTTTTGTGGCGTTGATACATTTATTTTGTATAATTTGTGTAGGGCCACTAGGCATATGTTTTTACAGTACAGAGAGACAACATGTATGTTTCTCAGCCTATACGCCTGTTGAGAGCAAAGGTAACTATACTCAATCTCAGGAGTTGTGTGCAGCAAAGGCAAAGGCGTGGGCACATGGCTCTCAGATTTGCTTCCCTTTCGCGATTGCTCGTGAAAGAAAAGCAAGTCTGGAAGCCACGCGCTCGCGCCTGTGATCTTGCCTCTGCTGCACGCAACTAATGATATGAGTATGCAAGACGTCAGTTTTATGTAAACATAGGTATATATAGACATGATTGAAGCTTGTGGGCCGGTGATTATTCAAATACACAAGAAATATCCATGTACTGAACAAAAACAAGGAAAGGTGGTTTATTGACGTTTCGAGAGGAGGCCTCTCTTCTTCAGTATTGATATATGTACATATATACGGGGTATTCCACGTAATTTGAGCCAAGAATTAAAAATATGTTGGTGCATTTTAGGAAGACGAAAAAAAAACGAATAAGTTTGTTCACAGTTTGGAGCAACTCAGGATAATTTTTGTATTTTGCCCAATGAAATAATTAATTAAGATTGATTAATGAACGTTTGATATATTCAATTTAGAGCAAAAGTTTCTAGGACAAAGTTGTAGAGCGTCCCCAGAAAGATCCAATGCAGTGGTTTTTATCGAGAAGCCTCTAACGGAATTCGTTTTCCGGGCTTCAAAAAAGTGCCCGAATTATGAAAAAAAAAAACGAATTTTTCAACAGCGCCCAGGCCCCAGGCAACAGTGCCCTATTCAGCATGCAGGCCTAGTTTATTTAAGCTACGGCTGAGAGCGCTGCAATACAAGGTGCACATGCACAAAATCACGTGTTTTTTTTTTCATAATTCGCAAAATTTTGTCGAAGCGCATAGAAAAAAAAAGGTTTTAAGGTTTCTTGATAAAAACCACTGATTTGAATGTTTCTGAGGACGCTCTACAACTTTGTCATTGGAACTTTTGCCCTCAATGGAATATTTCAAAAGTTAAATAATTAATCTTAATTATTTAGTTAATTGGGAAAAATAGCAAAAAAGTAGCCTGACTTGCTCCAAACAACGAACAAACTTATCTGTTTGGTTTCGTCTTCCTAAAATGCGCCAAAATGTTTTTAAACCTTGGCTCAAGTTACGTGGAATTCCCTGTATATATGCATATATCTATACAATATTGTGAGGGTGCTCAAGGACACACCCACTTCATCTTCATCATGATCATCATCACCAGTGCCGTTCTTAATTGGTCTATATTCACTTCCTCCTTGATCCCCTCGAGCGTGCGCGTCTGTCCTTGGATTTTCCCGAGAGCAGTCCGGTTTCTACACGTAAGACAGTGCGATTTACCACGGAGGTGCGGCTAGATGGAAGTTGATTGAAAATATGTACGGATAAGCTAACCTCAATCAAGAGAAAGAAAGAAAAAAAAAAGAACCTGTTTCGGCCAATTTAAAGGTGCCCCACTAGCGGACACAAATTATCACAAACAACGTCAAGCTAAAAGAAAAAAAGTCGTTTGCGAGGTAACAAGTACCATTCCGACGCCGGGAATCGAACCCGGGCCTTCTGGGTGAAAGCCAGATATCCTAGCCACTAGACCACGCCGGACATATTCCATAAGTAGACATTTATTTACAGCATCTTTGAAACAACTATCTTATGATTTACGTTATTCCTTACAAGTAATGCGTTACATTATATACAAGTATAGAGCGCTACATTTCCGTTTGATTATCTACAAGCAATGCGTTACATTTTCGTTACAATATATATGCAATGCGCTACATTTCCGTTATATTCTATACAAGCAGTGCGTTCCATATGCGTTACATTCTACTGTATATTAGAAATTTACATAAACACAACGCTCATCACAAAAGGAAGGTGTCAATTACACTTTGTAAATTGACTGGTGTTGTCATGGATTATATAAAATCAGGGGAACGACTGCGACTTTTTAAATATTTCCATTCATCATTCTCATCACAGCGGGTCAATATGCCTTGACCTACTTGAATGGCAATATTTTTAAGATTTAGCCAGGATGGCTTTTCGACGCCTGCATCATTATCCACTTTACGCGTTTTCCACGAACTGTAAAGACCTAGTACTACTAAAATGCATTGAATGGCATCGAGGTGTTCGGCGAAATGCAAGTAGTGAGGGTTTGCGTCTTCCACTACAAAGTCATTTTTCAGCGTGCGTTTTAAAACACCCCAAAAGAATAGAGCGTCAACACAAAGAATAAAAGCATGGGTGAACGTTTCGGTAACTTTGCGAAGTCTACAGTCGGTGCTTCCGTATGTTTCAATCCCGTCCCGCATAAGTCGAGCCACTTTTTTATAGTTGTGGTGCGAGCAGGCACGTATCCAGGGGGGTGGCCCATGGGGCCCGGCCCCCCCCCCCCGCCCCGAAATCTTCCAATTTGCTGGGACCTCCTCTCCCCCTCCCCCTCATACAGCATTTTGTCATGGGCGGGCCCCCCCTCCCCCCCCCCCCCCCGAAACAAAATCCTGGCTACGTGCCTGGGTGCGAGAGTGAAATATGTAAAAGAAAGTTTTACACTTCGGTGGTAACGGAATAGACCGATGTCACCAAGCGAACTGCGCAGGCGCGCGCATTCCGGAAGTGGTGCCGCTGCCATGCTACTTGTAGTCATCCCTTTCCGGCTTCCCGGCTACATAGGGCTGCGCTGGCTGCGCGTAATCATCGTAGATTATCGTTTGAAACGCCCCGGTATCGGCTTGATTCTCCTGCATGTCTGTACTTCATAAAATTGTGTTGTTTGTGATGCTCACTTTGTCAGCAAGCGCAGAAAAGCAGTCCCAGTCGTCTTATCGCTTTAGAATCGCTTTGTCGTCTGCTTCGTCGTCGTCGGCTTCTTCGTCTTCGTGAACGCTGAGCCCACTGCCGTTCACGCTGTGGTCCTACTGCGGCCGCGGGAGAAAAACAACGACGTCACTACTCGAGCATTCCGGCTGCTCGGACGTCTCAATTAACTTGGAAACAAGTGAACATCTAGTGCAATGGCAAAGAACAAGAAAATTCGAGGGACCATCGGCTCGGTGATAGCACCGCGAAACAGCATCAAATGTGTTGATTAAAAACTGACCTTGCTAGTGCTCAGTCTTTTGCATAACGTTTAATCAACAATGAAGTAAGAGGAGCTAAATAGACTTTCTCGGTGAGCGATAGTTTTCTAAAAGTTGTTTCATTCTGGTTGATAGCCTGTGCGACAGGGTACAGATGAACTGCGGAGAGGCCTGCACACAAAGAAGAAATGATTTACAGAAAGGCCATGCCTGACGCGCGGTAACAATTGGCATCTGTCAAAAAGAAGAGATGACTTTTCGTGTACAGTTTCTATTCAGTTTTATTTTCTTTGTGGATGCTCCGAATGCTAACAGTCGCCCGACGGGGGAAGCTTTTTGCTGCATGCGGTCTCGATTGGTGTTCATGCAGAATGCATCACTGCGTCAGCCTAATAGACCACCACAAAAGGAAAGAGGTCCGTTTGTTACATTTTTGGCGGTCAGTGTTGCACTTCGAAATTGCATTATGTGGTGTTTTCACGTTTGTATGAGAGAAAAAATACGAAGACTGCTTCCGAAAAAAGTTGTTTTATTTCAAGTGAAGCATATCGGGAATCGATGCTCTTTAATAGTGATTGTCCTAATCTTTTAAAGCACAGTTGTGCTTGAAACATGTGGTCACATTAACAGTTATAACCACTAAAATACATCGACCAAAAGTGTATTAGAAAGGGCCTCCGCAAAACAGTGCGGAGGTTTTATTTGAGATAGACATACGGATAGACTGCTACGGAGCGAATTCTCAAAGAGATTCCAGCGTACGGAACACTTCGGCACGCTCTATTTCTCGTGCATTGTTCTCTTACATATTTTTGGCTGACGTGCAATAGGGTGGATATAAATTATAAATCATATCGCGAAACAAATCGTAAAACGATATTTTTTCTGCCGCTCTGTCCGGCTCTGTTTACCTTTCCTTGCCATGCTTCTTTCTTTCGGGAAGACATAATATCCGAGACCTTTTTGTCTGGTGCTGTTATTATAGCTCCGTGGCATACAGCAGGTAAAGTCACCCATTGAAAACCGTGAGTAAACACCCGGCTAAAAGTCTCGTGCTAACCCGAAAATTCCCAAAACGCCGGGCGTACAAAGCGCATTGACGCGGCCGGAAAACTGGGGAGAACTACAGGTACCAGAATGCACCGCGGCAGCGGTGGCGTCGCGCAACTCCTAGTGAGATCGGTCTATTAGTGTAACCCTTTTTACAATATCCGGTTTGCCATTTAGTGGAGGCCCGTAAGGATAAACACGAAATATGGCATCTGGGAACAATGAAACTAGCAGATGCCAGATTAGCTTCTTCTTAGTGCACGAGGCCAAAAAGGTTTGGTCAAATCAGGAAGTCCAATGTGTCCGCGACCTCCTTATAAAATCCTCTTAATGTTATTAAATCACATGTGGTTGTTGCGTCTTCACTTGGTGTTGCCATATATTTTGCCAAGCAGAAATGCTTGCACAGCTCTAAAAAGGTATGCTGTTCCTGTGCAATAAATATCCATCTGGCGATTAGTTGCCTAACAAAAATATTACCTAAACCAAGTCCTCCGTCGTGAATTCATCGAAACAAGAATTTGATCTTCTCATTGGCTCGTATTGTGACCTCCAGACGAACGTCGCGAATATTCTGGTAAATGCATTGACTGTTGCTTTTGAGCAATGTATAACTTGTAGAAACTACATTAGCTTTGACAAAAGAAAAAACGTTGCATACAGCAACTCTTCTAAAAGAAGAAATATATCTTAAGCTCCACACATTAACCGCTGCTTTAACGTTGTTTTTTTTTCATTGTTTTACAGAGGTTTTGTGATTGTCCATTGCACTCAACGGGACTTCTAAGAGTCTTGGCTTCGCTGTAGACCATTGTATGCCCACAAATGTAGATAGTATCGATCCCCGCTGCCCGCACCACGAGCCACAACTTTTGTCCTTGCTTGCCGCCGCACCAGACATGGCACAGTAGTGAGAAACACACAGCATCGCGTTTTTTTATGCTGGACTTGTTGGAACATACTAGCACATGGCCGTCAGCGAAAGGAAAGATATTGGATTTCGCAGCTTTAAAAGCGAAAACCTTGAACCTGGTTATAGTTTATTATGTTTCTGCAGAGGGGCTCAAGATAGAGGTCAAAACGAAGTGGTGACGTGAGACATCCTTGTCTGACCAAGCGTTGTATTTCTTTGGATTTTGTAAGAGCTCCGTTAGCAATTAATTTCGTTGAGATTCGAGTATAACAAAGTTTGATTCCACGCATAAGTTTTTCTCCTACTTGTATATGTGCGAGAAGATAAAAAAGAAAGGAGTGTTGAACTCCATCGAAGGACTTAGCCAGATCAAGTTGGAGAATAGCCGCTGATTCTTTTGTTCGTTGGAATATCTCTATTATGGGCCGTACGATGTGGAGGTTCGTTTGTATGTTCCGCCCTTTGATGGAACACCTCTGATGGTCTCCAACTATTATCGATATCACGCTTTGTAAACGCCCGGCGAGTACCCTTGCAAAACTTTTTTAGTGACAGCTTAGTAAGCTAATTGGTCGATAACCGTCTACTCGTTTACTTTTGTCCAGATCTTCAGACTTCGGAATCAGCACTGTGTGTGCTTTCCGAAACGATGGAGGTAAGCATTCCTTTCGGTATGATTCCTTGAAAACATTTAAGAGTATTGGTGCAAGTTTCTTGCTTAATTTTTTTAAACTGGCTAATAACCCGTCTGGTCCTGGGGCATTTCCAGTTTTAATTACTTTTATATTCAGTTCGACTTCAGCCATGTCAATATGAGTATTTAGTGTCTTAGTCATCTCTGGTTCAAGTTTTGGTAGCTCCAATAAAAGCGAGTCCTGCATTTGGGTGGGTACAGAATGTGGGCTAGAAGCAAATAAAGTTTCGTAGTACGAAACAAAGGAATCCTTATTTCCTTCTCATCGTTCAGTACGCGACCATTTTCGTTTAATGTAATTACTCGTTTCTTCATATAACTTCTCTCCACGTTCAGGAATCTCTTTTGTTGGTTGCTCTCCTCCGATTAATTGCAAAGTACGCATTCGTACACAAGCGCCTTCATAGCGTATTTTATCGTGCTCTTTAATTTCTGTTCTTATATTTTTACGTCATTTTTGCATTTTCCGGGCACTATAATTGCCTCTCTAAATGGTACAGGTAAAGGATGTCATTGTTCAGACGCCTTTCTTGTATTTTCTCATGATACGCCACAATGGATATTTCTATTGCTATTTTTCTTATCTCTCGTCTAAAAATTTCCCCATTTCTGAAACCAGTCTTCTTTGGTGCTTTCAAGTGTCTCTTGCACTGATTCTACGCCTTTTATAAAGTCGTCATTTTCAAGGACCCTTTTATTCAGTTTTCAAAGTGACCAAGACAGTTGTTTTCTATTTTTCTGGGGTGTTTTATACCTGCACGCACTTGGACCATGCAGGGATTAGAAAATAATGCAGGGATCACGCTGTAGTTACTTAGTGCGGTACTAAATGATATATATATATATATATATATATATATATATATATATATATATATATATATATATATATATATATATATTATCTAAACGGGCATGAGAAGATCATTTCAAAGTGTATGAAACCGTTTGAGTGATCTGTTGCGGAATTTATCAGGTCGCAGTGTCATGAACTAGTGATTTTATAACTTCAGCGCTTGAATCTACGATGGTTTGTGATGGAACTCTGTCTTTCTTATTTAACACACAATTGAACTCCCCAAGCAGAATCACGTTAGATCTTGTGTTGGCGTGAATTCTAGCTTGACAGAAAAGGCGCTTTCCCTCTGCGCTGCGTTATTGTATGCGTACACAACAACTATGCGCCGGGGCTGATCTTGCAAAAGTACGTTAGCTACCATTAGACGACCACCAGTCAGTCCCTTCGAGAATATTACACATTTTGTACGTTACATCTTTCTTAAAGAGAATTGCGCACCCTACAGAATAATCAACAGCAGGGCAGTGAAAGAGATCGTAGGAATCCATCCACCAGCTGCACGCCGAAAATAAGGTGTGTTGTTCAGATAGTTTTGGTTCTTGCAGGGCCACAGTGTCACTGCTATATTTTTTGTACGAAACGAAAAATATGATATCGTTTTTTTCTCAAATTTATTTCTCGCACATTTATGGTGGAAATAGTGAAGGGACTTATCTGAATGGTCGTGAGGAGGCTCATATACGTGGTTTTGTTCGAGGTTGGAGGCTGTGGGAAAGGTTGTTTTCCTATTTTTGAATTTGGGCTCCACCCGCTGCTCTTTGGGTTCCAGCCGTATTTGCGGCTCGGTAGAGTCCACTGGGATATTCATGGCTTCCGGACCTTCCGTCAAGTTCTCGTTGACGTCAACCTTGGCTCTTTTGTACTGATGTTCTTCCTTTTTGTTAGTCTCGGTCACATTCTTGGTTTGCAGAAATTGCTTTTTCAGCCATTTTCCTTTGCTTGCAGTAGCCTCTCCTGGTTCTGGGTGTGGTACTGGGGAGATGCTTACGTTGCACACTTGTTCCTCCAACGTACCTTCGTTGAGGTTGCAAGAAATTCCTTGTTCTGGATTGCTGGGTCATCCCACGCTTGCGTCCGTTTGACTTCGTCATTGCACATCTCCTCCACGTCCATGATGCGTTCGCCATGATTAGTACGTCACTACACATTCATCATTTGTGTGACCAAATCTCGAGCACTGCGTGCAGCGAGGGTTGCAGCATTGCCGGCGGATGTGCCCGATTCCCTTTCACCTCAGGCAGAGCAGTGGTCCTCCGGAGATGACGACAAGCGTATTGGACCCGTATACACGTTCAAGAGGGGCGGTATCGTGTACACCGCCACAACCTGCTTCAGGACGAGGGTCACTTCTCGGGTTGTTGTGTTGTATCAAGATCTTCGAGTCGCGAAAATCTCCACGTTTCTCTTCTCGTGTCCTTGACTGTCCCGAACGGCTCTAGAACCTTCCTTCCCTCGGAGTCTGGCATAAGAATAGGCAGCCATAAAAGCTTCAGCTTGATCTCTTCTTTTCATGAAACGATTACTACGCACTTCTTTCTTTTGATAATAAACTATTCGTATTCTTTGATCTTGAGCTTTGCAGCAGCATTTCCAAAGGTCACCATTCAGACGTGTTTCATTTGATACTGGCCTAAGCCCAGGACGTCCTTCCGATCAACAATAGACAAAATGACGTCCTTGAGGTCCCTTGCCCTGTACGGCCTTCCGGTGATGTCAGCATGTAAGATTAGCGAGTTGTTGAACGAGCATACCTTGCGGTAGCCTTGTAGGTATAACCTTGTTCTCTGAAGATTCCGACGTCTTTTTGTAAACCCGGCCACCAAATGTCGCTGTATTGCTCCTGCCGGAGCTCATCTCTCCACTCGTATGTGACTTTACAACCTTACAGTGTCGGTTGGGCAACACGGTAACCCGGGAGAGCCCGGGCCCCTGTTATTAAAATAAATCGTAGACAGGCCAAAAAAAAAAAAAAAGGCTTCTACTCACAATTTTAGACCACGCCGGAGAGATATAGGATGTTTATGCCATTACCCATGCACCAATTCGCCACCGAAAAGAACAAACTACGGCGTCGACAATTATTGATTTGATACCTCGATGGCTGCATGTACCATCAAAGTAACGCCACTTCAATAGTACAGCAGCGTGAGTGGATCGCAAACGGTGAACCTAATTTACGCACTTTACGCTGGACGTCGTCCTTGCGCTTAATTTTTACGCAAGAAATGCTTTGCGAAAGAAAACCTCACGCAAGTTTAGGGGATACACTGAGCGAGACAGTTAGTGCGAGCATGTCGCTAGCCCTTTTTAGCATTTATTTAAACACGGTGTTCCCGAGCACTAAACTTTACCGCTCAAATTGGTGTCCCGAGTTACCGGATGGATGGATTGATGGATGCTAATCGCTGTACCCTTTATAACGGGCGGTAGCTTGCGCCACCTAGCCTAGAAACCAAATGTAGGATTCATCCCCCTGCTCTTCTAAGCCAATTTTCTCCCCCTCTGCATTTTTCGAAGGTGGTGACTACTTCGACGTCCACGTTCAAAATAATCTGACTTTTTTTTTCGTCCGTGACGCGAGTTCTTGAAAACGTGAAAACATTTTCAAAAAGCATTTTGACGTCCCCCGTCAAAATATTTTGTCATTTACATTGCAGCTTCGGAGTCCGGACCGGAAAGTGATCGAAAGTGGCGGTCAAAATATATAATCTTGCTTGCAGGCGGCGTCGCGGTTCAACAAGCATTTTCCGAAAACAAATGTCATGCAGTCCCCTGCAGTTTTGACTACCTTTTAAGTGATGGGGTATGCATAAGCTTTTTCAAAGTGCAATATCGGCTATCAATACGCACGTAACGTTTGCTTGGTAGTGCTAAACATTACCTGTGAATGCGGCACCGTTGCTTTTCACGATTTATTTCACGTATCATATATAGACGAAGGAGCTGAATCTCGTCTCATTAAATTTGCAGTTGATTAGACGGCATTTTCTGTGGAAAAATGCGTGTATATCGTCTCGTACAACTGCAGTGCAGACTGCAGTGAGAAAAAAAATGATGGAATATTTGCATTCACAAAGTTTAACATCCCAATCCTTTAGTAGTTAACCCACGTTATACACGAACCAAAAAGAAAATCTAAACTAAATAACGATCTCGCGAAACCCGATTAAAAAGAAGGCGGGAGCCAGTTGAAAAGGGAGACTTGCAACCATCCGAAGATGCACTCGCATGCATGGTAGTGGAGCCGTGGAGGCACAAGAAGCGTGCCCAACTTGTAAGTGTTACGAAGTGTACGCACTTACATTTGTTACGTGCAGATAAGGTAGAGAGATGTTCAGCGCGCCGTCTTGTGGATTCAATATTATAAGTGAGGCGCGTGTTGAAATGACGTGCGAGGGCTCAGTACATCGCCGCCGGGCGTCTCACGTCCGAGAGGACCAACCACTATGGGATCAACTGTCGAGCCAGACGAGCGCACACATGATGCATGAGATATTTCCAGTGCCAAGTAGGACAGAATCTTCTTAGGCATGCGATACAGCGACAGATGAATCCGTCAACACGTCAACACATAACAGATAACAGCATTAGAAACTAAACAGAACGAAACCGACGAAACTGACGAAACCACGAAACGGCCACAACCACTACAACTGCGACGGCTGCAGGGCTGACAGGACTGCAGAGGCTGAATTGACGGGGGACGGCGAAATAGTAAAGCCACTATTTTGACGTTTTTGCAAAAGTGACGTCAAAGACGTCGAAATAATTTTGGGCTATTTTGACGGCTGACGTTTTAATAGTCGCTGCGTTTTTCTAACTATCGCCAGGACGACCTTTGGGAAATCGGGGGAAAAAAACAACCTATGTCGTTGTGCCTGGGGGATGAACACTTGTAGACCTCGGTCGAAGAGAGCAAATCTAGACTTTATGTCAGCCCATCCAAAAGTGGTGAAGAGGGGCATCGCGGTTTCGTGTCTTGGCTCGGCCCTGGTGAAGTCACGCCCACACATGATGAACAACATTATCCTGTCTCAGGTCAAGAGACTCAGGGTATTGGGGTTTCCGCAAGCCATGTTGACGGATATGGTGCGCTCATTTTTCTGAGATGCTAAGGGTATTAAGAGGGGGAGTGTTGATTTTGACAAAAGGCGAATGGTGGGTGGTGGTTCCGTACATCCACCGGGTTTTCCACAACCTGAAAAAGGTTGGAAGTCGGTTTGGAATGCCTGTAGTTTTCTCACGACCACGAGAAATGAGCCAAATTTGTGCTAGTGTCGGTGCAAGAGCTGAAAAGCGTGCGAAGGTCAGGTATACCAAAAACACGCAAAGCCGTTTGCATTATGCGTTGCGTGTGTTGTGTACCGAATCCCCTTGTCGTGTGGAATGTTCTATGTTGGGCAGACTGGGAGGTGTCTGAACGACAGACTCCGAGAGCATGCGTATTTACTCAGAGCAACGGTGGGTTGACTTCTCTTTTTTGCATTGTAGGGACTGTTTCTGCCAGCCTGCGTTCACTGATGTGAGGGTCTTGTGAGGGCACAGGGAGAAGGTCACGAGAGAAATTATGGAGGCTTTTTAGATTTCATGTTTGGGGGCCAGCGGTGTGAGCGAGTCAGCTGTTGCGTTGTCCCAGAAAGAGCTGACGTTCGTCGTATCTTCAATTAAGTGCCCGGATAGTATTGAAGTAATGTGAAGTCACTGTTTGCCTGATAACGAACAACCGGGATGACGAGTGTGTGTGTGTGTGTGTAAGGATACTATCTGATGATATGATTTGTGTATCTTTTTCTCTTTTTTTTCGTTTCAAGGAATAAATTTAGGTGCGAGTTCAGCTCCGTGCTGTCGTGTTTGTTCCTGTTCCTTTCTTCGTCACCGTTTTAGAAGCTGATTTTCATCAACCATGTTTGATTGTTACCAACTGGCCAGTTCGTCACTTTGATACAAGGTTGAGACTTTTGGCCGGGGCCACGCGAGAGAGAGTCACAATTTCCCTCTGCCCCGCCTGTCCCCAGCTGTGCTAGTTAGTTTTACTCCGTTCAATTTATCCTGGATAGCTTCCATCAATCTCTTAACCTCCTTTTTGTGACTGTAATCCTTTCCTCCTCCATTCTTCCATCTTCGACACCAAAACCCATCGCCCCCGCCGGATCCGTTACCCCTTCAGGGAGAGCGAGGTGAAGCCCCGTTCACTTCAAAACCATATGTACTTGCATCTCACTCTCACTATGGCATACTGCACATAATGTGTCTATCTCTTGAAATTTAAGCTTATACGTCTTTGTCCTTAACACTCCCGTTTTCGCCTCGAACAGCAAAGAACTTCCACGTGATTTATCAAACACATTTTCCTTTCTTATGTACTTTTTTTGTGACCCGTACATTGCTAAAGCTGATTTTTCTTGCATTCTTCTCTCCCGCATTTTTCTTTCTGCCTCTTTCACTCCCTTTTTCACTGAAGTAGTCTGCTCAGCCCCATCACCAGTGTGTAGGTTTTTAACTGTCAGCTTTCAAGTTCTGTTTGTTCATTTTGTGTTTAAACGTTTTATATACAAATACTTGAATACTTTCCGTGCCCACCGCGCATCATCCATTTCAGTTAGTTAATTTTTCTTCAAATTTCAATTTACTGGTTGTTTCTCTGCTCTCAAAGCACGACCAACCCATGTCCCTCTGCACTCCCTCATTTAGTGTGTTCCCATACGCTCCCAATGTTGTCCTGCCCACGCTCCTTTGTCGAATTTTGAATCCTGATCCCATACACAGTACCCCATTGCCAAAAGACAGTCATGGCACCATTACTCCTTTCCATATACCCCTGATCACTTTTAATCTATTATAATTCCATATAATTCCATAATGTCGACTTTCATGATTCCAAAATTTATTTTTGTTTTTCTTATTTCATATTTTGTTTACGTTCCTCTAAGTATTTCCTTCCCTCATTGAGCCATACTTTCAGATAATTGTGTTTCTCTTCATAGTCTATTTAATGTTCAGGGGTTCCCTCTTTTCCTCGTTCAACACCATTACTCCAGACTTGTTACTACTAAAGCTCAGGCCCCAGCAGTCCCCTTCCTCCCCACATATACTAGCTGGCTCCAGTAATGTGTCGCGGTTATCTCTCATGAGTACTATGTCATCTCCATGCATTAGTCCTAGAATTACATGTATTACATCCCCCTCCCCCTTTTCCGTGTAGTTCACATCAATACCTAAATTGCTCTGCTCTTATTTATTTTCCATTTCACTTATTGAGAGTAAGAATGATAGTCGAAAGCCTTGTATGCGCCCGCTCTTTATTGCGTTTAAGTTGAAGAAAAAAATGGACCGAAAAACTGAACCTCATTCAAGAGATAAAAAAAGCTTGTTTCGGCCTACCCAAACCAAATACTTACTAAAATGAAGTAACCAAGTCCAGTGTCAACCATTAAGAGCGAAACACATGTACGACGAAACCGTCCGATCCGACGTCCGATCAAGCGACTACCGACGGTCGGAGGCGAGGAGTTTTCAACGCTCTCCGGTGCTACGAAAACCCTCGCCCCCCAAGGTCATTCCGGCAGTCCGCACGTCGGATCGGACGGTTTCGTCGTACATGTGTTTCAGCGCTCTACACCAAAACGTTCCGACGCCGGGAATCGAACCCGGGCCTTCTGGGTGAAAGCCAGATATCCTAGCCACTAGACCACGCCGGAGAGCTGTAGGCTGTTTTTGTTTAGTGTCTATTCCAATGCACCGATTCTCCAACGAAAAGAGCAAACTACGGCGGCGTCAATTATTGATTTGATACTTCGATGGCTGTACCATCGAAGTAACGCTACTTCAATAGTACAGCAGCGTCAGTAATCGCAAACGATGTGTCTAATTTGCGCACTTTACGCTGGACGTCGTCGTTCCGCTTAATTTTTGCGCAAGGAATCGTTTGCACAAGAAAATGCCACGCAAGTTTAGGAGGTACACTGAGCGACACAGTTAGCGCGAGCAAGACGCTGGACCTTTTTAGCATTTTGCTCTCACACGGTATTTTCTAGCACCCAACTTTACCGCTCAGGTTCGTTTCCCGAGTTAACGCTTTACACCACACCAGTAGTTGCTATTCAAGCATTCCAAATTTAAAAAAAGAAAAATGATTACTTGTTCTTGGTAACAGTGTTGCGCCGAGTACACGCGTTTATTCCAATAATGCGTGAAACCGAAGATACGCAGATTTGTGAGGATTGTCACAGTGTGACACTTCTGCTACATCGTGCTACATTTCAGTGAAATCTAAGGAATTTGTGCCAATATTGCGCCTATGAAATTAATTCCACCTTATCGTTATGGAAACTGATAGCTCAAGCGTCGCTACACGGTTTGATCGTTAGGGTATGCTGATGCGAGTTTTAGAAATTTCCGACTTTCATTTCAAATAAAGTATTATTCAGGTCATATTTTTGTACCGTCGACCCTTTGGCAGTCCGGTTTCATTCGAAATAAAAATAAAATTTACTCGCTAGGTTAAATATATGAATTAATATGGTTAACGGAGGCCAAAAATGTACAAACATTTAAAACCACCTAATTTCAATTACCAAAAAGAAAGAAAAACACGGAAATAAAGGTCCGGTGGGGACGGGCCCCGCAGAAAACGCACTGCACTGACGAGAACCAGCCAACTGAAGGTCAGCTATGGCGGCAGGATCACGTGATACCAACGGCGCCCATGCAAAGTTGCTGAGCGCTATGAGAAACGCTTCGTTGTCTTAACTTGAGGTGCACTTTCATCTGGCGGAGACACGACGAAACATTCACCGAAAAATACAACTGATTGAATTGCACGCTCACCACTCCTCGCCCTGGACAAAAGCCCACCGGATGAAAGACTGGCAGGCCTCTCATTATTGCTATCCAACCTGTCTTGAAATTTCTCTACCCCACTGCTATTCAACGACGGAAATAATCCCTGGAGAAGGGGAACAAGGGGGACAAAGGACAAAACACAAATCTCCAAACACAGCTAGGTGACTGGTGCGCGACCGAAAAATCCGCCTGGTCCAGGTATCGAACCCGGACCTCTCCATTACAGGTGGAGCGCTCTCACCAACCGAGCTAACCAGGGGTTAGACGTCAGTAGAGCAAACGGGTTTTATCAGCTGCCACCAATCTAACACCAACAAGGGTGAAGCTTGCAATTTTAAGGTTATGATTATAATGCAATTAAATGCAAAGGTGCAAGCGAGCTGGACAAGAATGACGGAAATAATCCCTGGAGAAGGGGAACAAGGGGGACAAAGGACAAACACAATTCTCCAAACACAGCTAGGTGACTGGTGCGCGACCGAAAAAATCCGCCTGGTCCAGGTATCGAACCCGGGACCTCTCCATTACAGGTGGAGCGCTCTACCAACTGAGCTAACCAGGGGTTAGACGTCAGTAGAGCAAACGGGTTTTATCAGCTGCCACCAGTCTAACACCAACAAGGGTGAAGCTTGCAATTTTAAGGTTATGATTATAATGCAATTAAATGCAAAGGTGCAAGCGAGCTGGACAAGAATGACGGAAATAATCCCTGGAGAAGGGGAACAAGGGGGACAAAGGACAAACACAATTCTCCAAACACAGCTAGGTGACTGGTGCGCGACCGAAAAAATCCGCCTGGTCCAGGTATCGAACCCGGGACCTCTCCATTACAGGTGGAGCGCTCTACCAACTGAGCTAACCAGGGGTTAGACGTCAGTAGAGCAAACGGGTTTTATCAGCTGCCACCAGTCTAACACCAACAAGGGTGAAGCTTGCAATTTTAAGGTTATGATTATAATGCAATTAAATGCAAAGGTGCAAGCGAGCTGGACAAGAATGACGGAAATAATCCCTGGAGAAGGGGAACAAGGGGGACAAAGGACAAACACAATTCTCCAAACACAGCTAGGTGACTGGTGCGCGACCGAAAAAATCCGCCTGGTCCAGGTATCGAACCCGGGACCTCTCCATTACAGGTGGAGCGCTCTACCAACTGAGCTAACCAGGGGTTAGACGTCAGTAGAGCAAACGGGTTTTATCAGCTGCCACCAATCTAACACCAACAAGGGTGAAGCTTGCAATTTTAAGGTTATGATTATAATGCAATTAAATGCAAAGGTGCAAGCGAGCTGGACAAGAATGACGGAAATAATCCCTGGAGAAGGGGAACAAGGGGGACAAAGGACAAACACAATTCTCCAAACACAGCTAGGTGACTGGTGCGCGACCGAAAAAATCCGCCTGGTCCAGGTATCGAACCCGGGACCTCTCCATTACAGGTGGAGCGCTCTACCAACTGAGCTAACCAGGGGTTAGACGTCAGTAGAGCAAACGGGTTTTATCAGCTGCCACCAATCTAACACCAACAAGGGTGAAGCTTGCAATTTTAAGGTTATGATTATAATGCAATTAAATGCAAAGGTGCAAGCGAGCTGGACAAGAATGACGGAAATAATCCCTGGAGAAGGGGAACAAGGGGGACAAAGGACAAACACAATTCTCCAAACACAGCTAGGTGACTGGTGCGCGACCGAAAAAATCCGCCTGGTCCAGGTATCGAACCCGGGACCTCCTCCATTACAGGTGGAGCGCTCTACCAACTGAGCTAACCAGGGGTTAGACGTCATTAGAGCAAACGGGTTTTATCAGCTGCCACCAATCTAACACCAACAAGGGTGAAGCTTGCAATTTTAAGGTTATGATTATAATGCAATTAAATGCAAAGGTGCAAGCGAGCTGGACAAGAATGACGGAAATAATCCCTGGAGAAGGGGAACAAGGGGGACAAAGGACAAACACAATTCTCCAAACACAGCTAGGTGACTGGTGCGCGACCGAAAAAATCCGCCTGGTCCAGGTATCGAACCCGGGACCTCTCCATTACAGGTGGAGCGCTCTACCAACTGAGCTAACCAGGGGTTAGACGTCAGTAGAGCAAACGGGTTTTATCAGCTGCCACCAATCTAACACCAACAAGGGTGAAGCTTGCAATTTTAAGGTTATGATTATAATGCAATTAAATGCAAAGGTGCAAGCGAGCTGGACAAGAATGACGGAAATAATCCCTGGAGAAGGGGAACAAGGGGGACAAAGGACAAACACAATTCTCCAAACACAGCTAGGTGACTGGTGCGCGACCGAAAAAATCCGCCTGGTCCAGGTATCGAACCCGGGACCTCTCCATTACAGGTGGAGCGCTCTACCAACTGAGCTAACCAGGGGTTAGACGTCAGTAGAGCAAACGGGTTTTATCAGCTGCCACCAATCTAACACCAACAAGGGTGAAGCTTGCAATTTTAAGGTTATGATTATAATGCAATTAAATGCAAAGGTGCAAGCGAGCTGGACAAGAATGACGGAAATAATCCCTGGAGAAGGGGAACAAGGGGGACAAAGGACAAACACAAATCTCCAAACACAGCTAGGTGACTGGTGCGCGACCGAAAAATCCGCCTGGTCCAGGTATCGAACCCGGACCTCTCCATTACAGGTGGATGCGCTCTACCAACTGAGCTAACCAGGGTTGGACGTCAGTAGAGCAAACGGGTTTTATCAGCTGCCACCAATCTAACACCAACAAGGGTGAAGCTTGCAATTTTAAGGTTATGATTATAATGCAGTTAAATGCAAAGGTGCGAGCGACTGGAAGAATGACGGAAATAATCCCTGAGAAGGGGAACAAGGGGATAAAGGACAAACACAATTCTCCAAACACAGCTAGGTGACTGGTGCGCGTACCGAAAAAATCCGCCTGGTCCAGGTATCGAACCCGGGACCTCTCCATTACAGGTGGAGCGCTCTACCAACCGAGCTAACCAGGGTTAGACGTCAGTAGAGCAGACGGGTTTTATCAGCTGCCACTCAATCTGACACCAACAAGGGTGAAGCTTGCAATTTTAAGGTTATGGATTATAATGCAATTAAATGCAAAGGTGCAAGCGAGCTTTGCGTGAAACCGAAGATCGCAGATTTGTGAGGATTGTCACAGTGTGACAATCCTCACACCGACTGAGCTAACCCCTGGTTAGCTCAGTTGGTAGAGCGCTCCACCTGTAATGGAAAGGTCCCGGGTTCGATACCTGGACCAGGCGGATTTTTTCGGTCGCGCACCAGTCACCTAGCTGTGTTTGGAGATTTGTGTTTGTCCTTTGTCCCCCTTGTTCCCCTTCTCCAGGGATTATTTCCGTCATTCTTGTCCAGCTCGCTTGCACCTTTGCATTTAATTGCATTATAATGCTATTCAAGCTTCTAGATGAAGAACGTGCATCTTGTTGTTGTAGTTTTTCGCTAGTTGCGAGCCTTTCTTTGGCTCTGACGTGGCGGTGGATGGGCTAGGACAAAAAAGTGGCGTTTGGCAGCGCAATGAACTCGGAAGATGCCATTTTGTACCTACGCACTTCGATCGCGTCGTCGTCTTTGCTAGTTGTCGACTTCTAAAGGACGGCGCACCCTTTCAAGGGGCTTTAGCTGCAGTAGGGCAGTGTGGGGAATGTATTAAATTTGTTTGCCTATAAAATTGTGCCAGGTTTGAAACGGTCTAATTGCGACTGGTCTTATTGTACAGGACGCGACATAATTTGCGAACATGATGGTAAACTTGAGACTGGGGTAGGAAAACGGGACTCCATTTCCGGAGGTGCAAGGGGGGACAGCGGGGTTTGAGCCGCCGGCGGGGGCCCCGCGAAGCGGCGTGTACGATGGGGGGGGAGGCCAGGTGGGTTAATATTTTTTAATGAGACATCCGCAGACTGTCGCCGCAAAGTGTCGTGAACCGGGGGGGGGGGGGGAGGGGGGGATATTTGTTTCAGTGATACACCCGTCGTCCCCCACTGCACCTCCGAAATGGGCGACCCTAGGAAACGGAAAACGCCAAGGAAAAAAGAAAAAAGAACAGGCAATGTATGTTGCCTGTTCTTTTTCGAATATACGTTAATAGATTGGAGATCGTTGTTGTTTTTTTCTACAAAGAGTTTATCCGACAGAATCCCATCAAATCCAATCTGAGGGTGGCATCATTAATGCCGGTTGCTAGTTGAAAGAACTGTACTGTCTGTCTTCGTCCCTACATGTTTTATTGTTTCGTGTTTTTCAAATTCAATAAGAATGTTGTTCTGAACCATACTTCACAAGCTGTACATTTTCGATCGATTCAAACATGAACATGCCAGATATCGCACGCAAGGCAAGACTGCCTTTTCATGACGCTGTCAGTACCAACGTGCAGAACCGAAACATGCAAAAATTCGACCCATGATTTTTTTTTCGGCCGCAGAGCGCGATTCTTGCAACTCACAGTTGCGGGAGTTTCTGTGGCGGCACAGCGTCGAGTCTAAAATGAGGCTGCACATTCCGCCATTGTTGATATAGCAAAAGATTACAGAAATATCCATTGGTGGATTCTTAGGGAATGCGTTAGCATCACCCTTGAGAAACGCCACATACGTCCCCCTTTGGGAAATGCTAAGGCTGACAGCCTCACTTCTCTGTTTTGGCTTTCTTTTGCTTTCTCTATTTTTGCTGCTTCTTTTTGGCCTCGTTACGGGGTCAGTGCTAGCGATTCCCAAAGCGGGACGTGTATGCTGTTTCCCAAGGGTCATTCCCTAATAATCCACCAATGGATCTTCCTGCAATTTTTTACCCCCTTTTTGTACTCCCTGTCAGTGTACGTCGACGCCCTAGGATACGGTTATCCATATCACTCATGGAAAGAACCACATCCATACCACTCGTTGAAGGAACCGCATTCATATCACTCGTGGAGGAAACCTCATCCATCGTTTTAACTACACACACACCATCACAGCCCACGCACCGCTACTACGGAAACCCAGAGCGAAGAACAACCGGCGACGGCAGAGCGGCAACTGAACACGCCCGCATTCCACCGCGCCGCGGGCGCTGACAAACGAAAGATGCCACCGGGTTTTAGTCAAAACGAGCGTTCTAATGCTAACGCATTAAAGTAGTTCGAATAAAAATGAGTAGTTTTGAGACTTTTTTTAGGTATTATGCCCAAAGGTCAACGCAACCGATTAATCCATTAATTAATCGATTGGAGGGTAGTGACTGATCGGGTTGATCTTTTTCTTTTTTAATCGACTCCCAGCCCTAGGTACAGCCTCCAGAATTTTTAACAATGTCGCGCGAACGCCGACAGGCCGGTAGATCAGCGTCTTATCGCGGCGTGAAAGAGCGCAGGTCAAAGAGACTACGCGAGTGCGCCAGAAGGCACACATCTATCCTCGCTGACTTGCTGTTTCACGCCGCGATAAGGCGCTCATTTAACGGCCGGTCGGCGTTCGCGCGATATTGTTAAAAATCTGGAGGCTGTACATTCCTTCACATGAAGCAAGGATATCTCATGGTCTTGAGGTTCGTAACTTGACGTAAGTCCTCACAACGTAGTAAAACATGGACGAACGGTACTGCGTGAATCTGGTTTTATTCTTGTCAGGTTAAAACTAATTTTTAAAAAGCACTATCATAAAAAAAATTCATTGACAGTTCTGGTTGGTTTTCGAAATTATGCCATGACATTAGCATAACATCGCTCTAAAACAGTATGCTTGCCAAGCTGGACAAGCATGTGTCGGTACACACAAACGACCGCCAAATCAAGGCATGGCACTGAACTCGACCACAAATCTGTCATCACTGACGAACCTCTGTTTAAACTCCGTTTTGTTCATTCTCGCAATAATCAGCGGCATGGAGGTCTTGAACGTCATCGGCAACCCTTCAACCGGGTAACTCACTTCGACCGAACCGCAACGTTGTTGATTGTTCCCAAGCAACCGGAACATGTAGCTTTTCGGAAGCTTCCTTGGAGATTTCCCTCCGGATCTCGGCAAGCAGTGGATCGCCGCCCTCAGTTCGACGGTCTTTATGCCATCTATGCATCCTTGTAGTTGTATTTTGTGACCGGTCTGGGTGTAGAACGGTTCGCTTTTGAAGTGATGGATTCCAGTGGCCAACTTCGAGTAAGGCCCGACCGTCCAGACATGGTCCGCCTTCTTCGTAAGCGGCACGCGCGCTTCGTCTACGCTTTCAGACGACAGGAAGTTGGCCCCATTTGGCGGCAACCCTTTCGAAGTTATCGGCGCCTTGAGGGTCACCGCACACTTGTTCGAGGCGTGTAACACCAAATCCATCATCTTCACCTTTTCGCCGCAACTCTGGCAGCAGATGCTGAAGTGCGGGCATGTCCGATAGTGAGCCGGCATTTCCAGAAGAGGTCCGACGTAGCTGCAGCCTTCCGTGTGGTTCCAACAACGGACGAGGCATTCAGAGACCAATGCGGCTGGCGTCATATCCGGGTCGTCTGAGGTCAGGACGGCGCCGTCGAACAGGCACCCCGTTGCCGACCGTGCGCGGCAATAATAACAAAACAGGTGCCTACAAGTGTCGGCGCTGTACAGCTTGGAGGGGACCATGCCACAGAGTGAACACCGGGGCAGCTCCGGCACCGGTGGGTAGAAGGGGACAAGTCGGCGGTCTATGTCCCTGGAGAATTCCACCAGCATATAACTGTCACCCTCCTGGGTGATGACGCCGTTGTCAGAAGATAAAGGTATGTCGTCCACCCCGTGGAGACCAGACGGGACCGGTGGGCAGAACGGAAAGCAGAACCACATCTTCACTTGGCGATGTTCGGTGCGAGCTCTACAGACGAATACAGAAAACGTTTCGCGCGTGGCTGCTACTGCTTCCTTGTGACTGTTCCATGAGCGCGTATTGCGATTAACGTCTTCTTCAACATGAAAAGCTAGCGTCACTCCACGTCACGACAGCCAACTGATAAACATGGGCTGCTATCCTAGATAACACCGTGCCCCAGATAAACAAATAGAAGATGTACTCACAAACATGTTGTTTTCTCTTGTTATGTAGCATTGTCATGTATATTTCGTTTCAGCCTAAAGGGAAACTCCGGTCAATTTCGAAAATTTCGAGATAGTGGATAATTATCTCATCTCTCTGCATGGCTCATTGGGCAAACAGGTATGAAACCATCAGAAGTAATTGGCTTGTCCCGGAAGTGAGCTCTTGACAGGCTTTTCCATACTTCCGAGTGCTCGTTTGAACAGTGTTCTGGGCGCTGGATTGTTTTCTTTTCTTGTCATCTCAAGTGAGCCTGCAGTAACAGCGCAGGCAGACCCAAGCAGTCTCCTTGGAAGACAGTCGATGTGAAAATTTCGAGATTCAAGTTGATGAAGTGTGCAACGTCCCCGTCCCCCGTTCAAACTCCTTATTCTCGAAATTTAATTAAAAACGGGATTTTTAAAATCCACTCTAAGACACACACACAAAAAAAGCATGAACCAAAACGTCGACTGAATGCACAAGGAAGCCCAGCAGATGCCCAACTTCAGGGATAAGCATCGAACTTCCGGTGGCTTCACTTGCGCCAGGCTTGGAGAGAAGCTATGCCCACCCTTTTTTGTTTGGCCACAAACTCCGTGGCGCCATCTATCAGGTAGCCCTGAAACACTTCCTGTCCTCGTATATTTCCTCATTTCTACGCTTCGTTTTTCACCATAAGAGTGAATTCCGTCTTACAGTGCTATGCTTACGTCTTACAGTGCACAAATCTACCGTTCCCCGAAGGGAGCGCGTAGATTTGATCCCGCAAATGCTACAAAAACCCGCCGTCTAGTTCAGAACCGGAAGTGTTTAAGGGCCATTTGCACACTAACGCCACCGCGTTTCAACTCACGCGGATAATCTCATTGGGAAAAGCACTCGTGAACGACCCTACGTCATTTGTTTCATGAAAAGTAAAATATTTCGGCAAAGGCAGGCAACATTGTACACCCAACGTCAGAAGTGTGTGACACACACGTGGGATACACAATGTCACGTGATCTACCATGCTGACTTGCGCTGCACAAACCTCGTCTCCCCTACATTGCTGCTGCTTCAGCCGGCAAGTTTACGCAATATTTGTAGGCAATTATCGAAGGTGAAGCGTAGCAAAGTGAGCGTATGCTGTGACGAAGATGGGAATACGAACCTCGGCGAAAAAACAAGGACAAGACGCATGTCTCCAAGCGGCGCCTCCTCAGAGTTCCGGATCACGTGACTCTGCACAAAGCGCACTGCTCAAAAATACGAGAAAAATAACAAGTGACCTGCTCCTTAACAGTACAGCGCTGGTTCCGCCGCACGTCACCCGCTGAATTAGCAGATTTTTGTTTTGTGTTTTTACTCGGAGAACTGCAGATTTGGTTGGCCAATTTAATAAGCTTGTAGGTGGTATTACGTTATAATATTTGACGTACGATCGTTCTAGAGGATTCTAAAGACAACTTGATTGTTTTCTTACTACCGAAAATTCAGCGTAGTCAGTCTTGTACGCGTTACTGAAAAAAAAGTTACCGATTACAATAACAATTACTTTATTGAAATATATGACTGATTACAGTAATCAATTACTGCATCAAAAAAGTAATTGAAAAATTGCCAGAAGGTAATTGATTAACATTACTTTTTTCTTCGTTGTGACTATATGAGGCCAGTGCGGAACAAAGTCGTATGCCGCGGCAAACCAACACCGCCTAGAAGACAAGGCCGTAGTGCTGACATTTTTGCGTCATCAGAGAAGGCGAACGCTGAACATAAATTGGAAACGAGTGCTGCGTCAGCGATCGGCTTCGAGTCAGGCTTGCAGCCGAACGTTGACGCAATCGTCGTGTCCAATCTGTGACCAGCGTTGGCCTTCTCTGATGACGCCATCTCATTCAGGACAACGGCTTTGTTATCTATGAGGTGTTGGGCAAACCCGTATCGTAACAACCCGTTCACAGGAAACGAGGCACTCTCGACAGCTCGACAGTCAGAACCTCCCTGAGCGCGTTGACATTCTAATCTTTCTGGTATCTTGGTTTCTTTTTCTTTAGTTGTTTAGGGGTTAAAAAGGTGTACAACGTTGGTGCAACATGGACGGGTGACGTAGTGGGCAGGCAGAGCGACTTTTAACGTAAAAAACCGCAACTCAATCATATTAGCTCTTTCGGAAACATATAATTGATTACAGAAGAAATAGTAATTGAATTACAGCGAACTTCGCCATAAAAAGAAAGTAATTGAAGCGTTAAAAAGTTACAAGAAACTGTAATTGATTACAAGTAATCAGTTGCTTGTAACTCGTTACGTACAAGTCTCAGCGGAGTTGCCCTTTAAAGGGGCGGTGCAACGATTTTCGGACTTTGGCCCATGACAGGTTTTGTTGACTTCCGCGTGTCTCCCAAAGACGTGTCATGGCCTCCGAGATCCCGAAGCGCGCGAACGCTTCTCCGGCCGTCCCATTCGTGCGGAGACAGCGTAAGCGGAAAAAGAGGAGGAGGCGGCGTCTCTCCGCGGGGAGGCGCTCTCAACCCAGGCATCGAATTCGCCGTTTCAGTGGTTTCAGCATGGCGTAACGGAGAAGAGTCCAAGAAAAAGTTGTGTTACGTCGAGTTACTGCAGCTTCTACTTACAAATGTTTGTGTCTTGTGGTAGAACGGTGAACAGCTGCTCTGGGGAAGTAGATAGACAAGTTGTGATGCTTATTTAATTTTAGATATTCATCTGGACATGTGGCGGCAAGCGCTACAAGCGCGCCTTTTGATATATTTGACTGCAATCTGTAGGCGTATAAAACAAAACAAAAAATTGCTCCGTACATAAGAAAAAAAATCGGATTTCTCTAAATAAGACTAATCATGCTGTACTTTTTCTTTTTTTTTTTATCTCCGCTCGTTGTTTGGACGTAGCTTTTTAAGCCTAAGCACGAAGTTTGATACACTATAGTGCAGTCCGCGCAGTGGCGGATCCAAGGGGGGGGCGACGGTGGGCGACGGCGCCCGCCCCCCCCCCAAACAAAGTCGACCCCCTCCCTCCCCCTTCTCGGAGGGCAATTTGACATGGGTGCAGCCCCCTTGCACAAGAAAGAATGGGAGAATAGTATCCTTAAAAATGTTCCGCCCCTCCCCCCCAAAAAAAAAACAAAAAAACGGAGTTCTGGATCCGCCCCTGAGTCTGTGTTGTCCTTCTTTTTATATTTTTAATATTTATTAAGCAATTTCGCGGGTCATATTGCGGTGTTTGCTTCTACTAGACTAGAAGCACACTTAAGCCGGGGTCAGACCGCTCATACATAATACAAAAGACAGTCTGCAGATATGAGTCACCACAATATCCGTGGTTCGAATGCCGCGTGCCAAGTGTCTCCTTGAATTCGTTGCCATGAGGCATTCGAAGCTCAGATCTTGTGGTGACTCGGGTTCGAATATGTTTGCAGACTGCCTTTTGTATGATGTATACGCAGTGTGACCCCGGCTTTAGGGAAAAAATTATGGCGGTGAGAATCGACCACCTCGCAATGATTTCGCCATTTTTGTTTTTATAAACTTCGTGATAATTGTAGGTACTGATTCAAAATGTGAGGCGTTATATTGTAAACGGCTGTTACGACTTGAGGACATCGCCACCTCGCGGCGAGCGACGGAGTTACGGCAATTACGCTCCTACTGGTAGGGAGCGAGTCGAATGGGACGGCCGGAGAAGCCTTCGCGCGCGCGCTTCGGGGTTTCGGAGGCCATGGATGTGTCAGCGTAGTTCCCGTAGCCTCCACACGCGGCTGTATATCAGCAAATAATTCGGTTTTTTCTTTGCGATTGTGCAGCGAAATGTTACTTTTCTTCGGGGTAAGGTGACGCGTTTTTTGTCACTTGTGCCTAGATCAACAATATAAAAAATACAAACTGCAAATTCTTTCAACATTAAAATCGTTGCACTGCCCCTCTAAGTCCAAACGCAGCCGACGCTACGAGCTAATGGGACCAATCAAATAGCTTCAAAAGCGCAAGTCACTAGAGGACTTTTCTGTTTGTAATTGGTCCAGCGATGATGGCACACGTACAGAAACATGACAAACACCATGATGGTGAGCTTTTGACGTCGTCTGATTGGTCCCATGAGCTCGTAGCGTTGGCTGCACGTCTTCGTAGGCGTTGGTGGTATATACGAGTATAGTATTCCGTATCGCCGGACGCCAAAATATCTACCGTAATCTCGGGATAGTCGTTTTCGCCGCTTCTGACTGCAGCGTAAAGCCTGAAGCACACGTGAGTAAAAATCGCGTTGCATCACTCCGCCAAGCAGCGTAATCATAGCAGCAACCGTCGCTGACGCCGTTACGGGGGACGGCACGGCATTGGGCTGTCGGTGGCGGTTCCGGTGGTTACGCCGCTTGGCGACGCGACGCGATTCTTGCTCACATGTCTTTCCAGCTTACGTCTAACGTTTATATGTACTATCACACATGACTTACAGCGAATGCTAAGCCGACTAATATAGTGGTCTTTTTATTTGTGCTCATGCATACTTTTCGCCATA
The DNA here is from genome assembly GCA_037355805.1 of Ixodes ricinus. Lineage (NCBI taxonomy): Eukaryota > Metazoa > Arthropoda > Arachnida > Ixodida > Ixodidae > Ixodes > Ixodes ricinus. The sequence goes on along the minus strand of JAZHYW010070364.1, from coordinate 153,876 downwards.
TAGTGTCGATTCAATTGTCTTTTTATGCCCCATTACACATACGCCATATCTTTTCGGCCCACATAAATATGACTGAATGGTATTATGTCTTCGTTTTTTTACAGCGATAGCTTTTAGTGGGACACTGCGCGGTTTCGCGCCGTCGACCGCGCTCCATATCGACGCGAGCCATTTTCGGCACTCCGTCAAAGCAGCATTGCACGGGCCGCTGATAACAAGATAACAAGCAAGTAAGATAACGTGCATGGTCATGCATGGTAGCAAGATAACATGCATTGTCAGTAAAACAGTCCCCGCCGGGCAATCTGGCAGGGCGTAGGCGCCCATCTGACCGAGAATTAGCACGAACAGCAATTCTGGGGAGGTACGCAGATAAAACTTCCTTTGAATTTTACGATGCATTCTGTATCAGAAAGTAAGGGGAAAGCAAGTGCGTTTGTGCCCCGTCGATGCACCTGACAGATACAGAGGTTTATATTCTAGACGAATAGCCAGGAATATGGTATTTATAGTGTGTGTTTGTTTTAATAAACCTTCATTTGAAAGTGCACTTCGTCTTGTCTACTTCCTTGTCCCTGTTTATGAGACGCTCTTCGTTTAGCACGTGTGACTATTTGTACCGAAGTGACGTATACGAAAACACGCTCCACCCTTACACAGACAGCTGAAATGCTCTCTGCTTAATACACCCTCATTTGTTCCAAAACGCTATGGAACTTTCGTCCGGTGTGTTACTCGGTTTCATACGAAACGCCTATGCGGACTCTATGGGCGCGCTCGCACCTTTACCGTTCCTTCAGTCCATCTGCTCCCGAAATGTTACCTTAGCGGCTCCGACGTCCCACCTCAGCTTTCGCTGTATTTCACCCAGCCTCGTGCCTATCTTAAAGACTCTACTCAAGATACTGCATTTCAAACACACTTGTTAGTATTTCGGTATCTTGCAAATATATTTCGTTACTTTATCTTAATTACATTTCTAACTATCTTGTACTCAGTATCTCAAATACATTTTTCAACCTTCGAAAATATGTCGCCGTAACAATCCACGGAACTAGGGATCATCAGACTCCAGAGCAAATCTGAACAGATTACAGACTTGGAGGCAAGCGATCAAACACAGCGCAGGGAACAAGGCACGAGCAAAACGCTGTCTCTGAATGCCAACAAAAAACCAAATGGATAATCACTGTACGTCCGACTTTATGTGTCCTCCTGACCGCTTTTTTAAAGTTTTTTTTTGGATGGCACGTTACCGTACTGAAAAAAACAGCACAAGGTGGTCCCAGCATCCCAGCTTCATGCTGGGTTATTACTCCAGCATGCCCAGTTTGGCATGCTGTTCATGATGGTTGATCTTGTCCCAGCTTCAAGCTGGGTTATTGCCCCAGCATGCCCAGTTTGGCATGCTGGTCATGCTGGCTGAACTGGTCATGCTGGTTAAGCTGTTGGACTTCCCCACCAGTTTAACCAGTTTAAATTAATACACAAGATAAACAAGCCAAACTCTTCAGAAAAGCCAGCTCGGCATCCAATTTATTATTTTCGTACTCGCGGCCTGCTCACATGAGCTCAGATGCTACACATCCTCTGCGCTGACACAGTACTAACCGACGCACAGACAGTGGTTCTCGGTGCAAAACAAACAATGCTATTAAAACCAGATTGCTTATCTCTCAACACGAAAAATACTAGACACGCCAAAAACAGACAATAACAATAAAAAATACTACACGGATGAGGGACGCGAACCTAAGTCCCGCCAGTAATGGGAGCGAAGCGGCCTCTTGCGTAGTCGGCAGTGGCGAGGAAATCCGTGTGGCTTGGATGGCATTGGCGATACTCCTCGGCACCACCGTCATTCACGAGCACACACACGTTCGAAGACACGAAGCGACGCCTCAGTCGGGGCGTCCGATTTCTTCCCGCGCTGAACGGACTGCCGCTCGCTGTCTCCTCAAATTCCGCTTCGCCTCCACCGCCGTTCAAGTAGTCTCCAAACAACGCGCACACAGCCGTCCCTTCGAAAATCTGCCCAAGATAGCCAAACGTGTCTCAAATTCTCCGTTCCTACCACTCTCTCTCTCTCTCTTTTCTCGCACACAAAGGAAGCTCGCAGCGCGCCTGAAGCGCCCGGTCGTCTACCAAAAACGAGAGGACGAAGAACAGGACGTGGCCTCGTCCCAGCCCAAGCCGACCTTGGCGCGCACGCTCCCAGCAATGCCAGTTCGACCAGCTCTAGCCGACCTTGGCGTGCGCGCTCCCAGCAAGGCCAGCTTGACCAGCTCGAACCAGGTTGGGCCAGCTTCAGCACCAGAACGAACCAGCTTGACAAGCTTGAACCAGCTTCAGGACCAGCTCGAACCAGCTCAAGTACCAGCTTGCCCAGCTGCAGTGCCAGCTCAAACCAGCTTGAACCAGCTTCACCAGCTCAAACCAGCTTGATTACCACCCAGACCAGCTCGAACCAGCTTAAAAACCAGCTAAACCAGCTTGATTTTCTTGCTGTTTTTTCAATAGGGTACGCTTGGAGCTAGCAAAGTGCTGGTGATGTCATCGTTTGTTGTTGTTCTTGTTGTTGTTTTCCACCTTTTGTGTGAAGCTAGAGTGGTTCCGTCAGCGGAAGATTGTGATACCAACGCTTGGTACGGTCACAATGAACCATTTTCGAAAATCGTCGTTTCAGGGAGTTCTGGTATGAAAATGCACGAGCACGTTTTTGAGTGAGCGCAAACACTCCCTCGGCGAAGGAAGCTAGTTTCTGCTGGTTTTATTAAACTGCAGACACATAGATTGGGCTTCCCCAAAGCCCCTTGTGTGCCTATTGTGGCTTAACTTTGGATCCCAAGCTCATTCAAAAGCGTTTCTTCTATCTCCTTCTGAATGCGCACATTGTTTCATTCTCAGAATCCTCCAACCCAGTTTTCCGCCCGGTGAAGCCAGGGATATTGCAAGCGGTTTCGTGGACACTCCGTTGTGTTACTTCTGTTTCCCTCTTAACCTTCCTAATATAGTTTTGGCAGTTTGAAGGTACAGGCGCTCCTCCACGTCTTTGACTGGGGCGACAAAGTACTCGCTCTTGGTTGTTAATCTATGACAGAGGCTGGTGTCCTCTAGCCGATGTTTTTCCTGTGTCTGCACGTTTTTCATTCACTCGCGTACTCATCATCAAGTCTGGTTGCCTGATCGACTTCTAATTCGGCTGTTAGGCATATGCAATGCCGGACTATGTGTCAAGTCCGCCGAATCTCACCAAGGCACATGATGAGCTTATTGTGGAATGCATCATGAGCCCAGCCTACCGCCAAACTAAAGCATGCCAATTGCCATGTCTACGATACGTGAGTCCCCCTTGTTCCTAAAATCGTTCGGTACCCATTATGTTGCATATCCCGAATTATTTCAAAGTGAACTTCGATGGCAGCGGCTAAGTCGCTTCTTGAAAGTCATAAGATCACAGCGGAACGTCATTTTCGGCGAGGTCGTCTGAAGTAGAGCACCCCCTTATTACTTTTCTATTCATATATTACCAGCTTTCAACCTACTTGCCGATTATCTTCGAATGTAATTCAATTACTTTTTGAAAAGTATTTGTACTCTACTCAAGATAGTTCGTAGTAAAAGTATTTAAATACTACTCTTAATACATTTTTAAATTGCTATTTAATATATTATCTTAAATACTTTTGTTGGGTATTTTGCACAACACTGGTTTAACCTTACGAGTTGCGTAAGCGTTTACAATTTGTTTTATTTCATTTTATTCAATTCATTTCCGTTCTCCAGTTAAGTGCGATGGACACTTTACGCCACTGACGTCTTAAGAAATGTCTTAAGAAAAACTGGGGAAAAGAAAAGAAGCGAAATACGCTATTCGTTATTGTAAATAAAAGGAACGCGTTACCGACCTACGTTATATCAAAATAAAAGGAACGCGTTAACGTTACCGATCAAAAGTGACGCGCGTTATTTTGCGTTACATTTTGTTCATGAAACGACCGAGTTTCTTGACACTGGGACAAAGGGCTTGGGTGTTGGGGATTTTCTAATGGCGAATTCCACCGGTCGTTTTGGAGCGTGCCGAGATCGACTTTTCTGGAGCGATCCTATTTCACTGGGCGATCGGGATCGAGACGGACGTGTTCCAGTGGTCGTTTTGGATTAGCTCCCGCTCCAGATCTCGATCTGGATCCGAGAAAAGTCGCTCCGACGATTTCGGCGGATTCAACCGGAAGCCAGCCGGGCCAGCCCTCGGCGCACACACGTGACTTCCTTTCTCGCGGGGCATCTCGCCTGATCTCGCCCATCCCGACTGGACGCTTGCTTACCCCTTGGCTCGACAGCCGGATCGCTTAACAGGAAGGAGAAGAGAAGGTTTTGCCGCGCTACGGGCATTCCGGAAATCTTTGCTAGAAGCTCCTGAGCCATTCCTGCCGCTCGTGCGCCGAACACGTGTAAGCACCGCGATTGCGAAAAACGTCTTCGAAACAACCGCGGCGGCCGCGGAATAGGGATTCCCGGGCAGGTGAATGACGGGAAGGCATCCGCCGATCCCGGAGCAGTGGTCATGTTCCACAGGGGATCCGTAGGCGGCGCGACCCTGTTCCGGATCGTGTGCTCCATTCCCGATCTAATTAACTGATCCCGGCGCGCTCCAAAACGCCCAATGGAATTCGTCATAAATTGGGAGTGTTGCCGTGGTGAGAAAGGAGGCAAAGTTTTGAAGGCACGTGGGGATGAGTCGTGAGTGCAGTAATTCATGACTTGGCGCCTAAAAACACGAAAAAAATGGAAGCGTATTTGTTTGTTCCTTTTTTTACAAAAAGGCGTGACGAGTGACGTCACTACGTTACCCATTACTGAAAATATCTAACGTAATTACGTTATTCGTTACTGTTTTGTAAAATGTAACGAGTACATTACTACGTTACAGAAAAAAGTAACGCGTAACACGTAACGCCGTTACTTGTGACGCGTTACCGCGAACACGTAGAAAAAGGCAACGCAAACAGAAAAATAAAACGCAGCACCTTTTTTTTTCGCAACTTTTTCATGAGTATACCTGCATGCATGTACCGTCTCACGTTTGCGTTTGAGTTAACTGAAATTAAACCCCTCTTCTTTCCTTTCAGGCTGCGACTATCGAAGATACATTCTCGTTTCTCGATCTCCGAGATATCGGCGTCATTCGGGTTCAAGTCGGAGGTGAAGACGACATGAGGCAACGACTCTGAAACGGCGCCCACCCGAGAGGACAGTGTCGGTCTTCTAGGTCACCTTATCGACAAAAGTTCGGATAAGCCGAGAAACACACACATAATGTGCGGCTGCATTGAGTGTACAGGTCGGCCTTATCGCCCCGCCACTCGTTCGGAACACCGTGCTTCGGACTCCGCATTTGCGCCGAAGGAAGATGTCGGAGACGCTCGCAAGCCCTTAAAAAGTGGCCCCAAGTACAGTCTGTGTGCCAGGACACTGTATACTCGCAGCACGTTACGTTGTTGCAAGACGATCGAGCGCAACGCTTGCGTGTATTGCGTACGGGCTCACACCTGGCCTAACTTTTTGGGATCCTTTTCGCACATTTTTTTTCTTCGAAGTATTTAATATTATGAACCTATTTTATTTAGCAACTCGCTCACACCAAGAAAAATTTCGAATGTACGCACAAAGTGGTTGTGCGTACATTTCAACAACAAAAAAGTTAATTTGAACAAAAAGTCTCCGGACAAAAATGGCCCCAAATTCATTTCTAGGAATACTTAGTGCTATCTTTGAAGATTTTTTTCTCTTAATACTGCACTGAACAATATAACGACCGTTCAAAATATTTTTCGATTTAATGAAATCTATATTGTTTAACTATTTTAGTTAAAAGTAATGCATCATACTCCTCAAGAGTCCGCAAATCCTTTTTATTTATGGCACCCGGCTGACTCCAAACATGTTTCTAATGGGAGAAAAGTCGGGAAGGGGGCCAGTGCATGACCCCAAGAACTGGTCCCCTATGATAAAGCTGCCCTAAAAATTCACATATCTTGTGACTCATTTTATATTATATAAGGCGTTGAAGTGTACTATTTGTTTTTTATAAAGTAATTTTAAATAAATTTATTATCACATGCGTAGCACGCGGAAAGCCAGTAATTCTGATCTGTGGTGGTTGTCGGGCGAATTATTCGTTGAAACAGATGTTTATAGCAAAACAAATATTACCTGCGAAGCTCTGTACGAGTATGATTTGTCATGCAGGGTCACATCGAAGTGTCATATCTCAATAACATTTATGAGTCTAAATGTGCCTACATTGGGCTCATTCGCTATACGCCCTTTTTTGTGTGTTCCCTGGGAAAACAACGAGGAAGAAGTTTCTTAGCCTAGCAAACTTCCCGCACACTGTTTTCCAAGGGAAGACAAGCCGATTCGCTGCGTTTCTGCTAACGTGATAACCTCGCTTCGCGATAAACAATCCAATCACTCTTTTTTTTTCTTTTTTTTTTGTAAAGAAAGGTGTTAGTGTAGCTCACACCTTTCAAAATGTTATTTTATAAACGCTGGTGCACTGTATAGAGAAAATTGTGATATGGTTGACATTTTGTCCTCATATATCTCGTTTGAGAGAGAGAGAGAGAGAGAGAAATACCTCTTGTTTGAGAAAACGATGTCGCAAAGTTCAATTGGGTCCGTTCTGTCTATGGTTCCCGCTTGGGACCAATTTGTCCGGGACCGTATATTGTAGGGATCACGGTTGGCCCCCGTAGTATATCGGCCTTAAATGAAGAGGATCTTGAATGGCAAGTCACTCTCCGACATCATTACCCAAGAATTCGTCAGAAAATCCCCAACACTCCGCGCGCCACCTAGCTGCCAAAATCCACTGCATATTCCCCCTCCCACAATAAACGCGAATACGCTCTGGTTATTCTTGGGGCGGAACTCCGCTGGCCCTGCTTCGGCCAGTCAGTCTGACGTCTCGGCGGTACGCGCGGGCCATGCCTTGTCTCCACACTAACATGCTGCATACAAACAAGCCCGCCTTTTGCCCACACCAACTGCGCGCACTGGGCGTGCGCAGAAACCTGATTAGCGCGAGATGTCGCGTCTGCGCATGCGCAGTGCCGACAGCAGCGCCACCGCAGTGGCGTGACGTCATAGAGTCGACCCCCAAGTCCGGACTCTTAGCCGACGCTACAAGGTGACGGCACCAGTCGAACAGTGCCAAGGGCAACTCACTGCCCCTACCCTGCACACGATTGGTTCAGCGACGACAGAACAGGTGAGTAAACCTGACGGACACCATGTAGGTGCGCTTTTTGACGTTGTGGGATCGATGCCATCAGTTCGTAGCGTCAGCTGCGTCCCGAGATAAGGTGAAACGAAGTAGGAGGTGATGTACTGGTATTCCGCATGAGAAACCATTCTCGTTTTGTTACGTCCCCCCCCCTTTTCACTGTAATGCCGAGATGGCGAAGTAAACACGACTTGCACGTGACGTCATCGCACCGTGCTGGTAATCATGCCTTTGTTCTTGCAAAAAAATAAAAATGAAAACATTGGTGGTGTGAAATGTATGCTGCAGAAGGTAAGTGCCCAGCAGCAAGGCTACCACAATGGCAGCTGATGTGACGCCAATGCCAAGCCATCTGTGTGTTCCTGAATAAATGCCATTTGTTATTAAAATAATTCGGTTGCCAGAATAAACTACCAAGAAGAAGTACGTGGTCAACCGATAAAAATTGTCGCCCTCTGTCTCCACGCTAAACGCCGCTCCCGAAAAGGGGGCTAGTGTCAGTCGTGAATGTACACCGGCTGATGGTCAACTTCTCGATCCTTTACGAGGAGCCTTTACTACAACGAAGTTTAAGTCAAGAAGTTTAAGACGAAATTCTCGTTGGCTACGAGTTAGCAATTAGTCCAACCGTATGGTGCAACAAACTTTCTAGTGAAATTTTACTGCATCACTCGATCATACCAGTCTCAATCGCAGCCTATGAACTGCAACCTGAAAAAGACTGCGTACAGGGTAACAATCTTTTGTCGGTTCCATGTGTGCAATCTTCGGGCGGTTCAGACTTCCAACATTACTCGCCATTGTTTTAGTTCCAAGAGATATAAAAGGACAAGAGTCAAACTATTGCGCACCCCGTAGGCAATCATTTTACGGGCTTGCACAAAGTTAAAAAAACGAACAAAAAAACGTAAGGACTGTGGACAAGATGATAGAGCCGGCGAGCTAGGTCATTTTGTCCATAGTCCTCTCAATCTCGCTTTTATGGTAGAACTTACAACCTCGGGCTGTAAACACTTTTTGCGTTGCAGCCTGGAGTGAAAAAGAGAAAAAGAGAAAAAAATCTTACCCACAGAAAGCGGCCGTTCACCTGCGACTTTAACCCGGAGGTCTCGATGGTGATGCAACGGAGTTTCACAAGGCGGACTCGGAGGGGCTGACAGGCTTCGCCCGACGGCGCGTCCTCCCACGAAGGTGCAGCCGGCAACGGTGTCTTTTGTGCGCGCGCGATCGTTGGGCCGAGTCGTCGGGACGGACTGTGTGCGGCTTTCCCGTCACACCGACAACCCTGCCACGTCTCCCGATAAGGCACACAGCCTACGAGCTCGGTATACCTGCTCCTCCCATGCGACTCCTAAGGACTGATAAGGAAGCTCGCGTCGTCCAGGCATTTGCCCGGAAGGTGTCGAGCCGGCAGCCAGCGCATTCATCGATTAATTGATCGCGTATAGACAATCCGGAAGACTAGAGACAAAAAACGAGATTGATAAGATCATCCTCGAAAAGGAGTAACCAAATAAGGACGCATTCAGAGACGCATATTCCCGTGGTGACAGTCTTCTGTCAGATCAATGTTTCATTTACAAGTTTTTTTTCGTCCGTATCGCCACGTTTATCACTGGCAGCCATTTCGCAGAAAAAGTGTTAAGCGACGTTTAATCAATAAACGTTTGCGACGTTACATCGACGTAAGAGAATGCGAGTTTGTTCGGAATGTGATGAGAACTGAAAGCAAAGACAAAATGAGCACCTCCTTTTGTCTTTGATTTTAATTCTTGTCACATTCCGAACATCCTCGTATTTTCTTGTGAATCCTTGTGAAGCCTTTTGTCTGCGAGCAAGGCAATTATCCGTTTTCATTTATGCCATCGTTTTGAGAAACTGGCCAGTCCCCATAAGCAATTCTCGCCTATTTCACTTGAATTCCATGTGATTAATTTCTTGAAACCAAAATACTTCAGGCGATTCAGAAATCATGGCTTTAAGTTCCGTGATTTCTTGAAAATATTTACTTTGGGGATAAATGTATTTCACTTTCTGGTTAGAGAACAAGGAAGAGTCACCACAGCTAACCAGTTAATTACGTTGAAAAATAAATATACATTTATTATTCAAAGCTTTTATTTTTTCATGACGAGAACTGAGGTGCTGAAAGAAACGGTTTTCTCTTTGACCTGCAGGACATTTTTTTTATTATTATTTGGAGGATATGTATTTGTAGTGAACTATGCATGTTGTATTCAAAGGTGATTACTCTACTAAAAGAGCTATTTTCGCCTCAAATCTGTTTCTCGAGATCAGGCACATAACGATCTGAGCTCCCGTAGTTATAGTCCCATAAATTTCGAAAATGCCTGAGATACAGCAAGACGGAACGTGTAGAGTTTCAAGTGAACGCGATTCATTTGCATGAAAAAAGCGGCGTAATGCATTCATGTATATCACTTTACATAAATAATTACACAAGAAAACATTTGAGTAATTTTGCAACTGTTTTGACTGTATTTTTTTTATGCAATCAATTTAAACAGAAATGGGGCAAGGGTCAATTTTTAGTAAGCAAATTAAGCCAGATCAAACTGCAGCAAACGTATCGTGAGTGGGCCTCGTTTCTGAGACTTACGCGCGTCTATTATTATCTTCTCCCCAAATGAGAATCTATTTTGAGCATCTCGCACATTGAAGGCGCAATACACTGCCATCATTCCGAGTTATAGATTCATGGCACCTCGACGTTATGATGCGCTCCTCATATATTTTTATAGAAAAACGGCAAAATACTGTTCGCGTCTTTAGAGCACATTCAACCAATGAAGTTCGACGGTGCTTCGACCGACGCATTCTGAAAACGGACATAAGTCTGGCTCAAGATCCCTTACTGTCTCATTGACGTCAAGCTTCAAGCTGAACCTGCCAGAGATCAAAGGCGTTCCCGTAAATACACGGCCAGCTAAACACAGGCATTCTTTGTTTACCGTGTCTTCCTGCACTATAAATACGGGCGACACGACGGCAAATTTCTCCTTGATGATCCCGCTCAAGTGTCGAAATATCTTAGGAAAAGTGCAGACGCCGGGTATTGGAGCGACACCGTCCTCACTCCAAGATCCAAACGCCTCGATTCTCCAGTAAACCGGTGATCCGTACAGACTTTCCCCGAACTCTGGCACAATTTTGAGGCGCTTTATCCAGAGAACGCAGCAAGAGACGTCCTTTCGCATGAATGGTCCCACGAAACTTCTGCCGATGAATTTCGTGTTGAAAAACATGGCGAACTCGACTTGTGAACCGTTCGCTGGATGGACGAAAACAGTGGCCTTTCGGATGTATCGTTTGGGCTTGCTTCTCACGAGGATCACCTGATTAATTCTCTTGTCGAGTCTCAGCAGCGCGGGGAGAAATCGCTCCGGAACTCCACGCCAGTCGAACGAAAGAACAAAACGGCGCAGACCGAGACTGACGTGATGTCCTCGAGACGAGTTTCTCGGGCGCACTTCGGTGCCTGGATCCAGTCTTGCATTTTGACGAGCACGACGGTCGTATCTTCGGCAAAGCAGTCGGCCAACTTGGATACTTCTGAAAGCATAAAAGAGAGCCAGTGTTGCCATCGTGTATAAACTGTTTTTTTTTTTTTTCAAAAGCAATGGTGTGTGTGTATCTACAAAACAAATTCGTAAATTGGCAAACGACCCTTTATGTCAGTAACGTTGGACCGATGTATTACCCTCAGATGAAGAAACAAACTACGAGGGGTGAGAGTTTGAGAAATTCATAAGAGTTCGCTTACCATTGTGGTGACAAGAGTAGAACACAATAGCGCAGTCTGCTACATTGCCAGCTGTTTTGGCAAACTTAAGGCGATGCGAGAGGTTGATATTAAATGTCTGCGACGGTGGCCCGCGAAGCTCAAATGCTACCGACAGATTCTATTACAGGAGAGAAAATTAGAAAAAAAAGGAAAGATATAAAGAAAAAAAAAATACTACATTGATTATTTCTCACAGGTCTGCATTTCTAGCTTGAGGCAAACGGTGCTGAGAAAGAGAAATATTCTCCGGGCCTGCCGTCCGGATGACGAATAATCCACTCGGAGTGTACTGTAAAGCGCTCCGGAGTGGATCCTTCAAATTGCCCGAGAGGACGTAGTAATCACAGGGCATAAATTTTGGCGGGTGGGGTTGTGGGGGGATGCAATTGCAATCGTATACGCATACTGTGTTATTATTATTTTGTTGACATCATCGGAAACTAGACTACTACTTTCGTCCGCTATGAAATCTGAGCGTGTTTGCCAATTAACTGGGAATGCTTGAACAGCAGGTTGATTATCCCAAGATTTGGTACATACAGTAATTTTTTTTATTCAAATACTTTTTTTTGGGAAAGCTACACAAATGCGATTTGCGCAGCTGCGTTTTAGGACAAGGTGGACATTAAGTTCAAAAGAGAATGCAACTAATAGATGACTAATTAACAAATATTAACTCATTACTTTTTCTTAAATAGACGTTTTAGGGCACATGTTTACATTGAAGAAATGGAGACAATGAATGTTGAAGGCCAGCCCAGCTTTTAAAAATCCTGGATCGAGGTTGCAGTTCGAGTTATTCGTCGTCAAATTTTGTTCTGGAAATCTGTCGATACCGAAATCAAATACGCGATGCCCGCCGGAATCACAACTCTCGTCTGACGCCGTGGGGGTCACGTGTTGATTACGAAATTTCTGTGACTTTTGCGTCACAGCGCGCCCGACCTGACTGCAGTCAGAGTTCTGTGGCTGGCGAACTAAAGCGATAAGTCACCTTAGCGGCCGCGACTCGGATATACTTTGTTTCACCTTAAGTCCAGATGCTGCCGACGCTACGAGCTAATGGGACCAGTGCAGGCAGCGTAAAAAGCGCACCGTCATGGTGTTCGTCGTGTTTACGTAAGTGGGTAAGTTCTCCAAATGCGAACTAAGAGTTCTCCCGAAGATGTAGGCTTTTCTGAACGCGGTTATGGTGAAAAAAGTAAAGAATTCCACAACCACGAGAAACAAAGAAGGGCTTCTTCGTGCCTTTCTTTTGAAGTTGTCATCTCCGAATACAGCGTTTGGTTTATTTACTTGCGAATTTGTTTAACGCAAACTCCGGATATACTAGGGGGTTTTCGTAGACCGCGTTTCCCCCTCCGGCTAAGCCCTCCGCAACGAAAAAGCCACTACTGCGCCTGCGCGACGATGGCCTTGACTGTAGAGTTCCGGGTGGTATCCTAGCGGGTGGCGGAAAGCGTTGCGGGACGGCGAAAACGATCTACGAAAACTCCCTACTTCAGCGCTTAGTACAACAATACGTCCAAGGTGCCAATGAAGGTTTGTTCACGCACTTCCTACTGAGTGGGACTGAATGAGAAAAGACCGGTTTTTAAGCCTCTTGCGACGGCTTAGGACTTGCCTCCGCAGCAGCGCATCCGGTCCTACGCCGTCGCAAGAGATTTAAAAACTGGTCTTGTCTGTCGGTCCTACTCGGTTGCAAGCGTGTGAACGTTAATAAAACCGCCACAAGGTGTGCTTTTCTGCGATATGACTATAGGAAGAGCGATCTCTTTTTGTTTTAGAGCGCAGATCTTAAGCGCCTGTATCCGGGTTGAGGGCGTCGCCGTCGCCGTCGGCGTAACCGCGCGTTGCATTATGGGACATATCCCATAATGACGTCACACGTGACGCCACTTAACCCGGGAACATTTTCCCGCTAAATTTAGCGAGAAAATTTTGCCGGGTTGGGTGGCGTCACATGTGACGTCCCGTGAATGAATGTGACGTCACGTGAAATTTAGCGGAAAACTTCCCGGCTAAATTTAGCGGAGAAATTGACGTCACGTGGCCTCAAGACCAATTCAGTTTCCTTCTTAATTTAGCGGGGAATTTTTCGCTAAATTTTCTACTAAATTTAGCGGGAAAATGTTGGTAAATTTCCCGCTAAAGTTAGCGGGAATATTTCCCGCTAAATTTAGCGGGGTAATTTTTGCTAAATTTAGCGGGATATTTAGCGAAAATTTCCCGCTAAATGGGAGGGGAGCAGGAGAGGAGAAAGGGAGGGGGAAGAGAGGCATACCCTCCCCTCCGTACCCTCCCCTCCTCCTCCTCAAGAGCTGCGCTCTAATTCAGCATTACAGAGAATTGTAAACGTCTTTCATTATTTTTGTAACATTCACAAGTGCGATTCATTAGTGACTGCACGAAAGAGCACCGCGACTCTTTTTATTTTTTTGCTTACAAATATATCATTCTGGTTTCAATGACGTCGATATTACACCATGCAGAAGTATCTTCAAAAGTAATTAAATTACGTTACAAAGTATTTGCACTCAACTCAATATATTTTGTATGGAAAGCAACTCGAGTAGAACTCTAAATACTTTTTGAAGCAGGTATTTAAATTATTTTGTAGAGTATTATGTGCAACACTGCTTCTAGCCCACCATAATATAGGCAACCTGCAATGTTTGGTTGGGCGCTATCTAGCGACTGAAGCAAGAAACATCGGTTATGCCTGGAAGTGGCGGCTGCATTGTTCAAACGTGAGCTATTAGTCTAGTGGCGCCGCTTAGCCTAGTGCCTGAAGCAAGAGATGTTGGGTAGGCCAGGAAGCCGTGGGCGTATTATAACATGCCGGCGAAAGCTACGGCCCCTGCGGGCCAATCGGAACAACGGAGTCAGGCACGTGACTACGTATCGCCGGAGTGCGCTTTTACTGCGAAGAAGGCTTTTCGCTGCGTCATGCTCCAATATGTGTGTGTCGCTCTTTTATACGTAGCGCATATCGAAGCCGTCGGAAGGCAATGTAAGGCGTCGCGTTCACCCTTTGCCAGGTTACAACGAGACGGGGAATAACCGTGGGCTCTCACTCTGCTGGCGCCGCCTGGCCTTTGCCGACTGGCTAGACCAGCTGCTTCTGCAACGCTCCGGGTCGCTTCTTGGCCTCTTCATGCCATCACGCACGTATTTGCAGGGAATCGCATTTTAAAGCTAGGCCTGGAGTCACACCACTCATACACCATACAAAAGACAGCCGGCAAACATCAGTCACCGAAATATCCGTGGTTCGAATGCCACGTGTCAAAAGTTTTTCCTTGAGCTTATTGCCATGCGGCATTCGAAGCACGGATATCAAGGTGACTCGCGTTCGATTCTGTATGCAGACTGGCTTTTGTATACGATGTATACGCAGTGTGACCTCGGCTTATAACGTTCCGTATTTAGCGGTTCCTACATGCCTGCTTGCTGGGCCTTCGGGTGCAGAAGCAGGTTAGAGAACGAAAAAAGACTCTTCCGCTTTCCGTCAAGCAAGAAGGCTACTGCGAAGGGGAGGAGTTCATGGCTTGCCATTAAATACGAAATAATTCCAAACCCAATACAGGAAGCAAGCTTCCTGCATTGATGTAGTTCACTGGTTTTCTCCGCGTATCGCTCGTCGCTTTACAGCCAATCAGACTGCTTGACTGAGCTTCGTTCGGCACGAACGATGGTTGGAAGAACGACTGCTTCTGAAAAAGAATTCCATTGCAGTACTGTCTATTCAAATTGCTTCGCTTAGTATGAAGCGTAAAAAACAATCTAAGCAGAAGATTTGCATGCGAACTCGGAAGCAAGAATGTCCCGGTGACTTATAACGCAGGTTAAAAGGGCCCTGCAAAGCGTTTGTGGCCATTTTTAAAGGGGTCGTGAAATATTTTTCCGAAATTCTGAGCTATTTGTCAATTTGAAATTCTCGTCCTCCATTACATACCCCACGTTCATTCGTTTGATTATCTGGATTCATTTACTAGCGTAATAAAGATGATTTCAGTTTTTCAGGGAGCTTCCTTTTCAGTTCTACGAACACGTCACGATAAGTAATCAATAGCTAATTTTTGTTGTCTGCGCAAGGTGGCGACGTAGACCGGACACAGTGGGCGCAGCCAGACCGTCAGATATCGGCTCAACATCGGCGTCATAATGACGTCATGCACGGAAGTCAACGGTGCTGTGTTCCAAATGTTATTCAAATGGATCTATAGTTACTCCGGCGGTTCATGCTACGCTACAATACAGATTGAAAAACGCTGGACCCGGGCTAGTGTTAGAAGGCCAAGGTACAAAACTCTGGAGTAAGATCGAGTGAATTTTGCAACACGAACCGGATGACATTTGACCACTGATATTTTGCTCAGAAAACTGTAAGATGGTCGACCTCCCTAATCTCCAGCGTCGCCTCTTACAGCGCAGTCGGCTTCTGGGTTACGAACCAACACCAAGTTACCTCAAACGAGAGACCATTCGTCGTCCGACAACGAGAGTATACTCTCGTTGTCGGACGACGAACGGCGACGACGTTGACGGCGGCTTGTGCGGGCTCTCGACTTCGTTGCAGAAGCCCAACGGCGAAAGAAGAAACCAGCTGGCCGTAAGACGTGTTTTTTTTTTTCCTCCATCCTCAGAAAGTTAGCGGACCAGTGGTACGCACCATGTCTTCGATCGATCAGGCTGCTCGGTTACAAGCTCGACCGCAAGCTGAGAGACTTCAGGGCCCGCTTTCGCGAAGACCGCCGCCCGGCCAAAACCGTATTTCGACATTCTTGTCCAGCTCGCTTGAACCTTTGCATTTAATTGCATTCTAATTTTAAAAATATCTGGTGCAGTTTATGCATATAACTATATATCTCAAAAAAAGTGTATTGTGAAGCCACTTGTGTTTTCACACATCCTAGAGACTCCGATTTTATGTTGACGTATTCAACGTGCTTATTGTACCATGTAATAATTGAGGAAGAAGTTATACCAAAGAGCTCACGCGCGACCCATGCCAAGCGAAAACGCCAGTTGCCGGCGTTTGCGTTCGGGTTGAGAGGGTCACATGGTGCGCCGCCGGCTCGTTTTTGGTTGCCAGTGCCGCCGGTAATTGACCACATGAATTCGCCATAATCATTCCAACCAGAGCTCAGTGCTCTGACATCCACGCACGCTCTCATATCTCCCTCAGTTTCCAACCGCTTTGCAGATAACACGTATTTTGGGCCTTATCAGCGTCAAAATGTACGACACGATCGAGTAAAAAAAAAATCATTTGACGAGCAGAAATCGTCACGTGCAAAATAGACCGCAGACAACGTCAACCTAAAAACACCGGTCACTAGGGCGCCTAGATGTTACAAGTGCCGTTATGCAAACACGCGCTTTTGCTTGATGGTGGCATCTCAGCCCTTTTTCCGCCGAATATACCTATATGGGTGATTTCATCTCAAACCGTGCAGGCAAAAAAGGTCGAATTTTTAATTTCGCTGAAAAAAATTATATGTTATGGCACCGTCTCTAAAAACACAGTCGCCACAAACCGCAAGTTCGTCAGATTTTTTGTTCTCGATTTACGAATTTTAAAAGAGGCCGCGGCGGAAAGCAATGTTTTGCACATCCGTCGTGGGTCGGATGTTTCGCTCGATCTCCCGCCGTGGATTTTTAGTCAACATCATATTAACTTTTTTCGAGCACTCTGTGGGCACAGTTAAAAGGCTCTAATGCCATAAAAAAATTTTAGGCGTTTTGCTTTTTTTCTTTAAAAATGTCAAAAACGCCCTCTCGGTTAATTGTTGGTGAACTTTGACAATTAAATACTGGCGATCTACTTGGGTTACATTGATATTTTTTATGTCTATGGAGAGCCCAAAACACGCTCTTATATATATTATAAGATCACTCAGCTTTAGAAAATTTCCTTTGCGGTACGTTTACATTAATTTTTTGCTAAAACCAAAACGTATCGATTTTGAGATCGATTTTCTAAAAAAAAAACCTTTTTCATTTGTTTTTCATTTTTTGTTAAAATGTAGATATGATAGTTGTCTACTCGAAAATCAAGTCGAGAAAGTGTGTATTTTGTTCGTATTTTCTATATTTAAGCCTCAATATCGGAAAAAGACGTCTTCGTTTTGCAAGATCTGTCACACTTAGCGACCCGTGCGTTTCTATGAATTGTGAAAAAGTTTTCTTGCATTTCTGCTTGCGTTTGGAATCAATTATATACGCAATTTGTGGTATTGAATAGTTATTTATGTTTTGATAAGAGCGGGAAACCACTAGCAACATATCAAATCAAATCAGAAGGCCTCGTAGACTTCAATATCGAAGAGGCACAGACGTTGCATATTGTTTCGATTTTTAAAACTTTAACTGTAAATTAGCATCACTAGCTATTAGCTGTCATATTACTAAGACATAGAAAATCATCACATCATTGATATATTATATAGAATTCTTTTCGAAACCAAACGCTAGGGTTTGTTCACCGCACATCGCACAGATCACCAGGGAATGGCCTTTCACTTCTGTAATACAGAAAAGTGAAGACACAGAAACGGTCCGAAACAGACGGAGAGATTGTCACGGAGAGGGGAAGGGAATAAAATTACCCAACTCCGATCATAACGAAAATTACGTTAAAAGAATAGAAGATATAGCTTCGACCGGTGGCAAGGCGATATGTCCACACCTAGTGGTTTTCCGCTCTTATCCAAAACAGAAATAACTATTCATTTCCACAAATTGCGTTTATAATTGATTACAGAACGCAAACAAAAATGCAAGAAAACTTTTTCACAATTCATAGAAACGCACGGGTCGCTACGTCTGACTTAGATCTTGCAAAACGAAGACGTCTTTTTTCGATATTGAGGCTTAAATATAGAACATACGAACAAAATGCACACTTTCTCGACTTGATTTCCGAGTGGACAACTATCATATCTACATTTTAACAAAAAAAAATTTTAAATGTTTTTTTTTACGAAATTGATTTTAGAATTGATACTTTTTGGTTTTAGCATAAGATTAATGTAAACGTCCCGCAAATGAACTTTTCTACAGCTGAGTGATCTTATAATATATCAAAAGAGCGTGTTTTGGGCTCTCCGTTGATATAAAAAATATCAATGTAACCTCAAGTAGATCGCCAGTATTTAATTGTCAAAGTTCATCGACAATTAACCGAGGGGGCGTTTTTGGCATTTTTGAAAGAAAAAAGCAAAGCGCCTAAAATTTTTTAATGGCATTAGAGCCTTTCAACTGTGCCCACAGACTGCTTGAAAAAGTTAATATGATGTGGACTGAAAATCCACGGCGGGAGATCGAGCGAAACATCCGACCCACGACGGATGTGGAAAACACTGCTTTCTGCCGCGGCCTCTTTTAAAATTCGTAAGTCGAGAACAAAAAATCCGACGAACTTGCAGTTTGTGACGACTGCGTTTTTAGAGACGAGTGCCATAACATATAATTTTTTCAGCGAAATTAAAAATTTGACCCTTTTTGCCTGCATGATTTGAGATGAAATCACCCATATATATAAATATATATATATATATATATATATATATATATATATATATATATATATATATATATATATATATATATATATATATATATATATATATATATATATATATATATATACAGTGGCCGTTTGTGACCTTTCTATGTCCTATATCGGCCTGCTCTTCGTCTGAATACTGGTTTGCAAACCCGCTCCCAGGATGTGTGAGTAAAGCCCATCCATCTCATCCTGGGAAGAGTGGCGCCAATCATTTTTGTGGAAATGCTCGAGACACGTGCCGCGCGCCACTTCTGGGAAGAACTATAGGGCCACTCAATGAGCGTAGCTTATTTAGTGGCATCATAGAAGAACATGGCGTCTGAAATCTAGCTCAGAGCACTCAGTGCTGCGCTGTTCCGCCATGATCTTCCGTAGTGCCCCAAAATAAGCTACGCTTCATGGTAACGACACTTGTCCATATTGTGGCTCAAAATCATGGCTGCCAGTTATCTGAAAATTTATCTGAAACCGCAGGAAACGCTTTTACGTCCTCTACAAATGTTTAAACGCTTCGCGAGAGAGCAAAGCAATATTACATGAGCTTCCTAACACCGAATCAAATGCCGAGGAAGTCGCACTTTTGAATCCTGACGAACGGCAGTTGCGTCTGCTCTGTACAAGCACCAAGATGGCGGCGCTAACAGCAATATGGCGGCGTTAACAGTTGGCGAACAGAGTGCCGACCCTAAGCATAGCCCATTTAGTGGCGAGGTCCACACTTCTGCGCGGTGAGTCAAAAGCAACAAGAAGCAACCGTTTCCCACCCGTGAACGGTACCAAGGAGTTCTCTATCCAAGCAAGTGGCGCCGCTGTACTACTCGTCCACAACCGCGCGTCAAGTGCACAGCAGCTGACAACATTAGCAACGGGTATGGCAAGAAAGGACATTTTCCGTCTGTTTGCCTGTCAGCGAAAAATGAACCACTCAAATACACAACGCCATGTTGCACTCGAGTTATCCTCGTAAATTTCATAAGTTGAAGGCGCTGCCGGCAAGTGCAGACTAAATTCATTTGATAAAATTCACGCTTACAAGTACCGCCAACCGTTGTTGTGGAAACGTGCAAGACGCGTGCGGCAGGAGCGGGTGCTCCGCTGCCATTCGCTTTCAAGGGCCGCTCATTTCAGTACTGCGCCGACAACTGCTTCCAAGAGCCGCTCGAGACACGGGCCTCGTGCACTGGCGCATTTGACGCCACTTGCAAGACAAACGCAAACACATCGAAGGGCTTTGGTCCAGACCACGTGGTCCAAACAGATAAAGAGGGATCGGTGGCCAAGTGCAATAAAGAAAGCAACAAAGAAAGGATCGGTGGCCGAGTGGGCTAGAGCACTCAGCTCGGAGCACGTGGAGCGAAAGCTCGCGCTTTATATAACCCAGGGATCCTAGGTTCAATCTTCAACCCTGCCCGTTTCGATCTGGATGAGCGTCGCACCGGCGTGCGGTCGTGTATCACTACTGCGTGACGCACATTAAAGACCCCAGGCTACCGGTTGTACTGCACTGGCTAAATTGCTCACCTACAGCTGGGAGACAAGTCGCCCGTTGAGGCAGACTATGTTCTAGGCTGTATAAACATACACACACCCCAATTTGTTTCCAGACAGGTAAGGTAGCACCGCTTCATTCCACCATGACATAGTAAGATCACTGTCGAAAGAGGTGTTCATAACGGACAATAGCATAGTGAACTCCCGAGGTTATTTATGAAGGCACTAAAGTTATTTAGAGGTTCATTTGATTTTGAATAAAAATTAGAAAGGTGAAAAAAAAAGAAACGTATCGCCTTATTTTAGGTAGAAACGTATTTTCTACCTATTGATGGCCCGTTTGGCTTTCTTAGTAATCCGCAAAACGGGAAGCGTTAAAAAAAATTGTTTCGGGCGCCAAAACGCTAACGTCAAAATTCAATTTGCATCTTAGAGTAAGCTCCTGTTTGTTGGTTAAGAAAATATATTGTAATTGTTCAAAATAATAAAAATCATGCCTCTTTTTTTTTTTCATATCCACTAGTTACCAAACGAGGTATACAGAGAATGAAAATATCTAAAATAATGTTTCATAAAATAAATGTTGTTCGGAATAAGTATTTTAGCCTTCTTTGCAACTCATTCAATTATTTTTTATTTGTTTCCAAATACATATTAGTATGAGTGCCTTCATGTGCGCTTTGCTTAGGGTGGAGACATCTTACCATTTTGTCCCACACTTCTATTTTTCTTTTTTTGTTCAGTAGCGCTTGAAAGAGCGTGTCCCGGCACGCGTTTGTGGCGCTGACTGTGCTATGGCGACATTTTGTTTTCGTCGATTTATTGGTATTTTACCCGTGAGCGCGTGCTGTCGGCATCGGGTACTACAAAGGGTGGCATCACCCTAAGCAGAAGGACATAGAGGCACCCTTCATATTAGGATATCTCTGTTCAACCCTGCACGATCTTAGGGTGTTTACGAGCCACGCTTGAAGCTTAGGCAAGCGTTTGACCACGCGCGCTAACATAGCACACACAGAAAAATAGAATCAACAAAAGTATCGCCTTCAGAGCCTTATCAGGCCTTTCGCTAAGAGTCTGCTGATGACTAGTTACACTTTTTTGCAACATTCAAAAAGTGCCGTCCAACGGAGCCATCAATTATAATTCTGTTGTGTCTATGTTTATACAGCGGGAAGTTAGTCAGCTCCGAGGGCATCTGTTGTCTTCGTTGGAGATGAAAGACAGTGCAGTATACCGCTGCTTGTGTGACGACTTTAACGTGCATCACACAATAGTGATACATGCAGACTTGTACCGTACGTATTACAAGTAATCAAATTACTTGTAATCGATTACTTTTTGAGTAATTTTGTAATCAGTTGATTACTTTTATTAGGCAGTACTCACAAGAACAATCTGATTACTTTTTGAAGTAATGAAAATTATTTCTAAGTTCTAACCGTTACTAATTTTCCACGAAACCCCCCCCCCCCCCCCGGCACACACATTTTTTTTTTTTTCTGAAATGACAAAAATAAAATTTGCTTCTTTCTTCGAACGGAGAAAGGAGATTTTTGCGGAGCTGTAGAAAACGGAGGTCAACCCCTTTGTATGTAACAGTTTCTGTGGAATGTCCGTTTTTTTTTTTTTTTTTTTTTTTTTTGAGCTGGGACTGGGAGTGGGAAGGCCCAGGAAAGCCCCAGTGCGTCACAAAGGCCATTCAGGGCGAAGTTTGAGGGAGCAGAATGTAACTTTGTAAGTCCTTCGTTCAAACTAGCCCCCTCAAGCACACACACACACACACAGAAATAAACAAAAACAATCCTGCTTCCGGTATACCTACTCGCAGCCCGTAGGAGAACCAGAACCGAAGAATGTCTAAAGCGGATGCAAAATATAACAAAGTCAGTTCAAATACACGTCAAGATCCCGTATTTCCCCTACGTGGTCTTTGTGATAGGCTAGGCTTCGAGTTGAAAAGTGGTTGGGGCAATCTCTTCCGCTAATGAATACTACACATGATCTGTTTCAAATCCTGGAGCTGCTGCTCTTTTGTATAACATGCGAGTTCATTCACATGCGAATAATATCTGGAGAAGCGCGTATGTGTGCGAAAGAGAGTAAGGGCCTCTTGGTGGCCAGTACAATAAAATATATAGAGCAAGAAAACAAAATACCTTTTATTTGGAACCAGAGATTTTAAGAAGCACTCTAAGTTTTTATTCATCAGGGGCCAGTGGAGATGTTTCTCGTGAAATAGCGATTGCGACACTGCTAGAAATTTGGCAGCTAGAAAACCGATGATCCCATGATGCAGCGCACAGAGATGGCTGATGCTGTAGAGGGAACCCGTTTTTTCTTCTTAAATGCGTGTGAAAATGTGAAATATAGGTTGGAAGTAGTTCATTGTTATGAGCGCTAAAGATGTAAGTCTTCACACAATAACGTAATCGGAAAAGTAACGGTTACTGCTTAAAGTAATGTCCAATTACTTTTGCTGTCGAGTAATCAAATAATCTAATCGATTACTTTTTTTAGTAACGTGTACAAGACTGGATACATGACAGCACGCCGGTACGATGCTCATCCAGATTGAAACAGGCAGAGGCAGAGGATTGAATCCACGATCAGTGAGCTTTACAGCGTGAGCTTTCGCTACACGTGCTACCGATCCATGAGCAACGAGACATCGCGGTCGAATTCGAGCTCGAGAGAAAAACAACAGCAACAGCAAGAAAATCTCCGGTTTGAGACATTTAGTACTAGTGTCGCCATCTCGTTTAACAAGTTGGAAATAAAATTAACAGGGTGATTTTATTTACACAAATACGCAAATACAACAATACTTTGCTTTCTCGTCATGTTCCTAAAATTAAGATTAGAGCTACCCCTAGTACGTACGGCCAAGCGTTTTGTCACGTTTGTCTTCTAAATAATTGTATTTTCAAAAATGCCTCAAAACGCGCTAAAAACAGTCAAAACGGTCATATTTCTGGATTTTATTCAAAATCTCCAGCGCTCTAAAAGAAAAAATCCAAGGGCCGTACAACCTTCATTACGTTATCATAAGAAACCTCAAAAAAAATGAATACTATCGTGCATTCCTGAAACTCAGATTTGTGTGGCGAAATTTGCCCATTGAGTGACGAGCGGTTGAATCCCTCTTAAATTTTGCGGTCGATTTATAGAGCCTGGCTAAAGCCACTAACCGAGCTGCGCTTAGAGTATCGGCACTCCGTTCCCCGACATTGTTGTGGGCGCCGCCATTTTGGCTCGTATGCAGAGCAGACGCAACTGCCGATCGTCATGATTCAAAAGTGCGACTTCCTCAGCATTAGATTCGGTGTTAGGAAGGTCATGTAATATTGTTTTGCTCTGTCGCGAACTGTTTAAACATTTGTGGAGGGCGGAAAAACGTTTCCTGTGATTTCAGACTAAAGCTTCAAATAAGCTGGCAACCATGATTTTAAGGCACGAAATGGCCGAGTGTCGATACTCTGAAGCAAGCCCCATGTTAGTGGCACTCAGCCTGGCCGCGCCTTGAATCACCCAGTGGAAAAAGATTGAGTGGGGCTGAGCTACAGGCTCCGCTCATGCTTTCAGTTGAACCTCAAAATGTGGAAACGCGATCAGGTGGAACCAAGCCATTTTGAGTCGCAGCGCCACCTTCGTTGCGATCGAAGCGAGCGACGAGCACACGTCAAGGTCATATGGACAATATTCGCAACTTTCAGTGATGGTGAGTACCGCGGTGTGAGAATCGCGCTCCCCAGCTCCTGGATGATTTGCCTCATAATAAATGGGCTTGTCTACACCTTCCTGGGTGGAAAATATAACATCTGGTTCCAATACTGCTCGTATATAGCAAAACTAGAATTGCTTACGCGTCGCGGACCAGCCTCGTACCGCTGTTCTAAGACGATCATCCAGATGACAGCCATTTTGATAGGCACCAGTGAGCCCCCTATAGGTCGTGAAAGTTGCGGATAGCCCCATAGGGGCTATATTGTATTTTTTATGATTTTGACGTCACAGGTAACGTCAAAACACCACGCCACGACGTCATCGTCGACTACGACGTTACGCGACGACAAGACGCTGTCGTAAGGCCGTCATGACATCGCGTCGCGTCGGGGACGACGCCGTTAGCGACATCAAGTCGCAGCACGGTCATCGACGTCGCGCCGCGTTGAGTAAGACGTGGACGTGATCGTCGATGCCGAAGTTGACGTCGACGCCCCAACATCGCTCATGACCTCACGTTAACGTCTTCCTGACGTCGTCGTCAATGTCAACGTCACAACGACGAAGCCTTGACGGCGTGTAACGTCGTAGCCTTCGCCAACATCAACGTCGACGCGCCTTCACGACGAAGTCTTGACGTCGTGTATATGTCGTCGTCGTCGACGATGACGTCGACAAGTTGTCGGGACGTCGTCATGACGTCGAGTTGCGTCATGTCGACGACTTTCACAACCTGACACCAAGCGTACCTTTATGACGTCGCACTCGACAAGGACGCCGTCATCTTGACGTCGTCGTCATCAACGTCGACGTTGACATCGACGTCGTTCTAATGACGACGTCATTAGAACGCAGTTTTGATGTCGTGCAACGCGCGTTGTCAACGTAGATTACGATGTTGACGTCAAGGCGTCGTCGTGATGACTCATGGCGTTGTGATGACCAGTCAGGTCGCGGTGACGTTATGTATTGAAGTGACGCCTGACATCTAGGTTGTATAGAAATATAGCATGGCGTTCTAATGTTTCTGTGACGTTGACCAGTGTGTCGGTAAAGCTTGGCGTTGGAACGCAACGCGTTTTTCATAAAAAACGGCTAGTCCAAACCACTTCGCTCGTAGCGCCCGGGAGCCAGAGTTGCGCGTCTGTTTTCCACGTGCCGCCGCGCCGCTATTCGCCGAGATCCGATCACGTGAGGAGCCGGATCAAGGCCGTGCAGGAAAGTAGACGTTGCACGCGCCCGAGCGTCCCCTGCTTTTGAGCGCGCCGCGCACCTCGAACGCGCGGCGCCTCTATTCGTCGAATTCAGTCACGTGACGAGCGGGATCAACATGCCGGGCAGGAAAGACGGCGCTACGGAGATGAACGCGCAACTCTGCCTCCGCAGAGAGCCTATACAGGAACTCTAGGTGACTTTAAAACCCTTCATGTTCCAAAAGTAGCGCAAGGTGCGTCGATGCACGAGGCACGTGCAACGTGCAGCCCTTGGGAACATCATAGCGGCACAGCGCAGCACTGAGCTAGATTTCAGACGCCATGTTCTTCCCAGAAGTGGCGCGCGGCACGTGTCTCGAGCACTTCCACAACAAATGAAAGGCGCCACTTTTCTCAGGATAGAGGGTCCTTAGGTGGCTTGGGTTAGCTCTTCTTTTCTTTTTCTTCACATGCGGAGGTGCAGAAATAGCACTCCCGTGGCCCCACTCGTCCTTTCTAGTACACTCTACTCAGGTTAATTCAACATGGTTATTATCCCTCTGGATGTCAGCATATGAGGATATTTGGCTCCAGAGGCAACCTATATCTCTACGAGTATATAGGAGTCAAAGTACGACTCAGCCATGGCTATCAATCCTTAGGGGTATAGGAGTCAACATAACACTCTTTGGCTATGTTGACTCCCTCAAAGTGTGTGCTGGATGCTCTTGTGAACTTTTTCGAGCTGTCACAACCCCATCAACAGCCTTCTCGAATCGTAGATTTCTAAAAAGAAGGTGGATTTACAGCTCGAGATCAGTTGATCCTTCCCAAACCGATGCACGCTAGCGGAGGATTCGCAGCGGATCTGGCGGGGCCCGCAGCAGACCATGCAAGCGATGCAAAGCAGCAGACGACGCGAGAACAGCCGATCTCACGTAAAGCGCTGGATGAATTTGAATTTTACGAGTTTAATGAATTTTATTATAAGTCAGGATATCCAGCGCTTTAATCTCACGGCGATGGCAGCGCCACTGTTTCGCCCGCTACCGCAGCGGCCCGCGCTCCTCCGCTCGAATGGACCGATCTCACTAAGCGTTCGGAGCATGCGTGAAGCCGCCAAAACTTTCGTTCACATGAGGCAGACGGATCGTGCCGTCTCGGGCTTTGCACGCGCAGAGCTCCAACAAGGTTGTCGCGTGGCCGATCGCCGGCGAGCCCAAGGCGAGCCTTGCCGGCGGCACCGGCAACCAATACCGCGGCAGCGGCGCACCACGTGACCCTCTCCACCCTAACACAAAGCGCCGGCAACTGGCGTTTTCTTTTGCCTAGGTCGCGCGTGTGGTTTATCAACTTCTTCGGTTATTTTATGATACAAAAGGCACTCTGTAGGCATCAGCAACATATATTCGGACTCTGGATGTGGGTAAACACAAAGAAATTCACAATTTTTTTATTGTAATTATTACAGTCCGCACAGCTTAGAGGATCTTAAATTATAAACTTAATACGAGGGAGATTAATAAATATGTGCGGAGCACATACGTCAAATATATTTTGTTTTGATTACCGAAGAACTGTTGCTATTTTACGAGGCTCCCAGAAGGCTTACCAGGGTCGCTGCTTATATTCTATTTTCTTAATATTACCTTCTGAAATCCCCAGTCTTTTTAATGTGCCCACCCCTTTGAAATTGTAATGCGCGTTCAAGTGTCAAGCTGCAGCACTATCAATGCATTTTTTTTACAGCAGTGTAATAACACGCTGTGTCCCAGAACAAGCTGACCTTGCACGAGCTTCCTTTAAAATATTTTATCTTCATCTTCGCTGTCTTTTTGTTATCTTTTCTCGAAGCACAAAGGGGTGTCTGTCTCAAATTCTTCGTTTTCTACTCGAACCCGCTATCGGCGAGCATTGTTTCGTTTGGTTCCCTTTCCCGATTCGGATATGACAATAGCGGATGCAGTCTGGCGGACAAGCTGATTGCCAGCACACGCCCGAGAAGCGCCACCCGAACGGCGCGCACTCACCAGCCTTTGACCACGCCAGCGCCCTTGCCGAAGATATGGCAAACTATTTTGCCGGGAAATATCCACCCGAATTAGCCACAAGTTCCCTGGATGCATTACGGCAGCGGTGACGTAACGAAACTGGCTGGTGATAGGTCTGTTCCCAAACTGACACCCTCTAGCAACGTTGGCTAACGCCTAGCAGCCATTTTACACCACAAGTCACGCATTGAGTACGGCATCGTCTCACGGGCTGGCCCACTCAGTGCAACAAAGGATGTCTTCACAATGCTGAGCTAGTTGGTATTGGTCTTGGGTTGCCAAAGCCATGGTAGCGCTTCTTAGACGAGGACAAAGAAAGACAGACAGAGCACGAGCCATGCCTTTGGCAACCCAAGATGTCTTCACCCTGAGACAGACATGAGGGCATTCTCACCCTTTGTTGCACTAAGTGAACTAGCGCGTGACTTGCGCGCTAAAATAACCAGCGCGTGACTTGTGCTAAAATGGCGTCTAAGCATCAGCAGAAAACTACGTGCTCCAGCCAAATCAGCATTTGCACGCACTTAAAAAACACGAATAGACGAAAAAATTGGCAGATTTCACGCACGTCAGCAAAAGCGCCTTTGTATGAAGGCACTACCGGTTTCATGCACGCGCGCTTTGTTGATTGCTCGATTGGAACGACGCGTTCCGAGACAGAAAATGAAAATTAGTTTGACCGCCTTCCACGAACAAAAAACCTGCAGCACGCAGGAAAGCGGCACCACCGAACACTGCTATGGTCTGGACTCTGGAGCCACGCGTCATTCGTGGAAGAACTGGCGAGTGAACTTGAGCACGGAAATAAACGTTTATTTTCAGTACAAAGTAAGACAATTCCACACGAGAAAAAACATGAAACCGCGAACGTTCATCCCACTGCCTTCCGTACCACCAACCGTCATAAAGAACTTCGACGTTTCGGTCCAATACATCCTTAGGAAAAGCGCGTGCCGAAGCTTAAAACATGTCGCGGTTCTCAGAACCACAAACGTTCTCTCCGAGTTGGGGTACTTCGACTGAACTAGCTCACTGCGGCGGAAACGGTACAGCTCTACTTCAAATTCCACGCACAAAAAACAAGACAAACTTGGAATGCAAGACGGACCGAACGGAACATCTTACTGGAACCGAGGTTCAGTCCTTCTGTCCACAGTCACGAGATATGTGGCCCTGCTTGCCGCAGACGTAGCACGTCTTGCCGTCATCGGGGCACTCTCTGGCAATATGGCCGGTTTTTCCACAGTTGTAGCAGGACATGGGACCCGAAGAGAAGGACCTGGAATCGCCCATCCGTGTCGAGCCGCCTCGCATGCCACCAGGACTGCCACCCCTCCGCGACCACCACGAGAGCCGTACCCGCCGGAACGGTAGGAGCTGCCGAACGAACCACCGCCCCCGTAGCCGCCACCGCCGTAGCCGGCTCCGCCACCGCCGTAGCTGCCGCCGCCGCCATAGCCGCCGCCACCACCACCGTATGCGCCTCCGCCTCCGTAGCCGCCGTCCCTGCTCCGGTTCCCGTAGCTGCTGCTGCGTTGGTCGCCTTCTGGGCACTCGCGGGCGAAATGGCCCTGCTTGTGGCACGCGTAGCACTCCTGACCGCTCATGTCCGGCTGTCTCGGCGACGAGGGGCGAAAAGAACTTGAGATTCGAACGGAGCGGGACTGGAAGCAACACGCCGGCCGGGTTCCTTGCAGCGAATGGAACGCGGAAACGCCAGCAGCACAGGGTTTGCTGCTTAGCACGTGATCCTCGCCTCGCGCGTTCGAATGAATCATCCGACGCCCAATCTGGACGTGGCCCATTTACGTGCTTCGAGGGATATCGCTCGGAGACGTCCGCAATATCAGGACGATAGTAAGAGAGTAATGCTAACTGAATTCGTGCAATCGCATAGTTCGTTCATGCTATTTTATCATGTAGATGCGATATGATAGAAATCATTGGTTGAATGCCATTTATCTTATCAAAACTTACGAAGGGCGTTTAACTTTTTCTTTTTTTAGTGCGTGATCGAAGATAATGCAGTGAAGGATGACGGTGCAAACAGTAACGACCCCATTTGGTGAAAGAACGAAGCTATACATGACTTGCATCAGCGCCTCTGGCGAGCAAAATCGAATATGTTACGGTTGCGCCGTCACTGCGCTGTTTCGCGTTACTCACAGTCGCTAGTTGGCGAGATTTGATTGGCGGATACAAAATAAGAAAATAAAAGTAACAAGAACATAAAAACTGCAAGAAAAACACTCATCGTTTTGGGAGGATAGCGCGAGCTGCATCTTCTTTTGTTTATTTAAGCTTGTTTTGTTCTTTCAGACGCCCTATTACCGCGCGTGAACACATGCTGACTTGTAAACGGCCCTTGGCTCGTGAGGGGGAATCGGTGGCCGAGTGGCCTATACTTCGTTTCAGCTTAGGTCCAGACACAGCCGATGCTACGAGCGCGAGCATGTGGCCCCGAACAGTGCCCACGCTGCACGAGCGCGCGTGCTTGTCAGGGACGCTGAAAGCCCGCAGCTCGCGCTTGTAGCATCGGCTATGTCTGGACTGAAGCTGAAACTAAAGCCACTAAATAAGCCACGCTTCAGAGTACAGTCAGAGTAACGACACTTACCCATCTTGTGGCTTAAACTCATGGTGGCCAGTTATCTGATCTTTATCTGAAATCGCAGGAAACGCTTTTCAGTCCTCCAGACATTTCAAAACAGTTCGCGACAGAGCAAAACGATATCACATAAGCTAGCTAACACAGCATCTAAAGCTGAGGGAAGTCGCATTTGTGAATTTTGGCGATCGACAGTTGCATCTGCTCTGCACTAAGCACCAAGATGGCGGCGACCATAACAATACCGGGAAACAGACTGCCGATACTCTCGCCAAGCGGAATCAGAGCACGTGAGCGAAAGCTCGCTCTGCAGAGGATTCTGGGTTCAATACACACCCTGCCCGTTTCGACCTGGGTGAGCATCGTACCTGCGCACGGTCGTGTATCACTACTAGAGTGTACTAGAAAGGACGAGTGGGGCCACCGGAGTGCTCTTTTTGCACCTCCCCATGTGAAAAAAAATCAGGCTAAGTCCTATAGCCACTTCGCTCGTAGTGCCCGAGAGGGCGCTACGAGCGAAGTGTATGTATGTATATGTGTGTATTTCTGGTGGCAATTGCTCTTTTTAACGAGCGTCTATAAACTAGACATGCCAATAAAGTAAAGAAGAAAAAGAGAAAGATAATGCAAATAAAAGGAACTAGAAAGTCAGAGAAATGGTTCGTAGTCACTCTGAAGTATCACGAGTGGACTTTCCACCATGCCTCGAGCCTCCTCTTTGAGCACATCACATGTTTGTTCTCCTCCGTAAAACCGAGGGCCTGCTCAATGCGGGTGCCGACGTCTGTCGCAGGTACGATTCGCAACTTTCATCGATGGTAGTACCGCGGTGTGAGAATCGCGCTCCCTAGCTCCTGGATGATCGGCCTCATAATAAATGGCCTGCCTACACCTTCCTTGCGTAAAAAATAACGTAAGGCTCTAATGCTGCTCGGATATAGCAAAACTAGAATTGCTTACGCGTCGCAGACCCAAACTCGTACCGTAGTTCTACGACAATCATCCAGATGACAGCCATTTTGATAGGCACCAGTGAGCCCCCTATAGGCCGTGAAAGTTGCGAATTGCCGGACACTCAAGTAGCAAGTGTTGGATAGTTTCTTCCACCTCACCACATGCACTGCACAGTATAATTCTAGGCGAGACAGTTGTCGTCACTACCTGTCAAGGTTTCTAGACGGGCATTACAAACGAGGCTTTAGCGACATTCACCAGGTGCTCTTTGCTAGTCGTTTAATTTGTTTTAACTATAATTTTCGTGTTTTTTTTTAACAAGATATATGTGTGTCCGATGTGATACTGCTCCTTTCAACACGTATAGAACACGTATAGACGAAAAAACAAGCGCCAAAATTTCGTCGTAGTATCCCTTTAAAGGGATACTGAACCGAAATCTGGATTTCGCAAAATAAGGCCGCAGTGGCGTTGAACGGGACGCTACGAACTCCAAAACATCATTCATACATCGATATCTCAAACGGTTGGCCGTACTTTTGGAAGGTTTTCGACATGATTGCCCTCCGGGAGAATTTGAGAATGAGGGGAACAGTGTTGGGTAAAGTACATCTAAAAAGTACTTCAAGTAAACTACAAAGTAAATTAGACGTGATGTACTTCAAGTAAAGTGGTAAGTACACTGGGTGAAATGTACTTGAAGGAAAGTACTATAAATACAAGGTACTTTCAAAGTAAGTACAAGTATTTTAACACAATCTTTCATGATGCCCTTTCATTCCCCTATGCAGTGATTTTTTTTAACTGGTGTGCATTGCCCAGGGGGAATCAGGGGTACATGACATATTTTCAAAAAGAGCGGGCGAATATTTGATAAAGCCAAGTGGCCGCAGAGTAGTTATTTTCAGGAATGGAGCCAATTTCAGAAGTATCTCTTCTGAATTTGGCACCGCTTACACTGGATTGTTGCATCCAGGGGTTAATGAACTAGGAGAGTGCATGACGTCAGCTAGCCCCGTAGCTTTTGCCAAGCAATCCTCTTATGGAGGAATATCCTCTCCTTAATGAAAAAACAAAACAAAAAAACAGTGATTGTGCAAGCGAGCTGGTGATAATTAATCATAAAGTGACACCTCAGATTCTGGTGCGAAAAAATTTAGGAACTTTCAAGTCGAAGGAAAAGACAAAAAAGAATGTCTCAAAACATTGTGACGTCCTCCTCTGTTGCCTTTTTCTTCGACTTGAAAAGTTAACTTTCCGCACCACAGTCTCAGGTGCTACATTATGATTATTTTGCTCTCCTGATATTTTAAACCTCCTCGCTTGCGCTGACCGACCGGGAAGTAGCGAGATTTCAAAAAGCTACGGGAAAGCCGCCCCCAGAACAAACGGAGCGATGCATCGTCTGCTCTCGTTTCTGGTAACAGTAGAATATTCCTCCCACTATTTTTTCGGAGTTGACAAAGCATCATTTCGGGATACAAATTTAACAAAACAAAATTTGGGGAAGGTACTTTGAAGTCGGGAATTGTACTTTCCTCGGAAAGTACCAGAAAAAAAAAACTTTAAGTACAAGTACATACTCAGAGAATGTACCTCAAGTAAGGTACAAGTTTTCTAAACCTAGTTGAAGTAGTACTTTAAGTACAATGTACTTAAAGTACTTCCAACACTGGAGGGAAGCGGCCTCGTTTCTTTCCTCCTCGCTTCGGTTCACCGGCTCGATGGGACGTAGTGAGGAGGAGAGGGAACAGGAATCGTGACGTGACTTGTCTCGTCGGCCGTGTGCAATCGCGCGCTTCTTTTCCCAAAATACGGCGATTCGTTAGAGATTCGCTGCATGAGTGATGCTCTGGGTTTTGCAGCGTTCCGCCTATTCGTCCAGCCCTGTTTTGTGAGCTTGAAATTTCGGTTTAGTATTCCTTTAAGGCGCATTCCCACCGGCGATGTAAGCAGTCGCGCGATGCGACTAGATCGCATCGCAAAAAAATTAGATGGTCACACCGGCGTGCGCGATGAGCAGGTCCAACGCCTTCGTTGGCGAGTAGTTTCTCGAAAACGCTCGCTCCGAACGCCGTTGATTGGCTCAGCCGCTCCGCGACTAGATCGCATCGCAAAAAAGTCGGGTCGAGTAGCGACTGCTCAAATCGCGTCGCTTTTTGCCCGCGATGGTCGCTTTTGCGATGAAAGTTACCGCGCGACTAGATCGCATCGCCGGTGGGAACGCGCCTTTAAAGGCACCGCGGTGGAAGTTCGACAAAGCTGATTGGGTAGGTTTTACCCAGACCTCACTTCTAGCGTGCACATCACTTGATCAGATATCAATCGACGAGGTTAGCGATTTATTCACGCAACATATTCTTGACGCAGACATGCAGAACATCCCTTTAACATTCACGCGCCTCCCCAGGCGTCCGAAACCTTGGTGGAATCCGGATTGCCGCGAGGCAAAGACGAACCAAAACCGAGCGTGGGGAAAGTTTAGACGTTATCCTGCTCCAAGTAATTTAATTTAATTTAAGAAGATGAAAGCCCAAGCTAGATTTATCCACAAGCAATCAAAACGTCAGTTTTCAAAAGTATGCCTCCTCAATTATAAGTACCCCAACACCCAAGGAAATGGGGGACAGAATCCATAAAGTGAATGGCACCTATCGTGCTTTCTCTGTTCCTCTCTTGACCAGGAATGGGTACTGCCCTGCAAATCTGGAGGAGCAGGCTGATATCCTGGGGAGCACTTTCAATTTGTCTCCAGCTCTCAACATTATCCAGCATTATTCAAATGACATAAGCTCCAAGCAGAAAGACAAATTGTAAAGACATATGTGGGTGAGAGGAACATTACAATTCCCTTCTCACATTACATTAACTCCAGCTGGTATTGAAACATACTAAACTTTCAGCTGCTGGTCCTGAAGGTATCCATTATGAGATGCTGAACCATCTTCATCTTTCTACGCTAGAACTAATTATATACCTTTTTAACCGAATCTGGAAAGGACGTTTTCCACTTCAGTGGAAGGTAGCCAACATAATTCCTTTATTAAAAACCAGGAAAGGACCCCTCTAGGGTAACCAGTTATAGGCCTCGTAACAAGTTGTCTGTGAAAACCCTGGAACGAATGAACAACCGAAGGCTAACATAGGTCCTTAAAGGAAAAAACTTGCCACGTACGTATCAATGTGGTAGCCGTTCCTCAAGGTCTACCTTTGACCACCTTGTTAGACTTGCAACGACTGTACGTGAGGCCGTTGTAAATAGACAGTTTTGTTTGTCGGTATTTTTTTTTATTTAGAAAAAGCATAAGATACAACATGGAGGTATGGCATTAATAATGATCTATATAACTTCGGCATTCGCGGTCGAATGCTAGTTGCTATTCAGGACTATTTAGAAAGACGCACATTTCATGTCAAGTTAGGAACTACTCTTTCTAGAGAATTTGTGCAAGAAAATGGCGTACCTCAAGAGAGTGTCCTTAGTGCTACTCTTTTTCTAGTAAAAAAAATAAATTCCATTTCGCATGCACATCCCCCTTCAATCCAATACTCCTTGTATGTTGACGACCTCCACATTTCTGTGTCATCTTGCAATTTTTCTATTTGTGAAGGCAGAGTTAAGTTAATAATTAACAATATGGTAAAGTGGGCCAATAATAATGGGTTTAAATTTTCCACCGTAAAAAAACTTTTTGTGTCCCCTTCTCTCGAAAACGTGGAGCTGCCCCAGATCCCGCCTGACCATGTACAACTCCTCCATCTAGAAAAAATGCATGCAGAAATTTCTTGGCCTTATTTTTGGTAGCAAATTGTCCTTCGGCTTTCATATAATCCATTTGAAGAGAAAATGCCATAAAGCACTAAATGTCCCCAAGGTGCTTTCTCACGAGTCATGGTGTTCTGATCGCGTATGTTTATTGAAAATCTACCGCTCAATTGTACGATCCCGTCTTGATTATGGCAGTATAATGTATGGGTCGGCCAGGGCAATAACATTAAAGATATTAGATTCTGTTCACCTCAAGGAATACGTCTCGTCAGTGGTGCTTTCCACACAATCCCCTGTGTTGAGCCTATATGCTGAAGCCAATGAGCTGTCTCTTGAGAAAAGGTGGTTTTCTTTAGGCTTCATGTACTCACATAGGATTCGTTCAGTATACTGCAACATCCGTGCCGGAGAGTCGGAGAGAATTCACGTTTCGAAAGAACTTTCCTAAATAAACCCTTGATCGTTCCTCCTTTCTCAATGCGAAATAAGTCCGCAGCCGTCTCGGCAGGTCTTGACATAAACCCACCTGTTACTTCGGCTTTAGGAACAATAGCTCCATGGCAGTGCTTGCCTGCTGTGGACGTGTCTTTGACCCAATACAATAAGAAAGACACCCCTCATAAAGTTTTAAGGCAGGCCGTTTTTCAACAGCAAGATAAGTATAACAACTACATCAGCTTTTACACTGATGGCACAAGAATTGACTCCTCTGTCGGTTGCTCTGCCATTGGGGCTTCATGTGAATGCGTGCGGAGAATTAACATCAATGCGACAATTTTAACGGCCAAGTTATATGGTTTGCTTCTCGCCAAATAATCACATCACAAAAAATAGAGTTCCTTGCTCCATAGTGCTCTAAGAGCACTCACATCGCTTGAGGCAAAAAGAAATTCCCTTGTTACAGTGCAAGGTGGGTACTGCCTTGAAAAACAATATTCAAGTTATCTTCTGCTGGGTTCCAAGCCACGTAGGAATTGCCGGAAATGAAGAGGTTGGTTGTGCTGCAAACACATGTAGTGAAATAAATGTGGATAATGCAGACATACCATACAGAGACTACATGTGGAGCCGGAAACACATCAGATCGGCAACAAGAATGGAACAGTGAAGTGAACAACAAACTTATTTCTGTTAAGCCTATTTTACAGAAGTGCGAGTGCCCGGCACCGGGACCGCTTTTTCGAGAGTAATCCTACGCCGGTTGAGAATCGGCCACACACATCTCACGCACGGGTATTTGCTCCGTCAAGAGGATCCACCCCTGTGTGAACACAGTACAGAACCCCTGAGTGTAATGCACATTCTCCTTGAACGCCCTGCATATGACAGTGATCGCCAATTCCACTTCTCCCAGTTTTATAGCGCCCGCCTCCCTTTACACATTGGTTTGTTGCTTAGAGACAAACCTTTAATTGATCATATTCATGTTTTAAATTTTTTTAAAAGCCTTTGGCCTTTTGCACCGACTGTAGTTTGAAGCAATAATTTTTACGTTCTCACTTTCATAATTATATACACTGTGTCATGCTCATTGTTTTATTTGTTCATCGGCTACTAAAGCTTCTTTCATCCTTCTAAACCTTTTCCTGCAATAGTATAATGTCTGGCGCTCTATGGCCTAAGAGGCTTTTGTGCCAATAAACCCCAATCAATCAATCAGCCAATCAATCAACTGTGGAAGCTCGCCGTCAGCACGCGCTCAGCAGTGGAGCGTACACGGCAATGACCGCCAATGAATACTCCTTATACAAGGTTGCCACTTGAGTCAGAGCGCAATCAAAGGCTAAAAGACACGCAGACACATACACACACTAAAAGAGCTCTGTCACGGTGTAGAATATTATTAAAAAAACAAGGATGAAAGCAGTGACGTTGCGTTTTGCAGAGGGCACAGCCTAAGCACCTATATTATTCTCGCTGTTCCACCCTGCTAACCCTGCTGCTCAAAGTAAAGACCCTTCATTGCTCTATGATCCCTTGATACAATTCACGCTTACAAGTACGCCAACCATTGTTGTGTAAACGCGCAAGACACGTGCCACGAGCGGGTGCTCCGCCGCCTTTCGCTTCCAAAGGCCGCTTATTTCCAGTGCTGCCCCTCCATTTTCTTCCAAGGGCCGCTCGAGACACGGGCCTCGTGCACTGGCGTATTTGACGCTACTTGCTACTTGCAAGACAAACGCCAACCCATTAAACACCCCCCCCCAAAAAAAAAAAAAAAAAATTAAAAATTTGTTTTTGGTATGTTTTTTTCGCTTCACACTGAACCGCTCCCAAAGGCTACTTTAAAAAAAAAATGAAGCACACTGGCAAGGAAGGGATAAGAAACGTAGGGTGTCAGGCGAGTAGAAACAGCCTTGACTGAGGCTTTTCATTTTATTTATGATGCATTAAGTTGAACCGAGTCGGGCGCAGGTGCGCACCGTTCCCGGCCTGGAATTTATCAGGCGGGTCGACCGCCTCTCTCCAGGTGCGAGCTCTGGGCCCAGCGAAAGTCATCGTCCACGGAGAGAGGGAGCCTGTACATCAAGGTGGTAGCGGACAACAGGGGCGGCTTGTACCGGCGTCGCAGCCTGGTATGCACGGCGCTGAGCAGCTCGTCGGGCACCCTGCGCTTCAGGAAGAACCTGAGCAGCAACTCCCGAGGTGTGCCTCTGTAGTAGAGGGCGTACACCAGGTCGAGGCAGGCGAATCTGATCGGGGGCGACGGGCAGAAGAGGCCTTCGAGGGCGATCCGGCAGCCGTCGGTCACGATGACCCGATTCACTTTCTTGGTGCTCATAACGAGCTCCAGCAGCAGGAAGACAATCTCGAGTTGTAGCTTTTCCCCGCACACGGCCATGAGCCTCTCGAGGGGTACAGCGTGTAGTTGTGGTTTACCTCGATCATCTTGAAGAAGAGCCCCTTGGCCTTGGCGTACGTGACACTGTCGGCCTTCTCGAAGAGCAACAAGTCGTTGAGCATTCTCGTCAGGCTGAACGTGCTCAGCCGGCGGCCATGCTTGACGACGATCTCTTCGATTGCCCCCAGTGCCCCCAGAACGAGCTTGCGGTTACGGCTGTGAAGGCAGCTGGACACTAAGGGCACCACATCGACCAGGAACCCTTGAACTGTTCCCATCAGGGGCATTTTACGGTGGAGGGCCTCGAAAGCCCGCACGTCTTCGGTGTCCAGAGTAACCGCCAGGGTGTGCAAGAAGCCCTTAACCTTCTCAGCGGACGGCTTCAAGAGGCCACGGCGGGCCAACGTTGCGACCAGCTTCATGGGCGCGGCGCCACCCTGGGTCTGTCTGCCCTCGGACTGCACCTCCTTGCCTGCCGAGCCGTCTTTCTGTACGGAGGCACAGCGCAGTGGCCGGGCCAAACCACGCCACGCGCTTGTTTCCTTCGTCTTCGTCGAGCCCTTCCACCTGGTCAAGAGCCCAAGCATCGGAATATACGAATGTTGACGAATGTTCAAGAATCAGATTGGCCAAAGATATTCGTTGCAACGAAAAATAGTAAAACGATCTTTAAAAAAAGAACAAGAAATCATGGCATGCACCAAATGCTTTGCGTGGACGCAGCAACAAATGATCTTCACTTTTTTTCATTTCATTTTATTGCTGGTCATGCGAGAGGTTTTTGTATTTCTGGTTCTTGTCACCAAAGCCGACGTTCTGAAGGTTCGTTATCACAAGTTCCAGTGGCTTGGTACCTCGGTTATGGAGGGCTAGAAGGCATGAACACCCAGAGAGTGAATCGGGTCATCGTGACCGATGGCTGTCGAATCGCCCTCGAAGGCTTTTTTCGCCCTTCGTCCCCGATCTGATTCGCCTGCCTCGACCTGGTGTACGCCCTCTTCTACGGAGGCACGGCTCGGGAGATGCTGCTAACGTTCTTCTTACGTCCGACCGCAGCTCAGTGAAGGTAGCACCGTAGCACATGATACGCTTTCCCCCCTTGTGCACCCCCCCCCTCTCCAAGGTCTCGTAACACTCACGCGGCCTTGGATTGGTTCCAACGGCTCCTAGCATTCTCTGCGGTCGGCCGCCATATCTCGGTGTCACGCTGAACGCGATTCGCGGAAAAGGGGTGTTCTAAACGACGGCGTTCTTCTTCACAAATCTCCGGCAAGATAAAATGAAACGATAAGTGGATGTCACGGGTCATAATTCCGATAAATTTTCGTTTCAACTTTTTTTTTTTAACTCGTGGGGTGATTTTGGAAACAGATGTACAGTCGCCGCGGGAGTTAATAGCTCCACGCGAGCGCGCGTCTTTTTCCGAGGGGCGCTTGACTGGTGGCTTGCGATAGAACTACAGATGACGTCAGGGCGAGTTCATGCAGAGTGGACGGGGAAGTTGTCTCAATTCAAGGGAACCGTTGTTATCATCCGCCTGCGGGGTGCGTATTTCGAATGAAAATGGGAGATGATTCCGCAAAGTCATCTTCCATTTTCATTCGAGCTACGCTCGCCCCCCGCAGATGATAACAACGGTTCCCGCTGAATCGAGACGGCTTCCCCGTCCCTCACCGCACAGACTCGCCCTGACGTCATCTCTAGTTCTATCGCAGCCCGCCAGTCAAGCGTTCCTCGGAAAAGACGCTGCGCTCCGCGGTGATATGACTCCCGCGGCGATTGCCACGTCTGCTAACAGCTTACACCCGATAGCACATATGACCGGGCGGTTGCATTTGACCACGTGACTTCTGTGAATGGAGCGTGAACATTTTTGTTACTCCATTTCAAAGAGTTCGAGCCGAGTAAACGCTACGAACCATGCGGGGCGAATAGGGAGTTTTACATTTCCCCTCCGCTAAGCCTTCTGCAACGAAGAAGCCGCTACTGCGCTTGCGTGCCGATGGCCTTGACCGTAGAGTTCCGAGCATGGTAGCGGGTTGCGGGCCACTGCGAAAATGATCTACGAAAACTCTTTAACAAAACAGCGCCGAAAACGTATCATCACGGCGTTCGTTCCCCAAGAAAGCGATTCCTAGAAAAGAGTACACTTCGCTTTTAAAAATGTCCATTACATTGCTCCTGTTTGCCTTGACGCAAGTGCTTGGTATTTTCCATAGGGCTGCATCTCTATGGAATCTTTTCAAATCAACAATATGAACTCTCAAGCTGTCTCCAAGGCCCGGACGGTACCAGAAAGCCGTCCACCCTCGCGACATGACGTATCAAATTTGACCATTGAAAGCGCGAATGCGCAAGAAAGGCAAAAAGATCGACGCGCTACAAGCTAAACGCTGTCTAATACCCAGACTTGTACCGTACGCATTACAAGTAATCAAATTACTTGTAATCAATTACTTCTGGAGTAATTTTGTAATCAATTGATTACTTTTATTGGGGAGTAATCACAAGAGTAATCTGATTATTTTTGAAGTAATAAAATTACTTCTAACCGTTACTATTTTTCAACGGGACCCCCCCCCCCCCCCACACACACACACACAACTTTTTTTTCTGAAATAACAAAAATAAAATTGCTTCTTTAAAAAAAAAAATCTTTGCGGATCTGTAGGAAATGAGGTCAACCCCTTTGTATGTATAGTTTCTGTAAAACGTCCGTTCTTTATTTTTTTTTTTCGAGCTGGGACTGGGATTGGGGTGTCCCAGGGAAGCCCCTGTGCGTGACAAAGGCCATTCAGGGCGAAGTTTGAGGGAGCAGAATGCAGCTTTGTAAGTCCTTCGTTCAAACTAGCCACCTCAAACACACACCCAGAAATAAAAAATAAAAAATTTTGCTTACGGTACTTACTCGCAGCCCATAGGAGAACCAGAACCGAAGAATGTCTAAAGCGGATGCAAAATATAACAAAGCCAGTTCGTATAAATATAACAAAGCCACGTCAAGATCCCGTATTTCCCCTACGTGGTCTTTATGACAAGCAAGGTTTCGAGGTTGGAGGTAGTTCATTGTTATGAGCGGTAAGTGTAAGTCTTCACACAATAAAGTAATCGGAAATAACGGTTACTTTTTAAAGTAATAGGGAGTTTTAGCAAGTCGTTTTTCAAGCACACGGTTCCGAAATCACGAACGGCACAGCTGGTCCGTTCCGTGAAACCGTACGTGAAATTTGACATACTTTAGCGAATCGTGAAAGTTGCGCGACCGTGTAAACGATGATGCTGATAGTGCTTAACGGTGGCGCCATCTTCTATACTTCGTTTCACCTTCCGTCCAGACGCAGCCGATGCTACGAGATTATCTGACGATCAGATAGGCGTCAAGGGCACCCTCATGGTGTTCTTAATGTTTCTGTCTGTGTTTTTCATCGCTGAACCAATCATAAACAGAACAATGCCTAGTGATTTGCACTTTTGATGCTGCTTGATTGGTCCCGTTCCCTCGTAGCATCCGCTGCGTCTGGACGGAAGGTGAAACGAAGTATAGTGAGCATGTGAAACATTCTGCAACGTGTAACCGTGGCGGACACCGTGGTGGCAGTGGCGGCTCGTGTTTCCGGCGTGCGACTGATGTAAACAGGACGGCCGATGCAACATTTGCCGGTCGGAATTTCAAGAACTGCGAAGCTAGATGGAGTAAAAAGTATCTAAACGACTGTAAAGGTATGTGGTGTGTCTCCGTCATCCTGAACTTGAACGATCGTTCACGTTGTGTGCCGTCGAACCAAATCATTTCGTCTGCTCGCGGTCGCCACGGCAGCTAGTCTGCCCGCAGATCGCAAAAATTTACTAGCATGCGTTGTTTACAGCATTGACGATCGCTTACCATTGTGAGCAGTCCTCGAAATTATTTGGTTCAACCTCTCAAATGAAGCAGACTAACAGGACGGCGAATCTCCTCCTGCTGTCCTAAGCCTAACGCTCGGCTGGGTCGGCGAAGGCAGTCGCGGAACCGACCGCCATCTTTGTTTTCACCCGAGTCGTGAACGGTGCTGGCTGCGTTCCGGTGACGACTCCAGCGGCCGGAATGGGAGAAACGAACGAGAAGAGCTCCCCGACGTCCCGAACGACTCGCGCGCGCATGCGCAGTGGCGTCGCCGATGCGTTGGAGGGCGAACCGTTCGTGTGGAAACGACCTGCTAAAACTCCCTAATGTCGAATTATTTTGCTGTTGAGTAATGAAGTAATCTAATCGAATACGTTTTAGCCAAAAGTAATAGTAATTGTAATCGATTACTTTTTTAGTAACGTGTACAAGACTGCTAATACCCTTGTTACGCGGCAATTGCGCTAAGCCACAGCTACCACGCTATACTTTTAAGGCGAAAGCATTATATATCCCATTACGCGAAAAGGCGTCGGCGTTGTCCCCGAAAGGTGGCCATAAATATACGTCAAATACGTCGCTCAAGGTCAAAGCGGACGCGCCTACAGAAATAAAACACAAAGAAAAGCACAGCAACGCAGATTGAGAGCCTCTAACGCAGATGCTTCACTACGGAAGCCGTGATGCCGGCGGGGCGCCGCGCCTGCGCAGTGGGAGAGCGATGTCACCACTGCCTCCGGCGCGTCAGTTGTGCTTCGGACTTCATCTGTGCTCGTTGTGTGCTTCGTGCGATGGACTGTGAGGCGTTTGCGTCTACATCTACGGCCTCAACATCGGCAGCATCGTCTGCATCTACGGCGGCACACCGAATACAATACCGGGTAGAAACAACTTGAATACGTGTAGAAACAGTACTCGAAAACATTTCACCCGTGGGACTATAAAGGCCCGTTCACACTCTTGCGACCGGGTAAGACCGAGAAAGACCAGACCGGTTTTTAAGCCTCTTGCGACGTCTTAGGACCGGATGCGCTGCAGCGGAGCTGGTCCTATAAGACTTCGCAAGAGGCTTAAAAACCGGTCTGGTCTCTCTCGGTCTTACTCGGTCGCAAGAGTGTGAACGGGCCTTAATGCTTTCGCATTCCTACACGTAAACAGTCGTAAAGCTGTTTCACACTGCCCCATTTTCTTACGTTAAATTACGTTACGAAATATTACGTTGAAGTCACCGGGACCTCTGTGCTTCATATTAAGCGAGGCTACCAGTTCAAGGAGAAAGCATGACACGCGACATTCGAGACACGAATGTTTCGGTGACTTATACGTAATGTAACTTAACGTAAGAAAATGGGGCAGTGTGAATGAGCCTTTAAAGGGAAACTACAACGAAATTTCGGCGCTCATTTTTTGGTCTATATGTGTTCAGAGGAGCAGTATCACGTCGAACACACCACTATCTTGTTAAAAAAAGTCACGAAAAGGAATTTTAAAACGAATTAAACGACTAGCAAAGAGCACCTGGTGGATGTCGCTAACGCCTCGTTTGTAATGCCCGTCTAGGGACCTTGATAGCTAGTGACGGAGATTGTCTCGCCTCCGGCCACGACGAGAGAAGAGGGAAGGAGGAACTCCCCTCTTCCCGAGAATCCTCTTTGTGTGTCCCAGAAGTCGCTATTGTCCCTCTACAAGATTATAGAAGATTAACCCGGCACTCAAAATTCGTACAAAAGCAGCCGCTTCGGTGGCTGGAACGACTAGGCCATCCTCTCGACGTTAGCCTCGCCGTAGCTTTGCTCGTCCCGAGACGACCTACGTCACGATTGCGTTGGATGTCACGTGGCCTCCGCTGGGCCTTCTCCGAGCGCTTGCCAGAGTGAGCCGTTTATAACGAAAAATACAGCCATCAGGCTCAAAATACAAACGTGCGATTGTCATTTACTGATATTGTGGATCATATTCAACCTATTTTTGAACACGACGGGTATATTTCAAATTTCGTTGAAGTATCCCTTTAAGTGTCTTCGGCGTAGTGGATGCCGGTCGAGTATGTTCATGGCGACCACGAGAGTTTGGCTTGCCAGTTGAGGTCACATTCACGATCGCTGAAGGTGATTCCAGGACCTTGCCCACAATCGGTGTTGAGGGACTCGCATCCCTGGATGTACCAGCCACAGCCGGAGCGCAGGTCTCGCCATTGTGAGGAGTAATGCCGGCAGCAAGATCTGCGTATGCGTTCTGGATGCTTCAGCTGACAATCGCGGTCTTTTGATGAGATATCTGTCCATTGTGCATGTAAAGGACCTACAAGAATATTGAAACAGTAGACCATATGCGAAATGTAGAGCGCCATCTAGTAGCGCGCCGAGAACTTCGTGCGCCATTTTGGTAGCGGAGAGAAAAAGAAACCAGTGACCAGACCGGTAAAGACCGCATGCATGTAAACAAGCGACCGCGCCAACCGCGCTTCGTGCGAGATGCGATGCCAACGCGCTGCTGCGTTCCGCTGCGGATGCAGTGATAAACCTTCGATTCGTGCGTGACGTGAACACAAACGTGAACAGTGCTAACAATTTTTTCTTAATTTTATTTGTTACTTGAGATGCAGCTTTTGACAAAAACAATCGATGGCAAGTTATTGACAACGAGAAGAAACATGCTGACGTTATCGCACGGGCGTGAAGCCATTTACACCTATTGAACTGAGCCCTAATCTTTTCACAAAGTTGTACCAAATTTGTTTCTGAACTTTTTTTTTCGTATGCACGTTGTAGTGTTGCTTTGCGTTTTTCTTGATGCGCAAGCAGCTCAATGCATGCGGACAAGAGCAAGGCTGTTAAGCGAGGCAAAAAGATGAGTTCTAATAATCTACGCCACCAACCATAATTGAAGATGCGTATGGTCAACAATGAACAACAAAGCTGAAAGCACCACAGAGCCCTTGTGATGTACCGGTAATTTTAGGATAATGCAGGATATATTTATTTAACTGTTAGATTACATTCGGTTGACAGCGTCTTCTTCGGTCTGCGACCGCGCCCAGTCTCATTCTTTCACGCAGGCGTCACGTTCTTCTTTGTGGCTCGCTCTCCCTCGCCGGCGTCTCCGGTTGCATCAGCCCGCGCGCCGTTGCCTGGACCAAAGGTCGTGTTCGCTGTGCGTGGCGAACACGCACACAATACACGGCACGCACACAAAACACGGCAGCCCTCATTTTAATTTCATGTATTAGAAAACAATTATTTACTTTGCAAAGCCAGAAAATAATCTCATTGCTTTGCAGCGATTTCTATACATGTACTTGATCTGCCGTCGGTAAACGAGGTTTGTAAAATACCTCTAAAACTAAACAGGAGAGTTTGTTGATACTAATATTCTTGAATATATAAAGCGCGGTCATGTAGAACAGAAAACACAACAGGCACGGACGACGTGTCTGTTTGTTAACACTCACAGAGACGGGATTTTGCTCTTTTTTG
Organism: Ixodes ricinus; assembly: GCA_037355805.1. Classification (NCBI taxonomy): domain Eukaryota; kingdom Metazoa; phylum Arthropoda; class Arachnida; order Ixodida; family Ixodidae; genus Ixodes; species Ixodes ricinus. Next base: position 109,211 of record JAZHYW010070364.1, on the reverse strand, counting down.
TTGAACGCGCCACGTTCGATGTAATCGAATGTGGCGTTCGACTTGGGTTCATCGCAGTGACTAAAACTTCGATGTCGTAGGCGGCGAAAACTTACGTTGCGGACGTCGAGTGGAGCAATACGGGCGGTGCCAACTTCATTTCACAATCTTCCTTTCTTTTCTTTTCTTTCCTTTTTTTCAGGTAAAAATTTTGAGAAAGTCAATGCAGTTATTCTGCGGTTGAACAAATTTTCATTAATAGCGCAACATCCGTCAACTGTGCTTGAGAGGTCAATGCTATCTGAAACCAATTTAAGCTCTTTGGCCCAGGGCACAGTTTTCTTTAAAATAACACAAAGTTTTCAAGCAAAAAAAAAATCTTTCGCCATTAGCAATTTAAGAAAAGAAAAAGACAAACTTTGAGTTTTATGTATTGGCATGGAGCAGTCTACTGCTAAACAGTACGACTTCATGCTTATTCGCATAGAAAAAGAATTGAAACTGACCTCAGAGATGAAAGGCATGACCTTGTTGGGTCATCGGAAGTCAGAAAACAATAAAGTTTCCGAATCGCACTTAGTGGCAAAGCGTTCATGCCCTGGAAATGCTGAGAAAACGAAACTCGATACTTCACGCTACCAAGATGGCCGCGTGCACAGTGCTGCCAGACCACCAAGCAGTTTCGCATATCGCCTATTGGTGTGAGGTGGTTAACAATTGAGGGCAGGGGTGCTAAACTCATGATGTAATCCCGAACAATTTTGAGAGCACGTAAAAATAAATTTAAGAGAACTTTAACCCAAAATCTGGAACACTTTAGAGTACCGAGATATCTGATCCACACGGCTTTGGAGCACACAAATTTATATCTTAAATAATTCGCGATCGCCACGCCAGCCACAGGCCGGCACAGGAACGTGTGAGCAGCCCCTTGCAGCTCCTGATTTCAAGAGGAAAATACCGCAAACTTGCGCGTTTCTCCTTGTTGCGCGTTTCTGCATGTTGTGCATCTGTTGTCTAAAGCCTCAAATATTTCAAAATTTGGTCTATTATCTGCTGAGCTGCAGATAATCGATCACTTTTTGTACACTGTCTGAGTAGAACGTTACAAGAAAAATGCAACCATAGAAAATTAGAAACATAACAGTATGTATCGTCAACGTAACATAAAAAATATATATAGGAAAGGCATAAACCGCTGTTTTATCCAAAAGAAGCAAGCACCAAAACTTGATTTGCGCGTGAATTAGTTTTTATATGCATCCCAACGTGGCTTAGCAATTACCTTGCGTTCAATATGCTTTATTTTAAGGTGCTCACGAGGTTATTATACGACCGAACAAAACATGTCTGAAGTTTCACCTCTATATTAAAACATAATGCAGACCATGTTGAATTAATCTGAGACTGGGGTAGAGAAGAAACATCAAAACGTAGAAGGGAAAGAAAATAGACAGGACGACGTCTCAAACTCAGCTAACTGGTTTATTTAGTCCACCTCCTTATATAGTCACAATCTCAAAGTCATCTCCACCAACAACAAAAAAAAAAAAAGCCAAGGGTCGATGTCTAAACAGTTTAAGCGCCAAAGTCTTCAACAGGTCGATGCGATAAGGCAACATCCATTGACCTTCAAACTTAAACAAAAGGATCAGTTCATACTTCGAAATCATCCTTCGCCCTCTCCACATAAAAAAAGAAAGAAACACGCACACATTGAAACGGTAGTTGGGCCAATAAACCTAAAAACCACACAAAGCAAAAAAAAAACACACACAAGCAGGTTGCATTTTAAACAACCCAAAAAAAGATTACATTTTTAGAAAGTTTTTTGAATTGCTTCCAAACTGTAGTGAAGCCTGACTTATGCAGTTGCCTAGAGACTTTATCCGCACTGTCTCCCTTACCACTCTCTTTACATCGTTCCTCTCTTTGTGTATTATTTCCGTCTCCGACCAGAGCGCCGTGCAGTTGTTACATTCATGAATATGTTTTGCTATCTCCGAGTTTTGTGCATTGTTCTTTACATTTCTTTTATGTTCGTTTAATCTATCATTTATGCATCGTGACGTCTGTCCTACATACTTAAATCCACAATCCAATGGTATCTCATAAACTACACCAGTCTCACAACACACCGACTTTTCCCGATGAGCTTTTTTGCACTCACTCACACCTGTTTGAAATGGCGTCAGTTTACTTAATCTAAAATCTGAACTAAAGACCGTGTCTACTCGTCTACTCCAAACTGCCTCGCACATGCCTTCAGGTTGTGAGATATATCATGATAATAAGGGATTGCAGCAAAGCGGTTCCTTGACTTCTCTTCGGTTTCTCTCCTGCCTTTAATAAACAATTCTAATTGCCTTTTTATAAAACTGTCATCATAACCTACACTAATTAACCTTTTCCACTGTCTTTCTACTGATTCAGTGATATGATGAACACATGACCTTTCTAACGCGTTCCTGACCAATGACTTTACAATCCCCGCCTTTACGGTCTTCGAATGACAACTCATTCTTGGCAAAACCGGTTTCGAGTTTTCTTTACCATATTCCCAACATAACCCTCGATTCACGTGAATACGTAAATCGAGAAACTGCAGAACATCATCTTCCGGTTTTTCCATGTAAACTTAAACTCTGGAGCCGTTGACCTTATCACACCTTCTATGGTTTCTGCTAGACCTTCCGGTCTCGGATGTGTCGTCACACAGATAACACCGGAGTGCCGATCGATTTAAAGGGATACTACAACGAAATTTCGGTGCTCATTTTTTGGTCTATATGTGTTCAAAAGAGCAGTATCACATGGAACATACCAATATCTTGTTAAAAAAGTCTCGAAAAGGAATTTTAAAAACGAATTAAACGATTAGCAAAGAGCACCTGGTGGATGTCGCTAACGCCTCGTTTGTAATGCTCGTCTAGGAACCTTGACAGCTAGTGACGGAGGTCGTCTCGCCTCCGGCCACGGGTCACTGTCATTTCGGCCGATAGTCGCATTACGGCCGAGAGTGCATTACGGCCGAGAGGAGCGGAAGGGCCGGCAGTGGCTTTGAGGCCGAATAGGGCATATCGGCCGAGAACTGCATTAAGGCCGATAGTCTCTGAATGGGCTAGTGTGGCCGCCGTCTCGGGGGTGGCACTGTGGATGATGACTTTAGCTGCCACCAAATAAGATAGATGGCGCCACATATTTCTTTTATTTGTCAGTCCGCATTGTATCTCTCTGTGACGGCAAATACTGCGTTTTTGGTTTTATTGCTTCATCTTTTACGATTAATTAAACATGTAGCGCTTTGACTGTTTCGACTAGCTTTTCTGTTTTGCTACACTCCGTGTCAACATTTTTTAGCAAAGGGCGAAGGCTATGCCCTCGTGAGCCAATTAGAGAGACGGAACGAAGCACGTGATACTTCTCCAAGGCAAGAATGCACTTCGACGGTGAGTTAATTGTCATGTTCTGACATTCTGATTGACTGGCACTGCAGTAAGTTTTTCTGTTTGCCAAGGTATGCTGACTTTGCTATCACGGCGGCCATCTTGTGTGGCATTTTGGTACGTTTTATTTTTAGCAACTCATAACTAAGTACACAACAGTTATTTTGCAAGCTCTTTCGTAGCACCGTTGGGTAAATTATATGACAAAACCCAGTAGTCACAGCAAAGATACTGCTTACATTCAAATGTCCAATAACGTCGGAAAAAAAAAGATTCATGACGAAACTGGTGTTTGGCTACGCTGATTCTTGACCAGATAGGTTAGCATTCAGAGTGGAACCGGACATTTCATCGAATGCCGTTTCATCGAAGCCGTTTCATCGAACTTGGTTTCAAATGACGCGATTTCATCGAATGCCGTTTCATCGAAGCCGTTTAATTGAAGCCGTCTCATCGAACGCCCTTTCATCGGACGTCTCCGGAGCAGAGTTCGATAGTTCCATGTTGCCAGCGATTTCTTTTAATGGCTGGAAATAATACAACTGACTCCACCGAAATTTCGTGGCTTTAATTGCTTTGGGTACTCGACCAAACGGCCTGCCAGATGCTAAACAGCGCGACAACTTCAGAGATGCAATAATGACCACGCGTGATATTTTCTATGCTTCCCTTGTTCCAAAACCTAATATTTTAATACTTAATACTAATTTTAATACTAATACTTTAAAACTTAATATAACGCATGGCCAATGTGTTTTTTCATATTTCCTAGTATGTGTTTTTTTCAACGTTTCGCTGTAAAAAAGACAGAAAATAAAATTTTAAAATCAACCTCACTCATCGTTTTCGTAGCCGCCCGGTAGAATCAGAGACATAACTAACTTAGTTAAAGTGCTCACAATTGAAAAGACACAATAAATGTTTCACTGAACTCTTAAAAAGCCTATGACTAAAATATAGGAATGTTATACCAAAAAGGCGCCCTAAATTCATAGCATTTATTTGAAAATACGTGTGCGTGTGTGTACATAATCCAAATATGCCGATCAAGGAACTACTGATCAAACGAATAAAAAATGATAAAGCGCAAAAAAGCAAATAAATAAATCAAAAATTCGGGTAGGCAAGGCCGGCGTACCGACTGGTGCTGGCCGTGATGGGTGTTAACAAACCCAAAACCGCAGTATTTGCAGTCACCAACAGATACATTCTTAAAAATGTCATAGGTCTACTTTCCTGCAGAATACTGTAAACGACTTATTTTTCGCGATTAGGTAAAAGCTGAAGTTTTGGAATAATTTGCGGGTTCTAATTTTCGCGACGCGGTAATACCTCAATATAGATTCTAATACGTTTACATTTTAACGGAATTGTTCGCGGGACCTATTTTTCGCGAATTGTAGGCGATTGGCGAAAATTAGGTCCTCTCAAAAATTAAGTAGTTACCACTATTCGGGGCGCCAATCATTGTAATCTGCGAAGAGACCACGGCGATTGACGAGACTGAAAATATGTTAATTTCATCCGTCATGCTCAATGTGGCGCCATCTGTCTTATTTGGTGGCAACTAAAGTCACCAACCACAACACGACCCCCGAGAAGGCGGCCACACCAGCCCATTCAGAGACTATCGGCCTTAATGCAGTTCTCGGCCGTTATGCCCTATTCGGCCTCAAAGCCACTTCCGGCCCTTTCGCCCCTCTCGGCCTTAATGCACTCTCGGCCGTAATGCGACTATCGGCCTTAGCGAGATGCTCCCTCCGGCCACGATGAGAGAAGGGGGAAGGAGGAACTCCCCTCTTCCCGAGAATCCCTTCCGTGTGTCGCAGAAGTCGCTATTGTCCCCCTACAAGATTATAGAAGATTAACCCGTCACTCAAAATTCGTACAAAAGCAGCCGCTTCGGTGGCTGGAACGACTAGGCCATCCTCTCGACGTCGGCCTCGCCATAGCTTTGCTCGTCTTGAGACGACCTACGTCACGATTGCGTTGAATGTCACGTGCTCTAAGCTGGGCCTTCTCCGAGCGCTTGCCAGAATTGGCCGTTTATAACGAAAAATACAGCCTTCAGGATCAAAATACAAAAGTGCGATTGTCATTTAAGGATATTGTGGATCATATTCAACCTATTTTTGAACACGACGGGAATATTTCAAATTTCGTTGAAGTATCCCTTTAAAGCCCCTCGATGTGTTGGCGTTTGTCTTTCAAGTAGCGTCAAATGCGCCAGTGCACGAGGTCCGATGTCCCGAGCGGCCTTTGGAAGCAAATGGCTGCAAAGCACTGAAATGAGCGGCCCTTGAAGCAAATGGCGGCGGAGCACCCGCTTGTGGCACGTGTCTTGCGCGGGTCCACAACAACGGTTGGCGGTACTTGCAAGCGTGGATTTTATCAAGAAACTTTAGACCAATTTGCATTGCCGCGCTACCTGACGGCGCGCCGTGCCTGCTGCCGAGAGTCGCGCAGTGCGCACGCGCGTCCGTTTAATGCAATAGCATTCTTTAGCTACCGTGAAACCCCCGGTTTTGCGGCAGCTATTTCTTGGACCTTCTGGCCTTCTAATGTGCAGTATATATGCGCAGTAGACCATTTCAGCTCACATTCTCACACTCCTTCACATTTGCACCCTTTTCGAAAGACCTGACGACCTTGACGTCGTTCTCGACGTCGTCCTAGAGGTGTATCGTCCTTGAGGTTGTCCTAGACGTCGTCTTTGACGTTGTCCTCTAGGGCGTCGTCCTCGATATATCGTCCTAGACGTCGTCTTTGACGACGTGGAGGGTTACGACCTCCAGGACGACGTGGAAAACCTCCAGAACGACGTGGACCTCCAGGACGACGTCATCCTCCACGTCGACCTCAAGGATGACGTGGAGGATGACGTCCTCTAGGACGTCATCCTCTACGTTGTCCTAGAGACCTCCAGAACGACGTGGACCTCCAGGACGACGTCATCCTCCACGTCGACCTCAAGGATGACGTGGAGGATGACGTCCTCTGGGACGTCATCCTCTACGTTGTCCTAGAGATCGTCCTTAAGATCGCCCTGGAGGTCGTCCTCGACATCATCCTAGACGTCGTCCTGGACGTCGTCCTTGAGGTCGTCCTTGAGATCGCCCTGGAGGCCGTCCTAGACGTCGTCTTAGACGTCGTCCTTGAGGTTGTCCTAGACGAATACTATCGCAATTCATAGACAACCAACAATACTGCAGCAATTTTTCATCTGCTGGCTTGCTCGTTCGCTCGCTTCCAACGCAATGCGCTCCTGTCTGACTGAAACGGCGAGGACGCCGCTCCGTCAGCCGCGATTCCAGATCTTCGCTCATCGCTCTGAACAGCGGCCGAGCGGCCGATCTCGCGTCCTCTGCGGCAGACTTGTACGTAATCCGTTACAAGTAACGAAATTACTTGTAATCCCTTACATTTATCAGTAATTTTGTAACGGAATAATTACATATTTCCTGGAGTAATTTTAAAGTAATTCCCTTACATTTTTTACGTAACGGATTCCTTGTAATCCGTTACATTTTTTTTTCAGGGCCAACCCTCCCCCCCCCTTTCTAAAGAAAGGGTTGTTTTTATTTTGGTAAAGTCGAGCGCAGTGACACTGTCGCGCGAATTGACCAGCGCAAAGGGAGGCTTGGCACTCTTCAGCTCCGCAAAGCCTTTGTTTGCAACACCAAGCCCCTGAATCTGTTTTTTTAGACCTTTACAACAATGTCAAAAAATCCAAATAAACATTTCGAGAAAAAAAAAAAAGAAGAGGGAAAGGGGGGGGGGGGCAAGTTACATCCGCTTTTTTAGTTCCTTTGTTTTTTCTTTGCGAGCGAAAACGGGGAGAGGAGGACTCCAAGTGATTGTGTGCCTCTTCGAGAATCTCGAGGTGGTGAGTGCACAGACAAGAATTAACAATGTCCTTCTCGGTTATAGTGACTACGACCATTTTCATAATGCTACAACACGAGATAACGCTCCGTCTACCCTAAAATCCACTAAAAGAGATGTGATAATATGTGAAGGTGTTATTGCCACAAGCATCCTTGTTCGTTGCTGCACACTTATCTTCTCTTATAAACCAGGATGCATTTTTTTCTGTTTCTTTCACATTATTTTACCCTGTTTTAAAAGCTACTTACTTTTTTGCAGTCCAACTTCTGGGGTTGGCCCACTTTATTTGTGAATTCCAGCCAGGTTATCTTCATCTTAGTCACCCTTTTTGTGAGTCAGCTTTTTGCGAGCACTTGGAAAATGGTAATAGTCCTTTCTTCTTCTTCTTCCTGTTTTTACCCCAGCAGGACGCATCTTATCTCAAGCAGATATTCTTTAAAAATAAAAGATAATGGTGGCTGACGTAGACTTGATATTCTGGGCTTGAGGAGAGAGTGAAACTCGTGAGTGGGGCCATAGCACGGCTTACTTAGTACTCTGCCCTTCGCTGCCCGTGGCATCAGCGGACGTCTACCTAAAGAACACCGGAGTAAACTGCAGTCGGTTCGTGCTCTGTGCGTTTTTGAACGGCACCAAGAAAGGTACACACGGCAAACGTGCGTTTACATTTCCTTGTTTTAACCAACGTTCTAATTAATTGTTGTTATGAATGTCCTATTTTTATTACTTATATTTATATACTGGAAACTTTTTTTATTCACCAACGTCTCAACCGAGGCTCGACCTGTTCAGAACCAAAGGAAGAACATCGAGCCAAGCCTTATTTATTATTTAATTATAACCTTACTGTTACAACTATATGTTTTGCTATTGTCTGGCAATATATGTCGGTATAGTAAGCTGGACATAAATCAATACTTATTCTAGTTTTAGCTGGATGTATGATGACTTCCACAGCTTCGCGGCAACGGCTGCAACGAGGAAGCTTTGCTCTATCTTCGAGGTAAACAGTACTTCCATTGCTTCGCTGAAAAAGCTCATTGCAGAGCATGTAGCATTCGTGAGGAACAATATGGAACTCCCATCCAGTGCCTCAGTTCAGAGGGTGTTCAGCGTAACAGTCGACATCCTCAGTAAGAAATAACGCAAAATGTCTGACGAGACTTTCGAGAGTCAGTTGTTGCTCAAAATACTTAAGGTCACTAAATGGAACAGGTTGCAACAATAAGAACTGGAATAACAATCTTCCCTTTTCTTCTTACTTGAAGACAATAATGTTGAAAGTAACGCCACGAAAGTAACGGATTACTTTTTGGGGTAACGGTCAGTTACTTTTATGTGAGGGTAATTGTAATTGTAATAAATTACAATGGACCTTTTGGCGAATATGTGCTGCCACCTAGACACGCGACTGGGTTCGAGACTAAGTGGACAGAAAAAACACGCGCGCAAGGCCTCTTCCCACCCGTTTCACACCCAAAACGTCAGTTATATCCTGTTCACCCATTGAGGCGCTGTGACCTAGATACGGCTTTCCCGAACTCGCCTTTGTCCCCATCGTGCGTAATCTTCTGCCCCGAAGTCGACACGAAGAAACCATCTTCCCTCTCTGCTCGGCCAGAAGGAAGAGAGAGAGGATACTGAAACCGTTTACTCTCGAACCGATGTTTCTACAAAAGGTCCATTTAGCCTTGAGTAATTGTAAATGTAATTCCTTACTATTTTTCAGTAACGTGTACAAGTCTGCTCTGCGGCACGGGCAGTTCATGCGACTCTCAAGCACGACTCGGCGAAGCGTTAACCCCCCCTCCCCCTCCCCTTCCCCCCCCCCCTTTTTTTGTTCCTATTGTTCCTTGTGCCACTCACACGTTGTTCCGGAATTACATGCAGCGTAGCATAGCACACCTATGCACCGACCTTTTTTTTTCTTAGTCAAGAGCGTAAGCTTTATGATTTTATTGACTGATTGATCCTCTGGTTACAAGGGCCGGACAGCCCTTGTTTTTACTTAGTTGTCAGCCTGTAGAATTTTTTGCGGTTGGAGCGGGGATGTATATTCTCAAACAATTGCTAAACTATGTGACAATTTGAATTTCTTTTTAATATCCAGATTTTTTGTGCATGTTACTCGGATTGAATTGGACAACTTTTAATTTGAATGGTGTTTTATAAATAAAATTTTAGTCAATATCCTTATTTTTTAGGCATTTAAATTGAAGTTAAAAAAAGGCCGTGTATAAAGCATTTTTGCAAAAAATTAAAATTTTGGATGGCCACTGTTTTGAAAATTATTTTAGCAGATGAAAAGTACAGCAACATGAAGTTGTTGCTGCTAACCATCCCACTGGAAATGGAGAGGTCCCTGGTTCGATACCAGGACCAGGCGATTTGTTTTCAGTCGCGCACCAGTCACCTAGTTGTGTTTGGAGATTTATGTTAGTCCTTTGTCCCTATTGTTCCCCTTCTCCATGGTTTATTATCGTTAACCATCCCGTTTTTTTGTGTTTCTTTTTTTCGATTTGCAACATTTTTGTATTTTTTTTTTTCCAGTCTTATTTTATTCCTGTGCTTTTAGCTCTGGTAGATGTCTTTGTTGTAATATTTTGTCCATGTACAAGGATCGGGGACTCTCATCCCTACATAGGAAATGAAAGATCTGACAAGCATCTCACACCTTTTCAAATTATTCCCCATGTGCAGCATCCACGCGCTGCTGCCGTCGTTTTAGTAGCTTCCCAACAAATGTCTGTTCGATTGGTTACCAGCTGTTATCCCTCGCCAGACGGTCGACATTATTCGTACACCCTTGTCCGTAACAGCATTTGTTTCCCATACTAGTGCTTGCAGTCTTCTCAATTTCAGCGGGTTGAACTTTCTCCTTCACCAGAAATTGGATTATGCACCGCTGCTCCACAGTTGCAGATGTACCGCTCGACGCCATGATACCCGAAATTGTTGAGCATATGTTGTTCCGGTTGCGGGATATACAAGGATTATGTTAACATCCCCCACAAGGTGTAGTGTGTGACACTTGTTCAATGAGTCCCTTGTAAACAAAAGTCCCTGTCAACCTTGAACGACCACTGCATTTATCTTAACCCAGAAACCCACGAAAGAAATACTGGAAAAAAGGGCATATTCAGTAGACTGGCATCCAATACTGACTCCTTTCAAACTGCAATCTCTCATTTTCATGATTCACACATCTTGCCGAAACTCGCAGACAGGACCGGTCAAACAAAAAATTAAAAATCCCCCACTTCTTTTTTTAAAAGATTAGACAAATAAAAAAAATAGGCGACGAAATACAACTGCAAATATAGCAAAATATTCTGCTTCAAATATATCACAAGAGACTACGAAAAGCCACTAGTTCAGTTTTCGGAATGCATAATTTAGAATAACATATATTAAGGCCATACAACAAAAACAAAAAAGTGTGTTTAGCGTAATCCAACTGCCCGAAAACTCTTCTGCGGCGACTGAATAGCGCCGTTGGTCATAACCTAAATATAAAAACACGTTAAATTAGTTTTATCGTGTTTCTCCAAATTACAGAATAGTATATCAATAAGCTTTTTTATATGTTTATAAAAATATGGTTTATAATAAAGCTTCGATGTGCATAAAAACACAATGTAAATTAATGTTTCCTTCAAAGCGCTATTTTTTGCGAAGCAATATAAGACCTGAGCCATCAACTGAATTGTGGCCAAAATGAATGGACACGTGTAGAAAAAAATAAAAAATTGCGATCGCTTAGCTCGGCTATGCCAGGACATACGTAGCGTGAGCTTACGCGCACAAAATGAGAGGCGCTATGAAGCAGCTCCGGTGCAGCGTCAGACTTGGCAACTGCGCAACGGAGGCCGACAGCTGGGCACGCGGCGGCGCCAGTGCGTCTGCCGCGGCTATGACGTCACTCCTCTGGAATGTGCAGTCCCGCGAGGCGCGCGCGATGGCGGCGGAGCGCGCGGCGGCGGCGTCTTCGGCGCGCCAGCTGTGCGCCGTGTGGCGTAACTGCTCCTCGCGCATGCGCACACCGGCGAGTCGCGCGGCGGCGGCGTCTCCGGCGCGCCAGCTGTGCGCCGTGTGACGTCACTGCTCCTCGCGCTTGCGCAGCACGAAGCACGGCTCATTATGCGAGCCACGCGAAACTGCTCAACCTCGGCCAGTGTAGCTCACGCTACAAAATATAACGCGAAGCGCGCATGCGAATCACACAACGCGGCCACTTTTTTGCGTAGGCTGTAATAAATAAATACACGACTCTGGTTTTGAATTAGCTGCCATTTGTAATCAATCCCTGGAGTGCGGACATGCGTCGTTATTTCATTGCTTACTTGGTGGACTTAACGACAATGTAAAACCCTTGAGAGAAAGCGAGGTCTGTGATCTGAATTTCAAGATTTTCCTCTACAGTTTTCTAACGAAAAAGAGAGAAAATTTTTCTAGGTGTCATGTGTCTGAGGACACACAACAAGAACAGCCCCACCAGCAGAAGTTCAATTTACAATTTATACTTCTTTTTCGGTGCACAATGCTTGCAGCAATAATCCTTTGTCACCTTACCATGACATCGGGCATGTTCAAATCCGCTCACTCAGAATACATACGTCTGCGCGTTACCTCGATTTCGCAGAAGGCAGATGAAAATCTCCGAAGATTTCGGAAAAGCTGCGCGTCCTTGCTAACCTGGAGATAATTAAGAAAACTTCGAACCCATTAATAGCTGGCCCTTTGAACAACTGCTGCCGGGATTTTGGGAAACTACGAAGTCAAGGTGATGCACACAGATCAGTCATTACATAACATGCGCGTCTAATGAAGTTACGCTTGCAAGCTAGTAAAACGTTGAGTGATTTTGTGTGTTCTCTCGTATTTACTATTGCATCTGATTTGTGTGCAGTTTTTATATAAAGCAACAGCTTCACAACTCAGAAAGTGCTCGCAAAATAAATTAGACGTTCGTGTTTAGATAGCGTAAGGTCGGCCTGCCTTTGGGGTATCGCGACACTGGTTTATACTTAGGGTTCCGCGTTTTCGGTTTTTAGTTTTTCAAAATTCGGTGTAATTTTTCGGTGTTTATTTTAAAATTCAAGTTTCGGTTTTGTTTGGTGTATATTTATTCCCAAAAAAGTTCACCGTTTTTTTTTTCGGTGAATATGAAAGAAACATTACCGGATACTGGATCAGATGATCCTTTTAGCTGTGATATTTGTGATCACTCAAAGAATAACGACACGTATACATACGTGGTCTTCGCTACAACTTCCGTCAGGACACACCTCAAAATTGCGGAATTCGCGGGCATAATCTTCAGCGCGCTTCTTTTTCCTTCCCATTCTGACGACGTGACCATCTGAGGTGATGACCGTACAAGAACCAGCGGAATGAAAAAAAAAGCCACTGCATTTATGTTTTTAGCCACAGGGATGTTTGAGAGAGGGCGTTACGAAAGGTACTAGCGGCTTCCCTCGATGTGCTCTGAGGTGCATGAAGTGAAAAACCTTATACTAGCTAGCCCACATCCGAACTTTTTTTTAGGACCGGGAACTTGACACACTAAGCCCGATCACACAAAGGACACAGATGTCCCGCGAAGGCCTATTCAAGAACCTCTTTTTGTTGCATGTTGAACCTTGGAAGCGGGCAATCATGAAGACGTCACACAATGTTGAACCTTGCGAAGCCTCTCTCTCCCTGTCCCCCCCTTTCCCCCACTCACCTCGACGCGGCCCTAAAAGACTGACCTTTTTCGGTTAAAACCAAATGTTCGAAAACGAATAAAACATACATTTATCGGTTTTTATCGGTTTAAACTGAAAACTCCGAACCTACAAACTTACCTCTTTCGGTTAAAACCGAATTTCGGAAAATGGATTCGGCGTCCTTTTATCGGTTTTTATCGGTTTAAACCGAAAAATCCGAACCCTATAATTATACTGCAGGTGAGAAATATAGCCAGTGCAGTCAGTATCACTGCAAGCCTGTGGTCTGCATCACGCAGAAAGTGTGCCTAGTGAACTGAGGGTCTGTGTTTCGAGTGTTTTAACAGGGGCTTCCGGATTTTGCTATAGCAACAAAATCAGGTGTAATTAGTTTGTCAAAACGGAGAAAAACGGTCATTGCATAAAACTTTCATCACAGAAATCTCGAAGAAAGAATTATACTTTAGACAGACAACAATGCATGCCTAAAAAGCATAGGCTGCCTGAGCGAAAGTCACCAAGTGCACGATGGTGCGGTGAACCGTGAAATCGAGATTTTATTGCTTTTCAACTAGACCCACACCTTGTGCATAACAGTGAAAAGCTGGCTCGATCGCTTTGTTCGCGTGTTGTTTTGCTGCGTTCGTAGCTCGACATGTGTTCGAATAATCGCTCGCACGGTCGTCCATCCCATGGTCTCAAATAAATTCGTCAAGCAAGTGATGAAAGCAGTAATAAGAGACAAGCGTAGTATATACGTGGTGTTTTATTGTTTCTGTTTTTGTGTTAAAAAGCCGCTGTAGCTACACTAAAACGGTTTTTGCATACCACCAAGGGGGGGGGAATCATATAGGACGCTAAGCGTAACGATACGTCGGCTAATTAACTAATATTAGTTAACTAACTTTTTAATTAGTGAAAATAAACAAATGGCTCCAACTAGGAACTTGCGGAGCGTCATCGAAAACCACTAAATCAGTCATTTTTGGAAAGACTTGGAGCATGTTGGAAGCACGGTGGAGCGTTGAAGCGTGGATTTTTTGTCCCTTATCTGCGTTTTTTCACCGCTAGCCTTGTGCCTGTTGCACGAGTGGTAACTTTAGCGCAATACTACGCTGCACACTCACTCAAGTCTTTCTATTTTGTGGTTTTCGCTACAGCAAGTTTCTAATTGGAACCATGTTTATCTTAACAAATTAAAAGTTAATCAACAAATTGTAGTTCATTATTTGACTTATCGTGATGATTAGTCGCCTATACTATTTCCCCCTGGCCGTATAACTTATTTGCACAGACCGTATTAATGTAACTTTCAATGTTTTTCTTTTTCTTTTTAATTTGTAAAGGTAAAAAAGTAAAAAATCCTTGGAAGAAAATTTGAGACTGGGACAAATAAAAAAAAAACGGACAGCACAACACTGCACTGGTCGATCATGTAAAGCACTGGATAGCGCTTTACGATCATGCATGAGTCATGGTCGTTTACAAGCGTGTGTCAGCATCTGTCTACGCGGTGTAAGAAAACTTATGAAAGAACAACAACAAAAAAGTTTAAATATAACACCACTTGTCCCAGTCTCAGGTTTTCTTTCAATGATGTTTCCTAACCAGCTCGCCTACGTACTTTCCCTCCTTCCAAAAACATCATTTATGTATGGAAACATTCATTGACCCAATTGATAATGTATATTTGTTGCCACCATAGTTAATCTCTGACAGATCTATCCACGTTTTTGTGTCTTGCAATTTAAATTACAACAGCCGCCTTTTTTTTTTTTTCATTTTTGCATCTTGGAGTTGGGGTTTCTTTTAGAAGGAGATCCCGGTTCATTTCAACCCTTTGAGCCTTGGATTATCCAGCCCTCCTCGCAGACTGATATTTCAACCAGCATCGTTTCAAGGGACAGAAATGCGGTCGCGTTCTTATATGCTATGTACCCCTTGTGGTCATACATGGACTTCTACTGCGAATAGAAACATATACAGGGTATTTTTTATAGTGAGAGCTGTTATGGGCTCTTCCTACCACTGGAAGTAACGTCCATAGGCTTGTAGTTCTCAAGTTTGAGCAGCGCCTCTGGCGAGCGAAATCGAATATTTTTCGGTCGCATTTCGGTTGTGCGTCATCACTTCTATGGCGAAAAGGTCGGCGAGAAATCTGGCGACCGTGATTGATAACGCCGCACTTGACCTTGGCGCCGGCCAATCAGAGACGCCGGATTTCTCGCCGGCGGCTCTGATTGGCCGGACAATCGCGCCACCTAACCGGGAGCAACGGGCCTATTTTCATAGGGCGTCCGTCATCAAAACTGCCAAATGCGAACAAAAAGGCTTGTTGCCGCGGTACTTTCATAATTCAACCCTTGCTCCGCTGCGTTGCAAGCGGGCGTATTACCACAGGCTACACCACTTTATTATTTTCTTTATTGCATGGCTTTGGCTAAGGTTACACAAACAAAACAAGTACAGTCTACAGAGCTACGCCCACAGCTTTGACAACTCGCGTTATAGTAAACGACAAAATTTTCGCCTAATTTTCGCGAATTTCGCGAATCGCCTACAAACGCGAAAAATACGTCCCGCGAACAATTCGGGCAATATGTGAACGCTACGGAAGCTACACTCAATTCGCGAAAATTAGAACCCGCGAATAATTTCAAATTTTCAGCTTTGGCCCGATTCGCGAAAATTTGAGCCCGCGAAAATGAAGTCGTTTTTAGTATGTGGTATTTGTGGAGCACAAATGTGCGTACTAGTCTCGTTTAGTGCCCGCCAGATGGCCACACATGCTGTTACATCGCGATAGACAATTCTTTGTCATTCTTAATTCCAAACTTTATCGGAGCTAATTGTTGGAATGAATAGCTTTAGCTAGGTGGCGCAAGCCGCCACCGAATTGAAAGGGTTCTGCCGTATATCCACCCACTCAATACCACCCAGAAGACAAGGCACAAGGCCAGCTCAATACGTCATCGTGGATTACCGAGCCGCCTCAAGTCCAAACGCGCTGAAGCGAGCTTGATGGGCGCGTCGAGCTTGCAGCGCTGACCGATCGCCGTTTGTCGCAGGTGTCGCAGGTAGAACCGTCGTCGCGCCTACTTCACATATTTGCAGCTAGGGGCGCCAAAACCCCATACAGAAATGCAGACGACGCTTGTCCGCTGTCTGCAGCTACAGTTTACTGTAGCTAGCGTAAGCTACGTTATCACGTTAAGCTACGCGATAACGTAAGTTTTCCATGTTAGGTTACGCGGTAACGTGACCTTACGTGATCAAATAGGTCGCTTGATCACGTAATTTTTTTTGTGACACGAGTAACTTCTTTCGGTTGTCATTCCACCCCCAGAGCTCTAGAGCGCTTAGCAATAGCAGGCATAGCTCAATAGCACGGAGGCTGTCTGCGGCTCGTGGCACGCACACCGTGACGCCACACGTACACGCGCGGTCATATCATTCCATTCATTGATCGTGGGCACTTCAGCACCTTGTACCATCATATATCCTTATACTGTTGTGTGCCTATGTGCAACTCGGACTCGCGAGTTGCACTTTCTAGTGGTCCGCACTGTTTTTCACGTATGCAGTTCTGGAGCTTTAACGACTTCTAGATAGCGGCTTGTTGGAGAAGATCTTCTTCAGGTGATGCTTGTCAGTCATGGATGCCGAGTAGTTTGTGAAAATTTACCAGAAATACTTAGTACACAGACGTTGCAGGACATCTTTGTAATGATTGACATCTTTCTCTGCCTTTGCGCATTTCAGAGCCCCATGGTGAATAGGTGTATCAACCACAGTCTCAACAGCTGCATGCAAAGGCTTTTTCAGCATATTTCGTTTTCTTCAGTTAAATCTCTACGAAGTTCTTCAGCGCATACAATACACTAGCTTCTCTGATGGATGATATAGTCCTCCCTGTCCTGGTGCCTGAGGGAAATCACTATACACGAACTCATCTCTGTGACGTCACGGCGCGGTGGTGGCGCGCCGGTCGCACTTCCGGTCTGGGGCTGTGGGCAGAAGTCCCCATGCCAGACGTGTATTCCTGCGTTGTTTTGAAAGGAATCAGACAAAAACCTGCCTTATCGTCAAAACGCCGCGACTGGGGCCGTACCAAAAGTGTCGAGAAAGGTTTGAAGGTCAGTTTTCACGTGCTCGGTTCGTCCGAGAATCCGGATATGTGCCGTGAAAAGGGAAAAGCAGACGCCGTCGGACAACGATTGCTTGGGCGGGAAGCACTTTGGGTTGAATTCACGGATACTTGTGGTCATCAGATTTATTTGTTTTGTTCCAACATGAACGCCAGAAAACCGTCAAGTTGTGCGGACCACCTGCGGACTACGTTCAGTGCGTCTTCAAGTTCAAACGGCCGCCTGATCGTTCAAACTGTCGTCTGCTCTTTCAAACGTTTCTGCTTGTCGTCTGCTCTCTTAGACGACGCCGGCCCGTAGACCAAAAGTTGGCCCGGTCCTTGCGATAAGAAGTAAGTGCAGGCCTCAAAAGACTTAAAATTGAAGGTTGGTAAGCAGGCTCTTCGTAAACAGGTAGATACATGGAGATGTTGATTATTGTTACCAGCGGCCATCACCGACTTGTTATGCCTGATTCACTTGGTCCGATTCTGCTTGCGATTTTCAGTATCGACGTCGACCATCTCAGCTACGGTTCACGCTTTTGCAGCCCGAGCGACGTCGCGACTGAAAATTGCGAGCGAAATCTCATCAGGTGAATCAGGCTTTAGCGTACATTCTGCGGCGTCCACGCGGAATGAATCGCCGCATGTCAGATTATTCACTCGAAGTTTCGCGGTGTAACGAGCCTCGTTAATTTCGCTGACGCTGCTCATGTAGTCAGACATTGCCAGGAAGACGTAGAATCAACAATTCGATTGCGAAAAGGGCAGGGGGACTCACACTGACGCCGATAACATCGCGTTTCAATGGTTTGTTTATGGGCGACGGCGCGCTTGTTGCCCACACCCCCATCGCGCATGCGCGGCGCCGGTGGCGTCCGCTAGGGCGCTCCGGGCGCTCCGGTTTGTTTGTAAACATGAGTTGGTGTATAGTGCGTTGCAACTTAAAACGAAGGCGAGGGTAAAGACACAGGAGGAGCAGCAGACGGAACGCTGGAGAAGAGAGGGGAAACCTCCTTCTCTCTTTAGCATTCCGTCTGCTTCCTCCTCCCCTGCTCGTCCTACCTCGCCCTTCGTTTTTAGGTTGCAACGCATTATAGTGATTTTCCCTCAGGCACCAGGACAGGGGAGGACTATACCATCCATCAGAGAAGCCTAGTGTATTGTATGCGCTGAAGAACTTCGTAGAGATTTAACTGAAGAAAACGAAATATGCTGAAAAAGCCTTTGCATGCAGCTGTTGACACTGCGGTTGATACACCTATTCACCATGGGGCTCTGAAATGCGCAAAGGCAGAAAAAGATGTCAATCATTACAAAGATTTCCTGCAACGTCTGTGTACTAAGTATTTCAGGTCAATTTTCCCAAACTATATACTCGGCATCCATGACTGACAAGCATCACCTGAAAAAGATCTTCTCCAACAAGCCGCTATCTAGAAGTCGTTAAAGCTCCAGAACTGCATACGTGAAAAACAGTGCGGACCACAAGAGACCGGTCAAAAGCATCAAGGGGCTGTGCGCTTAAAAGAACAGATTGAAAATGGATGTCAAGATGCCCGGTCAGGGTGCTACCGACGGCCGTGCGTAGGTTTCCGGTCTGCGGGGACGCGTTCGCGGTCCTGAGAAAAACCACTGGACTGCGCCGCATGTGGTCCGCGGGTCTTATGTTTGCGGCTGTGCTCCAGAAGCAATAAATACGCTAAGTGGTATATGCTCCAACGTTGAAAGTCCGCCAGACTGTCTGTCTCCTTTTAATTTGGCAAGTGGCTCTTTCTGTTGTCGATATGACAAGCACGCCAGAGGTCTAGTAACATTTTAGCGGAAACAAAACCAAGACGTGAAAGCTAAAAGAAAGGTATAAGACTTTATATATGAAATCTGAGACGACGGTGCCCTGCGCCTGCTATATGGCATGGGGTACGAATGTATTCAATTCACGAGCGGCATCACAGTGGACTGTAGCAGACAGACATGCAGCATCTACTTTGTATGGGGTTGGCGCCTCTGGTAGCAAATATGTGAAGCGAGGCGTAACGACGATGAAGCATGGGGAAGCCAACCATTGGGCAGGCATTATCAGTATAAAGGAGGCTGCGGTGGTGGCTGTGCAAGGTGCATGCTTGTGAGAATGGAGACAAAGAGAGCGCCGTCAAGACGGTCCCCATGGCGCGTGAACGCGACACCGATGCCCAATAACTTCGCCCTGACGTGTGGATCGCTGCGACTACTGTGGATTCACACGAATTGCCTTTTTTTCTTTTCTTCGGCCTCACAGATTTATTTAAAAAATTGGTAGGTGCATGGAGTGTACTATGCTGCATACATTTCCGTAAAACCACGTGTAGCACACACACACACAAAAAAAAAAAAAAAAGCGGGCGGGGGTAAGGTTTTGCCGAGTCGCGCTTGAGAGTCGTGAACGCCCGTGCTGCAGAGGACTCGAGATCGGCCGCTCGGTCGCTGTCCAGAGCGATGAGTGAAGATTGTGGAATCGCGGCTGGCCGGAGCGGCGTCTATCGCCGTTTCCGTCGGAGCGGTGCGTTAAGCTGAAGCGAGCAAGCCAGCAAATAAGAAATTGCCGGAGAAACCACTACGTTGGGTGTCTATGAATTGCGATAGCATTCATTTAGGACAACCTCAATAATTACGTCTAAAGGCAGAACACCATGGAACAAATTATACAACGAAAATTCACAGGGTATCTTATGTTATCCTTTAAGACGACTTAAAAGGGCAGCCCAAGCGCCGATGTAAACGTGATAGCTTGCGTTGGGTAAAGTACATAAAAAGGCATTTCAAGTAAAGTACAAAGTAATGAGACGTGATGTACTTAAAGTAAAGTAGTAAGTACACTGGGTGCAATGTACTTGAAGTAGAGACGAGAAGAAATGTACTTTAAAAATTAAAGTACAAGTATTTTAATACAATCTTTCATGATGCCCTTTCAATTTCTATACAGTGATTTTTTAACTGGTATGCATTGCCCAGGGGTAACTAGGGGTACATGACCTATTTTCAAAAAACAGCGGCGAATATTTGATGAAGTCAAGGGGCCATATAAGTTATTTCAGGAAATGGAGCCAAATTCAGAAGTCCTCATTTGAATTTTGGCGCCATTTGCTTTCTGCCGGTGACTTTGATTGTTGCACCCAAGGGGGTTACATGTACTAGGAGAGAGCTTGACGTCAGCCCCGTAGCTTCCGCAAGCAATCCTCTGTAGTATAAGTCCTCTCCCAATGAAAAACAAAAACAAAAAACAGCAAGTGTGAAAGCGAGCTGGTGATAATGAATCATAATGTGACACCTGAGGCTAGTGCGTAAAGATTGTGGAACTTTTAAGTCTAGAATGAAAAGACAAAAGAGAATGCCTCAAAACATTGGTGATGTTTTCCTCTTGCTGTCTTTTTACTCAGAATTGAAAGTTTAATTGTTCCGCACCACGGTTTTACAGGTGCTAGATTGTGATTAATTTTGCTCTCCATAATATGTTAAGCCTCTCGCTTGCGCTGACCGACCGAGAAGTAGCGAGAGTTCAAAAAGCTACCAGAAAGCCGCTCCCCAGAAGAAATGGAGTTGATGCGTCGCCCGCTCACGTCCCTGGTGAGAGCAGAAACATCCCTCCCAAAGGTATTTCGGCGTTCGGCAAAGCGATCGTTTCTGTGATACAAATTTAACAAAATCAAATTTGGGGAAACGTACTTTGTAGTCGGGAATTGTACATTTCTCAGAAAGTACCAGAAAAATACCTTTTAAGTACAAGTAGATATCAGAGAATGTACATTTTAAGTAAAGTACAAGTTTCCTGAACTTACTTGATAGTACTTTAAGTACAATGACCTAAAGTACTTCCCAACACTGGTGATAGCGAACCTCCGAAGACAGCGTTGCTCTCTGACGACGCACTTTTTGCGCCGTTTCATTGGCATTTCGTGTCGCCGACGTCTTTTTGTACTTTCGTGTCGCCGACGTGTTTTCGCTCAAGGACTTTGAAGGTCGACTGAACGATGAGACATATAAGGCTTTCGCTAAAGGCCCTGCAATCATATTTAAGCGTCTACCTTTTTGCGGTTTCCACGTCTCTTGGGGTTCGGGCAAGCCAGCGGGCACGGAGAGAGTAACTAAATATCAGTGCGTCATATTTTAACCGGACGACGCGGAAACCTCCTCCACCGACGAGGGCGACCCGCGGTACCGAAAGCGCGCAAAATGTGACGTCTTAGGTCCTGGCCTTACTACTGGTCAGAGCCGCTAAAAGCTTTTTTTTAGTCGAGATACAAAATATAAGTGTCGCGAACCGTTTCAATTATGTATGAAAGTAGTTTTTGTTCAGTATTTTAGATCAGAAAAGAAACAAATGCAGTTTATAAAGTACGGAAACAAGAAATGACCCGTCGACATACCCGCCACCAAGCGGCGGAAAAGCGGCGCATATTAGAAAGGGCTAGTGGGATGAGGCGCCGACGAACGGCGAGCGTAGAAAGGTCCCGGAGCGTAGAAAGGCCATTTGGCGGTATGGCAGCGCGAAGTGGCTCCCGTTCTGTACTGATCTTTACCCCGTGTTTGCTGTCGTTTGTGGCCAATGAAGTGTTATGCCGAAATAGTCTTTAATCGCGCAGCAAATGCAATGCGAGCCGCCCTGGCCGCCCGCTTCATACAGCCTATCCAACACACGGTTTAGTGGCGCCCTCTCGAGCCGTCGACACGGAGTGCGGCAGCCGTGAGCGCTCGATGAGCTCACTATCCCTCCTCTAGTTCACGGCCACTCAAGCCAGGACCTACGACGTCATGAAGGAGGTTATTTTTTGCTTGTTTTTGTAATTCTAATTTGCCTATAACTTTTAAAATAAAGCGAATTTTGCGAAAAGAAAAGTTTCATTAAGTTACTACGTTCAGTGCGCTTAGGTTCGGTGCAAATTAAAAACAAGTCAAAAAGCTGTTGCAGGGCCCCTTAAAGGCCGACGACCAGACCCTGAGATTCTGTAAGGCAGAAAATCCTCCTTATCATGGAGGATGAGGAAACAGGCAACGGTGGACAGGGTGTCAAGCTCGTTAGGTCCTTTGAAACGGGTGCGAATGTGAAGGAGTGAGAATGTGAGCTGAAATGGTCTACTGCGCATACCTACTGCGTGTTAGGCCAGAAAGTCCAAGAAATTCTCGGCAGCAGGCACGGCGCGCCGTCAGAGAGCGCGGCAATGCAAATCGGTCTAAGGTATATATGCCTTGCACGTGACGTCATTTGGCACTGTACCAGCCGCCATTGCTTTGTACCATGCTCCAATCCCTGTACTTTCTGCAGCACACATTTTGTACCATCGAATTTGTCCTTCTCAGCAAGCCTTGCCGAGAAGAATAAATTCGATGGTGCAACTTGTATGCTGCAGAAGGTAGGAACACAGGAGCATGGTACGGAGCAGTGCGGCTTATGTGACGTCAATGCAAGCCTTGCACATGACGTCATATGACACCATACCAGCCGCCATTGCTCCACGCCATGCTCCTGTCCCCATACTTTCCGCAGCATCACATTTTGTACCATCGAATTTGTCCTTCTCAGCAAGCCTTGCCAAGAATAATAAAATTGATGATGCGAATTGTATGCTGCAGAATGTAGGAACACGGGAGCATGGTACGGAGCAACGACGGCTAATGTGACGTTGTGGAACTCCCACCGGGAGGGGTACCCCCTCACTCACTCACTTCCAGTCCGCCTCCCATTGTTCGAAGCGCCATCTAGATTTTCGTTTACAAACTGTGTTCCATAGAGTATTGTGGAATGCCATCCAGACGCTGCTTGAAACTTGCGTATTCCATATAGTACACTGCAGTTACCATAGCAGCTGTCCGGCGCGTCAACGACGAGAGGCGAGTCGTGGTAAGTAAGGGGAGGTACTGCTCGTGCATGCAGCATCTATGAGCAGTTCCATAACTGAGCTAATCTAATAACGTTGGTATTCGCGACTCCAGTGAACTACAGGGGGTGCGCTGGTCAGGCAAAATGGCAGACAAGAGGAGGTCCTTTTCGTCGTTCAGCCACACGGATCGCCATACATTTCTTGTACTGCAGCGTAAAATTGGTGTTTATATACGAAAGTAAAAGTAATTTTTCGACGGCAAAAACCTCCTTCTAGTCAGTGCGTAGGTATGACACGGCGGAAGCATAAGTTACTGGAAACAATGTTTCTGTTCTGCCTACAGAGACTAAGCAGCAATAGCAGACGACGAGTCGAAACGACCCCCTCCTGAGCTGCTCGGGGTTGCAGCGTGGTTGCAGCTATGCGGCGTCGATTTTTAAACTGGTCGGCGCTCCGGTGCTGTGTGACGTCACTTCTGTGGCCAAGTTTTTGTGACATTGGTCTTTTAACTTTGTAACCCCTTCCAAATGCAGAGAAAGACGTGGTTCTTTGTTTTGTGCGACCTGTGCAGGTGGCTACGAGTAGCGACAAGATCAGAGGCCGTATATAGACCTCCAAGCATCAAAGGAGAATGCAGGGATTGGTGTTCCACGCGCCGCACGTGCTGGCCTCAGCAGCAGTGGCGTCGCAAGGGGGGGGGGGGCGGACCGCCCCGGGTGCAGCGCTCCGGGGGTGTCGCGACGGGCCACGAGGGGGGAGGGAGGGGGGGGGGGCTCGCGGCTGGCGACGAACGGAGGGGGGGGGGGTGTTCCGGCGGGTGACGAGCGGGGGGGGGGGGGGGTGTCGCCGCGGGCCACCGCCCCGGGTGCCGCTGGATCCTAGTGACGCCACTGCCAGTGGCGTCGCAAGGGGGGGCGGGGGGGCCCGGGGGCGGACCGCCCCGGGGGTGTCACTGACAGGCCACGGGGTGTCGCGAGCTCGCGGCTGGCGACGGACGGGCCACGAGGGGGGGAAGGCTCGCGGCTGGCGACGAACGGAGGGGGGGGGTGTTCCGGGCGGGTGACGAGCGGGGGGGGGGGGGGGTGTCGCCGCGGGCCACCGCGCCGGGCCACCGCCCCCGGGCGCCGCTGACCCTAGTGACGCCACTGCTCAGAAGGAACTTTTCTAAAGCCAAAAAAGAACACCCTGTATGTCCAAAAGATGAAATTTCACTTCCTCTACGTTTGTTACATGCATCTGAGAGGAACAATATGGACAATTATCCAGCAACATTTTGTTTTGAAAACTGGACTGTGTTTGAGCAAT
Source organism: Ixodes ricinus (assembly GCA_037355805.1). Lineage (NCBI taxonomy): Eukaryota > Metazoa > Arthropoda > Arachnida > Ixodida > Ixodidae > Ixodes > Ixodes ricinus. Next base: position 84,898 of record JAZHYW010070364.1, on the reverse strand, counting down.
TCTGTATTTCATGTTTTTCTATGAATTGGAACCCTGAAAATGAAGAACCCTATACACATCAGATGTGTGCTTAACACAATTTATTGGCATTGAAAGTGTCGCACAACGCAAAACTGGGACATGCTGGATATGAGGCATGACAATTGGGTTCCAGAACCGAATTCTTCCCCTCTTCATGCAAGAACACTGGGTCAGCTGCCACTCTCGGACATCTTGCATCACCAATGCCAGTGCTTGCGCACTGGTTTTCTCACACGAGGTTTTTGTCGAGTGAGCATAAACGAAAAACGGTGCATACACATTGTTGGTGAACCTAAGTCTCACAGATATCTTTGAGATGAAACAGGTTTACAGGCATCTGATAAATATGTGTGCATATCTATCAGAAGCTGAGTAGCCGAGGAGGTTTACAGGAGAGTAAATGGGAGTGCATGAGAGAATGTGTGCAACAAGATTGCAGCAGGCAGAAGCACTGGTGGAAAAGAGGCTGTTCATATCAATCAGTAAGAGTACTATATTAAATTAATCCACGAAAAAAAAAAATATCACAGCGGGAGCACTCTTCGGCATGACTGGGACACGAGATGCCGTAATGCCATAATAAATGCCCATGTACACTCGCTCCCCTAAGAAAAGATATGCAAGAAGAAAGATACCCTACTTCATTCAGATTAATGGAGACTGTCACATCAATAGGGGTATTCAACTGGGAGATTTTTCCCCAACAGCAAGCAGGGCAGTATCAAATAACAAAAATTTAGTTACATTAATACATTCACTCACACAACTTGTGAAACAATTCTTAGCAAAAAAAAAAAAAGTGCAAGAAACCCATTCTTCTGCTGGGTGCCTTGCAATTTCCTTCTTTTCAAAACTGAAGAATTTTAAAACTCAGCACCAACAGAAGTTATCCAGAGAGCACTGACTGAAGGAGCTCAGTCAGTCCCGACAGTGCTTTTCAAACATGGCAGCAATGTTAGCATCAACAGCCTTGCACAGATTACTTTGAAGCTAGCACAAACCTTAACTCAAAACTTGCATGGAACCATTTCCTCAAATTAATCCGGGTACTTTGTTGTCAAACCTCGTAAATCGGAGGTTTTGATTAACACAGTTTCTTATGCAGCTGCAACCTTCAGTGAGGTCGTTTATCACACTTCTTAATGCTTGAATGCAAACAAGAAAAGACGAGATTGCTAACATGACACATGAAACAAAGAAAGCTCTCCAGCAGTGGGAAACAAAGAATACTTGCATAGTCATGTTTTCATTGTGCAATCTCTCATTTACCTTTATCATTCACCACGTAAAATCACACAAATATCTCTTACCCTGTACAGATGGTCAGTAAAAAATAACAATGCCATGCCAGTGTATAAAGAAGATGAAAACACTCAAGTGACAACTGCAACAACTTGCAGTTAAAACAGACAACTGTCAGTCAACGAGCTGACAAAAAAAAAGTAAAGTCTTTAAAATACAAAGTAAAAAAAAAGTGTATAATACCTGACTGAGTAACTGTACATTGTTTTTAATCTCATCTGCATATATGCTGCCTGAGCAGTAAAATAAATTAAACCCGGCATTCTCAACGAAACTGTGTCACCAAGGGCTGCGTAACTTCAAAGGACGTCGGTTGCACAGCCATATACACAAATCTTTGACACTGACCGCAAACTAAGCCCGCCAGGAGATCAAGCACCTTACCTGCACACCACATTTTGCCGTGCTGTGCAAGTTCACATCACAAACAAGTCAACTGGAATTCATTTCTTCTTTACAGACTTCTTCTTAGCTGTTTCCGTCTGAACTTTTGCAGCTGAAGCCTTCTGATTTTCGATGTGGCTTTCCAACTTCTGAACAATCGACCTCAGCTCGTCCTGTTTTAGGAAAAGGACAAAAACAAAGTGCAAATGCACATTATACCCCAACTAAATAAATTGCATTATGCCAACTATGTCATGGCTCGGAACCATAATGCCAAGCTTATAGTTTCTACAAATGGTTACAACAGGAATAAGGAGAAGAAATCGTTCCTGCAAAAGCTATGCGTCACACAGAGAAGAGATTGATGTCTTAACCCCTTAAGTGCCAATTTTTTTTCTTCCAAAAGTAACCTACTAAATGTGCCAATTTTTTTTTTTTTTTCGAATTGTTACTTTTTTAGTATTACACATAAAATTTGAAAAGTTCATTACGCAAAATTCAGCGGAGGCGAAAAATATTTGCCAACTAATACGAGTGCTGCTATCTATGATCAGCGCCGCAAAACTACTCGGACGAGCCTACCTTGTCCGTGGAATTGAGGGCAACCGAAAAACCACTGGACGAGCTGAGCTCGTCCACGGCATTTTTAGCCAGAAAGTGGCCGACGAGCTAGGCTCGTCCAAGGCACTTAAGGGGTTAATGGCCTTTGCCAAAGGGTCTATTTAGTAAAATTAATAATGCACATGCAGCATTAAAAAGAAAAAAAACACAATTTGAATGTGTTTCTACGTCTTGGTTTCCTATCAGAGTGCACCCTTGCAGCAGAGGTCCTGCTCCCCATAGCCAAAGTGCACAACTAATGTGGAGGGGTGGTCCAACCAGTTTTGAGTAATTTTCGGAGCAGAAAGAAACCTTGGTTTGGAGCACCTTTGTATCAAGAAAATGCTTGTTTCGGAGCAGCTCTGGAGCAGCACCTACACATGTTTGGAGCAGTTCGGTGCAGTTTACTATTAGAGGTCTTGACTTGCATTCATGTAATCAATACTGTGTGATGCCCATTAAAAGCCTTAAAGGGATACTTCAACGAAATTTGAAATATTCCCGTCGTGTTCAAAAATAGGTTGAATATGATCCACAATATCCGTAAATGACAATCGCACGTTTGTATTTTGATCCTGGTGGCTGTATTTTTCGTTATAAACGGCCGACTCTGGCAAGCGCTCGGAGAAGGCCCAGCTTAGAGCACGTGACATCCAACGCAATCGTGACGTAGGTCGTCTCGGGACGAGCAAAGCTACAATGAGGCTGACGTCGGGAGGATGGCCTAGTCGTTCCAGCCACCGAAGCGGCTGCTTTTGTACGAATTTTGAGTGACAGGTTAATCTTCTAATCTTGTAGGCGGACAATAGCCACTTCTGCGACACACAAAAGGGATTCTCGGGAACAGGGGAGTTCCTCCTTCCCTCTTCTCTCGTCGTGGCCGGAGGCGAGACACTCACCGTCACTAGCTGTCAAGGTTCCTAGACGGGCATTACAAACGAGGCGTTAGCGACATCCACCAGGTGCTCTTCGCTAATCGTTTAATTCGTTCTAAAATTCCTTTTCGAGACTTTTCTAACAAGATATTGGTATGTTCCATGTGATACTGCTCCTTTGAACACATAGAGACCAAAAAATGAGCGCCGAAATTTCGTTGTAGTATCCCTTTAAAGGGAAGCTGAAACACTTCTTTAAAAAAATGAGATAAAGGTTGATTCTAGCGTAGTTTCATCCCGTGAATCTGAATATCACGTTCGTTTTAGCTGAAGATGTTACGTAAACGCGAGAAAACACGAAAAACCTCCGACCAGTCGTGACATCATAAAAGTATCTTTCGGCCGCCAAGCGCGTGTCGCTCGGGGGCTGCGCGTGCAATTGCAGACTTGCCAGGTATATTCCCCTGCACTGATACCAGTTGTGGTGTCTTTTTCTTCCCTTTTTAAAAATAGTAAGAGTGCACTGCACGTGCATAGCTTTGATAGGCGCTGAAGATGCGCGAGAGCGGAGATTCCAAAAACTCCTTTTGCGACATCAAATGAAGACGATTTAAGTGTGTTTCCTCAAATACAAAACCGCTTCAGCTTCCCTTTAAGTTAGAAGTCATACTGTACTAGCCAAATTACTTCTCCATGGCTGTAAAGAAGCGCCACAAGCTCAGTCAAATTTGTGTTTTGTTTCAATTAGTACTAGTGGACAAAGCTTAGCAGGATTGATGTGAGCGTGCCAACAATCACCATTGAGTAGTCGATGCAGAGTACCAATGTAAACCTCTATATAAATAGAGGTATCACGCCACGCGACACGAAAAGCGGCTTTTCTGGACCTTAAACCTCCTAAAAACAATATGCTTTGTTCCAAACATTTGATTTATGATGGCGCTTCTCGACGATCTCTCACTGTGTAAACATGTAGCGTCTAATTTTCTCTGCTTTCCCTCGGTCGTTTTTGCGATCTAGCTGTCCCGCAATCCGATCTAGTACACAAAAGTTTATTCAATAAGAATATTATAGGTTTCGTAAACGAGAAGGACGATAAAAATTTCACATCATTGGGCATGCAAAAAAAAAAAAAAGCAACAATTTGTAACAAAGCAATCCCGACCAAGCACGCTAACAAAAAGGAACCGTGTGCGAGCACATTTCTACATAACAGTTTCACGCTACTTAACACGTGTATGCAGAAAAAAAGAATTACTTGAGGCTGTTCATCCTAACTAGTGCGCTCCGAAATGCTTCTTGATAAACCGCGCAGTAGTGATGCAAAACAATAGAAAAGTTGACTATAGATGGTTTTTCCAATACTATTGATAGTGTCAAAAACTATATATAGTGGACTGCCGATAGTATTATTGATACTTGACTATCTATGGTCAAATATAAATAGTACTATAGATGAGTTGACTATCGATAGTACCATGGATAGTATTATCGATAGTTGACTATCGATAGTACTAGTGATAGTGCAATCGATAGTACTACTGAAAGTTGGTTTTTAGTCAACTATCGATATATTGAAAGTCGGCTTCCAGAAAACTATAGAGCAGGGGTCTCAAACACTCGGCCCGCGACTCTCTGGGATGCGGCCCGCGGGCCTCCCGCGGATTCGAGCCCCTGCTCCCATGCCTCGAGCGTTATTAATAATAGTTCTATATTGTCGATTCATTTTCACTCGACCAAAAAGCTCTGCTCATATAACATGTTCACACATTTTGCACTATTCTGTTTTCTTTTGGACGGAGTACTACTTCGCCTAAATATTTGCTTCTTGGCCAATTCTCATCTAAATCAACCGGAACGGCACTACCCCTAGTAGGCAACAAGTGCAAGCTCTTTGCTCAGGGAGGCACCTCTGCTGCACAAACTCTTGCTGAGCATGAGCAACTGCCGAAGATAAAACTATGAGCTCGGGCTTCTAGCTGACAGAAATACATTTAAAATGCAAGTATTTTCTAAGAATGCTGCTATAATATTCCCCCCCCCCAAAAAAAAAAAAGAAAAAAAAAGCGATATAAAGTTTTTTGTTTTTTTTTGGTGCCTGTTGAGCCTAGTGATTTGTGCGACGGGTCAAGCACGGTGTGCTTGTTCTCAATCTATTGAAAACTGACAGTACGTTCATATTTTAAAACTTAAAACATCAGGCGTGGGCCTAATGTAGTCATATATGCAAATGAAAGCTAAAGATGGCAAAACGGTTAGCTTACAAAAAGTAGAAAGCTCAAGGTTCCATCCCTAGAAACTCCATGGGGTGTTACTGGGACAATTGACGTTTGCAGCATCAAACAACACTGCTGTTTGTTTACATTTTTGTCCCAAAATAGCAACACATTGCCCCGAAAGGACAAACGCCAACGGAGAGGGGGAGGAGGATTAGGAGGAGGAGGAGGAGGAGGGGGGGGCTTTTCGCTGGCCCTCGTCCTTTGGGGGTGAGCAATCTGGCCCCCACACTTGAATGAGTTTGAGACCCCTGCTATAGAGTGTAAAGAAAATCTAAGCACTACCCAAAAAAGGAATGATGACAGATATGTATGGGCAGACAATGAAACCAAAACAAAACAGAGTTGCAAATATACAGGTAAAACAGAAATGGCGGTTTGCTAGTTTTCCTGCGCACATATTTTGTATATTCATGGGGTTCAAATATCGGGCCTCAAACCTTAGTAGGCCCGCATTTGTAAAACTATTCAGTATATTCAATATTTTTTTGTTTTTCTTGGAGCTACGTAAAACAATTGCCAAGGACATTTAGCATCAAGGTTTTCACATTTAGCATCAGGGTGTCCTTTATTATTAAATTGACACATATTCCTTTTCATAGCCTTGACCACTGACAGGTGAAAATAGGCACCCTGCTGGGGATCATCATAATTTCTATTTCTCCGGATGACCATTTATAGCGAATTACCGAAAAGTGAGAATTGGCCGTTGACTGAAAGCACTTAGGCATGTATGCCATGATATGTTGCCACTTTTTGTTCGGTTCTATTTTGGTCGATTTTAATAATGGTGGCTGGGAAAAGATTTACCTGTTGGTATAAAATACAACTTCAAAATGCAGAAGCTGGCACATAATCTATAAATAAATATATTTGAATCAATAAATGTAACAAATTTTGTTGTGCAGACTTCAAATTCAACATTACCAGAAAAGAAAAACTTATATCAAGAAAACATAGATTAGTTACTGAGGCTTTTAGTATTTCACTCTTCAAATATAATAAGTTTGAGAACATAATGTTAACTGGATTAAAAATAAATGACAAAAACGAAAATTTCTTGTGATCCAAGTATCGGTTTTGGTGGCAATGAGGCATTATTTCAGTGAAAAAGGCTTAGGAATCAAAAAGGCAATAGTGTTTCTTTCGCAACCTATTTGTTTCGAAAGAACGTTACACTTGTATTTTCATCCGTGTAAAGTCATGTCCCCATACTTGCACATTCGATCACCATTGCTAGCATTATTCAAGCAGGGCTCCGGATTTATGCAACACATATAGTATAGTTTACTTATCAGGGGTGGCAGGAATATCGATTTTTCTGATTGAGCTCATAAAAAGCAAAGGGCACACCCCGGAAAGCAGTCTAAAACAGCAATAAAACGTCGAAAACCAATCAAGTTGATATCTTTTATTCATAGTTTCTCAATAGTATACATTAGATATTTTAATGGTTTATTGTCAATAGTTTCCAAGAAGGATTTCTACCATTTTGTTATTTTTTTTCCGATACATTTTAGATTGTTCCTCGATAATTATGTGGAAGTCCCTAATTGCAGTTGCGTTTTTCATCGAGCTACACAATATTTCCTGGACGTTCTTCATTTGTCACCTAATAAACCCCATTGATAGCATTATGAAAGTTGGATATCAATAGCCTATAAACCAGTGGTTCTCAAATGGGGGTCCGCGGACCCTGTGGGGTCCGCAAAGGCATTCTAGGGGTCCGCGAAGCTCAACCTCATCAGACAAGCCCGGCAATAAAAGTTGTCTTTTTTCAGATTGAGAAGAAATGTTGCAATTTTCTGGTGAGTTTTCTCCTCTATATGCCAGTAAGAGAAGCCTGCTTTCCACTAGCCCTTATTTATATTTATTTATTAAATCACTATCACAGGGTGGAAGCGGGCTAGAGCCTTTGTAGCAGGGCTGGGAGCAGCAAAAGTCCCACTTTGGAGCAGTTTTGGAGCAGTAAAAGGCTCGCTTTAGAGCAGCTCGGGAGCAACAAAAGTAAGTTTTGTAGCCGTAAAAGTAGGTTTTGGAGCAGGTCACGGAGGTCAAACACGTGTCTAAAAAGTGATTTGTTGATCCTAAATGTGAAAATGTAGCAAAAATATATGCATGCACATCCCAGAATAATTTTCAAGCAACATACATACATACCTTTCTATTTCTATTGCATTGAAATATAAAATATTGGCAATTTATGCAAAGGAAAGGCTTTGAGAACCATTCCGGCAGCAGGCAGAGTCATGATAGACTTTATATGGGAGGCCCCGACAATAAAAGCACAACTTGAGCCATGCCAGTACAAAACCGTCTATTTAATAGACCAATTGTAAACATGTATCCAGAAAACTAAACCACTGCAAGGTGTCAGATAAACTACCTTCGCTGACTACAGCTTTTGTTTAATAAAGAATACACATGTTCAATCACTGCTTAAAAAGCCCTATATCAAGTTAAGTAACAAAATACAAGGCTACTGACATTTGACGAAAATTCAGATGCAAAATAAAATGTGTATTTTATATCTTTAGAATACCATAGTCACTCGTACATATGCAGCTTTAAGCATCGACTAGAAGAGCAACGCAACCTTATGTACTCCATAAAATGTTGTGCATTGCGTGTCTCCATAAAAAAAATTAAGGTACCACAACATGTTTCAAAATAAAGCAGTTCTTGCTGACCTGTTTTCATTAAATCCAAATGTTCTTAATCCCTGTTCATAAAACACAATAATCTCTACACTCAAGTTAACATACAAAGCTATATCTATATTACTTTAGATGGAAAAATATTGTCTTAAAAATATCACAGCCACTAATAGAACGCATGTGCCTGTGCTCGTGATTCTTCACGGCTAAGCGTCCAAATATGGTACGCTACCAAATAACAGGTAAAACTAGTATAGACCATTTATTTTTACTCCATGTTGACGCATGTGCATGCGCTCGCAAAGAAAAACAAACGAAACTAACATAGCGCGTGTTTCTTAACTGCGTTCGCAAAAGAAAAACAAACGTAACTAAACATAGTACGTGCTTCTTAACGGCTAAGTGTCAAAATATGGTACGCTACCAAATAACAGGTAAAGCTAGTAAAAACCAATTACCACTTCTGCTCATGTTGATGGCCGAGGTAGCCCACCGGTGCCGAGACACCAACTCCCACGATCACGGCAAATCGGGACCACGGGCAACTGCATACGTGCTTCAACCGCGCCAACCAACTATGCCCGAAACCAAACCGATGTGTTCGTATATCAAGCTCTTTGTAGTCAAAATCGACATCTCACTCTCAATGAACTAAAATCGACGCCTCGCCTGCGGTTACACGTGGTTCGGAGCCCCAGTCGAGTTGGTACGAGTCACCCGCACTGACGCCTAAACAAAAGTACACACCACATGGTGGCCAGTGGCCGACCGTTTTCCGCTAAATTTAAAGAAAACACTAAAAAAGGAAAAAAAAAGCTGAAATTGGCATTTTGGAGCAGGCTGGCGCAGGAAGTGAATCGGCGCAGGGGTGGCGCAATTGGCGCAGCGCTTCCACCCCTGCTATCATAATTAACCTACACCTTCCCCGTCCCCTTACCGTGAGCGGGGTCCTCCACCATCTCCGCCGATCCTCAAGGGGTCCGCAAACATCAGTGGTTGAGAGCCACTGCTATAAACAATGCCACGATAGTAGACTATTGATAGTATGCTATCGAGTTTCCTTGACAGTTGACTATTGGTAGTTTTACGATAGTAGACTATCAATAGTATACTATTGATAGTAGTATCAATAGTTTTACGATAGTCGACTATCAAGTTTTTTCACTATCGATAGTCAAATTTGGCTTCCACTATCGGTAGTATCGATAGTAGCATCGATATTTCTGCACCACTACCGCGCAACACTAGGGCTTTATGGTAAAACTGGTGTGAAACAATGCCACGGAGCTGGAAACCGGAATTGGATTGTGATGGCTAAACCGCACTGGGTTCTCATAGTTGTCCGATGAAAACAAAACTCCACCAAAAACCAATCCCTTCATGGATAAATGGTCTGGCGTGATTGTTCCCTTAGGGCGCAGCAAGGCGCAAGCAAGTAGAAATTTATCAAAATGGCACAAATGGTGCAGTTGGACCACCCCTGAACGTGACACCACACTCTCTTTGCATTACGGATGTGAACCAAAGAATCAGTTTATTCTTGCAATATCATTTGAACAGCACAGCGTTTCATTACGCTGGCTTGAGCTACACTTTCTTCTCTCCTAGAAGTAGGTCAAGTTAGTAGCTGGGAGCTCTGGTCAGAGGCCGCTGGCATAGAATGCGTCCAAATCAAGTGTTACCAGAATGCTATTAAATGTAACTCATGCCTTATATTTTTATAAAGGGGGCCGATTATGTGGTTATTAATGATGCCTAGAAAGTTTCTAATTGAAACCATACCTTTAAACTTGCTAATTAAAACATTATTTACTCAACAGTGACTAAAATCCTAATTATGCCAAAAATTATTCGTTTTTCTGCATAGGGCCGGTGCATTCACACCGGCAAGTACAACTGTCGTGAAAGCGACAACTTTTATCGCAAAAGTGACAGGTTTGAAGCAGTCACTTCCAGACCAAATTTTGTGACTTGTCGCCAAGTCGCCTGGCGGCCGAACCAATCAGTGGCACCTCAGAAGCGATGCGAGAGTGCCTCGCATTTGTTTACATCTGGCACGCCGAACTTCTGAGGGAGAAGCAACCTATATGTCCGTTCAACACCTTGGCACCTCGGTTTGCTGTAGTGGCCTTGGATACAGGGCCACGGAGGTCTCTGCGGCGGCTCTGGTCAGTGCTATTAAAGAATACCCATTGCTTTATAAAGGCAGTGCCCGATTTGAACGAGCGCCCGAAAAAGAACTGGGACCGGTAGCAAATCCATACCACTTCTTCACAGGTATGTACTACTGCGACGCGGCAGCTCGAGCGAGTGCACGCCGATGTAGTGATTGTACTTCTTTGTAAGGTTCCGGAGGACCCAGGTGAACATAACGAGTCTTTTTCATATGGCTACGACGACGCATGTGTAGCTGTGAGACAGCGAAAATGGAAAAGCAGGGAAACGCAAACCCAAGCTGTGGCGGGGCACACTGAATTAATGGCAGCTCCCGAAAAGCGACTCGCCGATCACCCGCAGTGTGAACGTCAGTGGTCACTTGTCGCATGTCACTCTCGTGACTTTCGCTAATTGCTAGTGCGAACGCACCTTTAAACAAAAACTAACAAAACATCAGCTTTCTTTTTTTTTTTTTTCTGTGCCATTCAGTCTCTATGGAAATTATTTGGCTAGCATTGTAAAAAATACCCTGTATATAGGCAACTTGGGTTAGCTTCCTGTTTATCTAATGATCAAATTTATTGGATAATTCGAATGTACTTTTTCGTTTACTCCATTTAAACTGAACAGACACTGAAGAAATTCCAACACCGAAATTAGGGGTGGCTACCTATTGAAACAATGAACTTGCCCGTGTATGCCATTAATGAAAAATCTTCCAAATGTAGAGAACATACCCACCACCTTTTCAATGGGTGGTTTGCAAGAAAGTAATACCTACGGTAAAATTGCCCTTCTACGAGAGATTGACCATCCCACTTTTCTGGCGAAATATCCGTAACATAAAAATTCCAAAACCTTCCCCTTTGGATTTCTGTCGGACATCAGATGTCAGGGAATCGCACCAGCCCTGTGATTTGCGATACCAGGACGTGTGATAAGCAAGTTTGTAGAGGGTTCTCGCTTTACTTGCTTGCGATCTGCGTGCGCAAAATTGGTTCCCGTGATATGCGAGTTTCTAGCAGGTTTTCACGTCTTTATCGCACCGTGAAATGCGAATCTCTTGCATCTGTCATCAGCGGTATTCGTTCCCGAGACATGAGAGTTCGTAGCAGGCTCCACCATTCCTTTGTCCGCTATCTGTGTGCGCAATATCGATTGCCTCGACAAAAATGTTTGTAGCGAGCTCCTGCGCGTTTATCGCACCGTGAAACGCAAATCCGATACGCCCGTGATCTCCGGTATCAGTTTCCGTGACACGGGTGTTTCAAGTAAATTCCTATGTGTTTAGCAACCCTGAAATGTGGATCCGATACGTCCGCGACCTGCAGTATCAGTTCCTGTGACACTGGAGTTCACAGAGAATTCCCGCGTGTTTATCGCACGATGGAACGCGAATTTCTCCTGTTTGTGATATCAGCTCCCATTTCACATAGTTTGTAGAGGTGCCCAGGTGTTCCTCCCTAATTTTTAATATAATTTTGCTCTCGCACCTCCAACAATCACCCACCCCATATTTTTCACCATTTATCGCTTCACTTTGGGTGGGTGTTCTTACAGAAATTTCCCGTATACATATTTGTCACTCTGGGCCCTACTAGCCTGGCCACATCCAACGCACGGGGTTATCATCAAGCAAATACAGTTAAACCTGGATATAACGAAACTGATAAAAGTTTGCAATAGTTCGTTATATGAAGGATTTCGTTACATGCAGTTTTCGCGAAAAAACTCTCAAAGGACACGTGGAAAGAAAGCGAAAATTAAAAATCCACGTGGGCGACTCACCATGTCATTTATTTAGTGGAAAAGAACTCTGTAAGCTTGCCTTGTGTCTTTCGCACGAGCGAAGGCAGCACACATCTCCGAGCATCTCAATTGCTCGGAAGATGTCAGTCTTAGTCTCCCGGTGGAGGCGAATGTTCAGGAGCAGTAGCCGTGAACAACACGCAAGCCGCCGCAAACAACTAAAAAAAAAAAAAAAAAAAACCAGTTTTTTTTTTTTTTGTGCACGTTTGCGAGGGAGTCGGAGAGGGAGGGAGGGCAAAGTACATGACGCATCGCATCCCTCTCCCTCCCCTTCCCGCTTGCCCAGTGAGGCACTGCAGGCTGCAGGCGCGATGGCGAAACCTGATGCCCAAGGGGGCTCGGTGACTCAATAGCTCCATGCCCCGGTAGGGTCGCAAAATTGGGTCGTGGGATGTAGGTCGAAAATGTAGGCGGCACGTTGACGGAACGATGCTGTGCTGTGCTTGTGTGCTGACTCACTGGCTGACTTCACCACAGAAAAAAGATTCAAAAGATCCCTAGATTCCCTAGATGGACCACGAAAGCACAACGGCGTGCCTCTGCCGTGCCCGCTCGCTGCCATTACAGACGTCTTTTGGTCGGCTGCTCGCCTTTGGTGGCAATTGGACAACAATATATCTGCATTTTAAATAACTCGGTATAGGCACCGATAAAAAAAAAATGGAGATTGCGGCGGAGCGAGTTTGTTAAATCAAGGTTATCCATCGCGAGCGCTTCGTTACATGGAGTTCACAAATACAAGCGCTTCTATGAAGATCGCGTCGGGAAATTGAAAAAGTTTGTTAAATAGAGGATTTTGTTGTATACAGGTTCGTTACATCCAGGTTACACTGTAATAGACGCTAAATATTGCAAACACAGTAAGTAGGGAAACAAGCACAAATGCACAGGAAAAGCATAAACAGACCATGTCATAGCTGTACAGGAGTTTCCAGGACTTGAGGCTCCTCTTCTGTAAACTCTGCACCGCATGCTCAAGGCAGTATAGTGTGTCATCGTGGATATTTACAACCTGCATCCAAAAAAATACACACAGTATAAAGAACGTGGGAACTAGCCACTTTGGCAACATCTCGCTCTCATCATTATTAGTGCTCTTTAACTGAGAATGCCCAGTAGTTTCAAAAGCTGAGGGTTCCAGTAAGAAGGCACCCACAGTCCTTGCAGCTAACTGCACTACTTTCCAAGTACCTGGTTTGTAAAGCATCTAGGTGCAAGCAAATGCAAACCGGTAAATAAGTACTTTTTCCATACCTAGGTACTTTTATTTTATTTCTCGGAAACTGTGACTGTAGTTTAAGTACAATTTCCAGTAACTTGCAACTATGGTAAATAACTTCTCTGCAGATACTTTTCTGTTATCTCAAGCAAAATCAGGAAGGACTCGTATTTGGAAAGAAGGGCTCTACATGCTGAAATCCTACCAGGGGCTCAAAGTTGGACACTCAGCGAGATAGTCAACGCGACTTTCGACCATTGTGACTGGCCAGTACCAAGGTCATGGGCGGCACTGACCAATTGTGGCGGTCAGCGATCTTGCCGACTTTCTCGCCGAGTGTCCAACTTAGAGCTCCAGGACGCTGCGTTCTATACACTTCCTAACATGAATGTTTCATCTCAAACAAGGTAGTAAACATCAGCCAAAATGCTGATGATTTAAAATATCTGGGATGAAGGGTCCTTTCTTGGGTGAAGGACTTTGGGATCACCTCTAAAGAGGATGGACAAATTGCACCGTTGCAACGGAAGCTTAGTAATACAATTAAGAGGTTAGTTGGTATGGGCAGAGCTTACCGTAGTCCTGGAATAAGTAAACCGAGGAAGTTTATTTGTATTTCCTTGTTCCTAGTAATTTTCCCAAATTAAAATATTACTCAAACATCAGCCACAAAATAATAAAGAAAAAGGATTTGTGGAGAGAAAAGAGTACCTCTGAAGTATAACTGCAGTCGTTATTACCGAAGTCGGTTATAACGAAATAATGTATATAGTAGCGAAGAGATTTCCGATTCCCGTTGACTTCGTTATAACCGGTCTCGGCAGTCTCTCTGCCCAACCCTGGTTCTTGGTCTATATGTTTTCCCAGCTGTTATGTTCATGAACGCCAATGCCATTGATTTTCCAAAGTGCGAGAGCTCTTAAATTGAGTTCCCAGGAACAAAAGGGATTCCCCAAACACATAAATTCTCTCAGTCGTCCCTATCACAAAAAGAAAAAAGAAAGTTTTCCCATTTTAAACAATATTTTAGCAGGTCTGAGCCATGCATTGATGCAAGCTCAGAACCAAACACATCCTAGTGCGTGCATTATTTTCAACAAAGTATATAAACCTCTGCACTGCTTAAATGTAACAATGCTCAAGGGGCTGGGGGTTTCTTGGCTGTCATTCAAGGCAGAAAGGTGTTCCTTGAGAGCAAGAAGTTTGAGAACCCCTTCCCTATATGTGTCACTTTTCCCATTGGTTTTGTTCATCCTCTTAACTCTCGCACCCAAAAACTGCCACCCGATGCGGCCAACTCAACATGATGGGCTGCACAGCTGCCCTTTGCCTTCTTGTTTAGCTACACCTTCTTTTTCACCTCTTTGATTCTCGAAGCTGTGCATCTTGCCTGAGTGGATGTGACTTTGGTTAAGCTTGGAAGAAATCGAAACTTTCATAACACCCTATTTATCTTTCCATCTTTTTTTTCCAACATGTGAGCATGGGTCTGTCGTGCTAGGTGCCGCTGGTTCCGCCAATTTTCGTGGAGTTCAGAGTGTATGTCCAATGGTGATAATGGCATCGCAGACACAAAAGGCTCTCACTTTTAGGTGGAAGTTTATGTGAAAATGTATTTCACAGTGTACCCAATTCCTTTAGCTAAAACTCGCTCAATGGCCAGTCATCGTCTGAACTTCAGACAATGGTGCCGTGGCATTGTGAGATTGTTACAATGTCGGGAGCAACAAACTAAAATGTTGCAAGGAGGCACTTCACAAAATGACTGGACAGGGGCTGCCGTGATAAGACAAAGTGAGCTTCCCGCTCCTCATAATGCCACATGATTATTGCATCAACCACATGCCTCCACACAGTGGCATTTGCGCTAAGCTGCTCACATTAAGCTTCAGAACTTTGCATTAGCACATGATCATCAAGCTTCACTGCCTTTCACAGGCACGCTACAAACAGCGGCGGTTTCTTTGTATCTATTTTGTGGGATGAAGATAACCCACGATGCGGACAAAAGTGAACTTTGGCGGAGCTCATCTAGATCACAACGGCTCAATAGAAAAACAGGATGTAACGGACGTTTTGGGTGTGGAACGGGTGAGAGAAGCCTTGGGTGCGCATTGTTTTCTAGCCACTTAATCTCTAACCCAGTCACATGCCCAGGGTGGCAGCACATATTTGCAAAAAGGTGGAATATAAATCAACTTTAAAGAAAAACGGAAAAAAAAAAGACCTATATTTGAAGAAATATGTTAATTTCAACAGACACAAATGTCCATGTGAAATAGATTGATGAGCAAGAGTTGTTTCCCGTCTCATCCCAAGAGCGTTATCAGTTATGTTTACCCACAGTTTGTTTACGGCACCGCACACTGAGCAAGCACCTACCATGGACACGTGGCAGCTGATGCGGCAGGTTTCACAGCCCTGTTCATTCTCCTCTGCGCAGCCGCGGTCGTTTGACCTTCTTGCGATCCACGACTTCTTCCTTTGGCACCCGCTCAAAGGTCTTGAGCCCCAGGTCAGACAGCTGTCTGCGGTACCTGTGCTCTTCGTCACTGCAAGATGCCCAACACATCTCTACTCACAAGCCGAAAATGGTCAATAAGGCAAGTCACAATTAGTTTTAACTGTCAAAACAATCAGCCTAAACGAGCACTGATACCGAGCAGAAAAGTAGCCGAAGCGCTCGCATGCTTCCACACCACAAAACTGGTGATCCCAGATGAGGATATAACACATGTGTCCTGTTTGTCTTTTGAGTGTCATTTGATTGTCACATTATGCAACATCAAAGAAAATGTAACACTATTCACAAACACTGCCAAGGGTCTGTTAGATTAAATAAGACACGGATTGTGAAGTGAGGAACACAACAGTGCCACTTTGGAGCGGAAGCATACATTCAATGAAAGCACATGAAACTCCAGAGAATTAAATTACTACTGACTGAAGAGTTCAGCGAACTACGGTTTACTTGCCCGAACCGTACTATGCGTAAGGTAGACGCCGTCCCGGCGGCGACCGCACAAAGAATCCCAGCACTGAGGCAAGTAAACAAATACAAGCCACGCTGGCCTGACGATGATTCCGTGAGGAGTCAAAAAGACACCCGCATCATCCTTGTGGACACCCACAATGTGTGCGACCGCAGAGTGAATAAGCGAGCAATATATACTATGAAGTGCAACTAGTGCATCATCGAATGTTTTGTGGGAGCAAATCGCTCTTTTAGAAGGTGGTAATTAAGGAGAAAATTGTTGTTTACGCCAAGAAAGACCCGATTCTCACAGAAAATCACTTTAGAGGGTTCTATCTCGCAAAAATTGCTGTCCCCAGAAAAAGTAAAATACGCAAGGGCATCAATCGCCCCCAGGAAAGTGCATTCTTGTTTGGCGGGGATAAAGTGGAAAACATCTTTCGGGCAAACAAAACGCAAACTGTTCGAGCCACAAGAAAATAGAAGCCTGCCTCCCCCTTTCCCCCCCCCTTCTCGGTGTGCTCGGTTTTACCACAAATATATGAGTATTTTGCTGCGGTAAGTGACCGGCTTTCCTCTCCCACTTTTTTATCGTTCGACCTAAATAAAATGACAGAATGTTATTAGTCTGTTCTTCGTTAATTTTCAGGTTTAGAAAATATGTAGAGCCCTGCACAGATAACAGTCTGACCATCCGCATCCGATCCGCATCCACAGACTTCGTATCCGCATCCAAACCGCATTCGCTAAATTTGGAACCGCAACCGACTGTCAATCCACGCATTCATTTTAGGTCCTAAAATAAAACATAAACAAACATTAAAAAAAATTGTCTGGATAGTATTCTATAAGTTGCCAGCTCTTCGTGTAAGAATACAGTGAAAGCCATTTTATCATATTTATAAAATAAGCTATCATCCTACCAGAGACACTTCGCATTCCTCGAAAGATGATCGCAGTTATTACCGTAAAATACCGGGCAAGCGCCCACTCAAACTTTGGAGATAATCACAAAGAATGGGGGATGGGCGCTTGTCCGGTCATCAATTTTACATATAAATGTACTGTGCATATTTTCTCAGATCTTGCGAATTTGGTAATGGGCGCTTAATGTGGAATGGGAGGATGCGCGGTATTCTATGGTAGATCGTCTTGGGAGTCCGTGACACGGACACTCCCTCCAGTATATGTGCGCAAAAGGAAGGAAATTTATATTTATTTTCCTTTTGCTTTGTAAAACCCACTTCAAGCAGACTCATATTTTACGAGCATGACTATTGTCAAAGGACAAACTAAGAACATTGTGTCATTTTATTTAGACCAAACAATAAAAAGTGGGAGAGGAGAAAGGCGCCACCGCAGCACCAAAAATAGTCGTGTATATGTGGTAAGGCGCGAGTACACCCATTGGGAAAATATCACAATATTCAATAATGGCAACACTTCCTATCGGTTACAGTTTTAAACATGAACCCTCAACTGCATGCTCGGAACCATTTACAGTAGAATCTCGATGATACGATCACGATTCATCCGAATTTCGGGATGATACGAATTTTCAAACTCCCCGGCCAAAGTCCCTTAAGCCACAGAGTGTGTGCCTTCGATGACCCACGACTTTGATTATCTTTGGTAGTTGTGTCTAAACCACAGAAAATGGCATGTGACCAAGGAGGAAAGAGTGAGAGTGACTCAAACCGGCCAGTTCTCGATCGGAGGTTTTCGGGCACAAAAAAAACAAATTTCGAGCCGCAAATTGTGTTTTGGGTATTTTGGTGCTCATATATGTACAAATAAAAACCTTGGCAAGCATAAATACCCTGTCAGTGTCCCTTTAAGACTGCTTATGTATGCAAAAGCATTCCTACACACAGCGCATTCCTACAAGCAGCGTGCCACATCTTCCTTTTTCACATTTTTCACACGGCGCTCCGCTGGTGACGTCACGCTCCCCCACAGCGCAGGCACGGCACCCCACCGGCTCCACGGCTTCCGTGACGGTGCATCTGCGTTGTTGTGCTTTTCTTTGTGTTTTATTTCTAAGGCGCGTCCGCTTTGACCTTGAACTCCCTGCCGGCTTCCGTGACAAGGCATCTGCGTTGCAATGCTTTTCTTCGTGTTTTGTTTTTGTTTTTGTTTTTTTAGGCACGTCTTTTTTGCAATTAATGGGAACTTATGTGTTGTTTAGATCAGCCAATAGGAATTTACGTGCCGTTTCGCTCAGCCAAAATGGGGATTTTAGATGCAGTTTCGCTCAGCAATGGATATTTAGGTGTCGTTTTTTGCTGCTACAGACATCAGATAACGCAGGCTTCGCTCCATGGGACATTTAACGCTTTAGATTTAATAATTTAAAGGGGAACTCCGGCAGTTTTTTTGAGCTACCCAAACAATTTGCATTTTCTAAATACCCAGACTTTAGTTTTCACGGTATGCTATTTATGTTCTCAAATTCAAAATAGCTATTGAAAAACCCGTAAATGAAGATGATACCAAAACCAGCATTCAAATTTTTGCGCGCACTCCAGTGGTGTGACGTCACAAGTGGTACAGACTTTTAGGTCACACAGGTAGTCTTAAACAGGGTATGTCGAGCGTTTTTTGCATGCTTCTCCGTGAATCAGCTTCCAAGCATTCTTGTCCCACCATCAAGCGTCTTGTAATCAGTTGGGAACATGGCTTACTGCTCACTTTGTACCATTTCTGTCGTTACACTTCAGTGTTGCCAGTAGGGGCTCTTGGTTCGAGAAAACGATAGAAGCGAAATTTGAAAATTCAATAACTTGGGGAAATGTTTTCTTTTCACACAATACTTGGGCACCTGGTACAGCTGTGTCTAGCGGTGTGTTGAGCCAATTTTGAGACAAACCAACGACCACAAAAAAATCGCTGGAGTACCCCTTTAAGAACATTGTGGATGCGGTTCGGGTGCGGATACAAAGTCTGCAGATGCAAATTGGATGTGGATGATCAAGCAGTTATCCTCAAGGGCTCTATCTATGACCAATAAAATACAAAGAAAAAAAAACACTGATTTAAAGGAACTTTAAGCTCACAGTCACAGGACATGAGGATTGACTCCGTTTAACTGCAACACAACACGCACCACATCCTGCGAAGGAGAGGAAGGGTCCGCTGGCATGTCTCCAGGTCTTCCTTCAAGTCTGTTCCAATGCCCAGCAGCAGCTTCTCCAGTGAGAAGGTCGGGGGTTCACAACTGGCCTTGATATGCTGCATCCAGTGGGGGCGTGAGGTGATCAGTCAAGTGCAGCATTATGCCACCGCTCATTGTGGAAATTAAGTTCGAATTTTACTTTCAGTGCCGTGAAAACAACCCAGTTAGCCTGCAGACCGCATGACAGGCCTGCCGACCTTCGCACATAAAAATCTGTGGTCTAAAACCTACATTTATGCTTCCAGTACACCCAGGAAAGGTCATCCAGATAGGGCCACACGTGACTAAGTGAATCTACCAATAAAGTAGAACTGAAAGTTACTTCTCTGTGTTCGTTTTTGCATTACACTTCGAACTCGGAAAAAAAGCAGTGTCAGGACAAAAACGAAAAAAAATTGAGGTGCGTTATTTTATCTGTTTGGTAGTGTATGAAGCACAGCCAGAAAGTAAGAACTGTTATTGAAATACAAAAGAACTGCAATAATTCATTGTTATTTGCTCTCAATTCTGCATACCTCAATTTACTCTTCAATGTAATCCCCTTCACTGTTTCACTGGTAAGACTTGAGCCACCTTTCTAACTCTGTCTTCATGTTATTTGTGGTACTGAAGTTTTTCTGTAACAATTTCATGAAGTAATGAACTTGAAACTTCAGAGATATGCATTGCAGGGGTAAAAATTGTAAAGCGATAGTTCCCCTAAAGCTTTAATTCACTCTCTTTGCCGACTCTTCCATGACGTGAGAAGGTCTACTTTCCCATGAAACATCATGGATGATCTGTCACCCTTCAATAAACATTCAGACGAATTCGGGCACCATTCGTTCACTTATTGCATTTGGTCCTTAAATTTTGCAAATTTGCTAAAATGTCACATGGTGCAACACTTCTCGATTAAAATATTATATAACAGGCTGGACTTCGCAGTGGGCGGGCCGTTCTATTCACTTAACAAAGCACATATTGTAGATATGGCCACGATCTTACGAAACGGTGCGAAGGAGCGACTGATGACTCCAAAGCAAAATCTTGCACAGGACCTATGCACAAACGGCACTTACTTTCTGAACGTGCCTCAAACAATGACCACATTTTTACTTGCATGAGTGTGAATTAGAGTTACACATTCACGAAACATGCACACACGCATGCGTGTGCATAATCTTGGGAGGACCACCTCCCAAAGCAATGGCAATCAACTTTCACCTGCAGCTAGATGTATCAAGGATTTTGCTCTAAACAGTGAACAGTGACCTTGACAGGCACTCTGGTTGCCTTTAGCTATGACCCAACCAACCCTCCACCCCACCCCGAGACAATACTTGCAAAAGGATTGTCTTGAATAAACACACTAGCAGTAACAATAGCATACTACACTGGCACTAAAATGGCCAAATCTGCAAGCGTATAAATCAGGTTGAGGGAACGCAAGTTACAGGATGACAAAGTGGTTAGTAAAAGATTGGAATCTCATCATACCAGGTCAGTTTCGCTAGCCTTAAAAGTGTCCCCCTGACTTCGCTTAACAAGCCTTTTCTTACACCACAGAAGTCGATGGACCACTGGGAAAAGTTCACAGTTTGGACACTTGACGGACAATTCGAGAGACTTTGCAGGGCTGATGGGAATGTCACCTGAAAGCACTGCGATGCAGTGAGCAACCAGTCCTTGGTGGCAAAGTAGACAGACTCTGACACCGAGTAGCCGCAGGCAATGGTTGAGGTGAAGGCTCCTGGGAAAATGACCACAAACTGCCCCTTCTCTTGGACAGTGCGACTCAGGGGGCAGCCGTTCTCCACCAGCAGGGCAGGTGGCACCTGCAGACAACAGTGCAAATCACCACTTCAAAAGAGCCCCAATCAGAACGGGGAGCACTTCGTTTCATCTTTTCCTTGATTGAGCAAATTGTAGGCTGTCTCATTTTACTGGTCCTGCAATGCTTCCCCACCCTCCCAATAAAATTTTCTTCTATTCCAATGTTCCATGACCAGCTAGATGGCCCTGTGACCAGCCTTCCCATTTTTATAACTTATTTTCTCTGTTCAGTTGGCGACTTGTGCATATTACACTGAAAAGGCCTTTTTTAATTATAAGAATATGGCACAAAATGCACTACCACTCAAGCATGCTTGAGTCAAAAGTGACAGCTACACCGGTTGTTTGCAGTGACAAATTGCAAATGCTTACTTTTCACATTGGCACGGTACTAATACTAACAGAATGAAGATACCAGTTTCAATTTCCCACTACATAAGGCTTTGAAAATAGCAGATAGAAATGATTCTTTACTCCGATGGTCGAGAGTTTTCCCAAAAGTTATTTCCCAGTGGTCGGGTTTTGTTTCCAAAGGAATAGTATACAGAAAAGATCAATTCACACTTCTTTTTTTTTTATTATTATCTAGCAGGAGGACATACAGTGCTTGCAAACTATTCAGGTTTAAGAGCATCAAATGGAAATATTGAAGGCAAAAAGTTGTCACCTTTCTCACATTAGTTTTCATTTTGGGAAGTTTGCTTCGCAATATTCCAGCGGTTTCAGATTCTGAACCGGAGTCACTTTACAGAGCTTCTACAACGGATGGTAAGCTCTCATCTTCCAATTCAATTCTGAGAAGAGTTCAAAGTTTGAATCCGAAGAGCTGGGGCTCCAATTGCCCCTATTACCAGAGCAGCTGACATGTGAAGCGACCATCTCGGCATATCAAATATACGGAGCAGCTAATTTCAAAACTATAAATAGCCCCAGCAAAGCGAAATACATACTGAGCGAATATAATGTTTATAGTCGGCTAAAGACATAACAAAAAGCAGCACCTCCCACGGTGCACATAGTTTCGCGTTCAGGCGGGCACCTTCAAATCTGTAATAGCCACCGCACACGATTGGTGACGACCGTCAAAGGGTTAAACTGGGTGGCTGGTTACTTCCTCTAGCAAGTACTATACAGGGTATTCCACGTAACATGAGTAAAGGTTTAAAAATATTTTGGTACATTTTAGGAAGACGAAACTAAAGAAATAAGCATGTTCATTGTTTCGAGCAAGTCAGGCTATTTTTTGTACTTTGCCCAATGAACTAATAATTAAGATCAATTAATGAACTTTTGAAATATTCAATTTAGAGCAAATGTTTCAATGACAAAGTTGCAGAGCATCCTCAGAAACATCCAATTCAGTTGCTTTTATCAAGAAACCTCTAACACTGTTTTGTTTTTCCTGGGTTTCAAAAAAAGCCCACAAATTACAAAAAAACATGAGACTTTGCACTTGAATAGACTAGGCCCGCATGCTGAATAGAAGACTGTTGACAGTGCGCTGTTAAAATATTCGTGTTTTTTGCTTTTTTTGCTTCATAATTTGCTAGCTCTTTTTGAAACCCTAAAAACGAACAATGTTAGAGGTTTCTTGATAGAAACCACTGAATTAGTGTGTTTCTGAGGACGCTCACAACTTTGTCATTAAAACTTTTGTTCTAAATTAAATATTTCAAAAGTTTATTAATTGACCTTAATTAGTTAATATGGCAAGGTACAAAAAAATAACCTGAATTGCTCTAAACAATGAACATGCTTATTTCTTTGGTTTCATCTTCCTAAACTGCACCAAAATATTTTTAAACCTTGGCTCAAGTTACGTGAAATACAGTCAAATCTCGTTAATTCGAACTCGAGGGGACTGAAAATTGGTTTGAACAAAGCAAAGTTTGAATTACTGGGAGTTTTCTCCCACAGAGACGCACAGGATGGGGCCTGTATGTTAGTTTGAATTATCCGAAAGTTTGAATTAAAGTAACTTGAATTAACGAGATTCGACTGTACCCTGTATATGGTTTACAACCAATATCCTCAAAGCACTGCTAATCAAGACAAGGTTGCAGAACTCCACTAGTCTCCAGTTTATTTAAAAATGGGTTTATCTTATCCCCAATATTTTTGCAGAATATTTACGGGTAGTATTGAATGAAGTCAATCAGATGTTAGCAGGCTAATTTCTACTAGCAGCACTGGAGTGTACCTGCCCCCAGGGCCTTACAAGAGAGAGTTGAGACATTAAATGGGTTAGCTGGCATGTTAACAAGATTATGACCGAATGTGGAGTGATTTTACCGAAGTGTAGAAGCAGCTCTCACCATGGCACAGTCCGAGGGCAACCAGATGACACTATCCTTACAAACTTGAGGCATGATGTCCTTCATGGCAGTGTGGAACCTCTGGGAGCTTTGGGCTGGAACACTGTACCTACAGGATTGCCATGGGAATGCTTCAAAAGTTGCGAACTCTCCAAACGATTGCCATGTATTGTGTTCACCAAAAAAACTGCAATCATGAAAAAGCACTTTGAAGAGAAGCGTTGCCGTACCCATACAGGCTTGTACAATACTTTCCGGCAGGTAAACTGAAGTTGAGACTCTTATGACAGAGGAAAGTTGAGTCTACTAGATTTCATCATAACAACGAAGCATTTTAGCACTCCTTCCAAACATTTAAGGGAGGACACTGGCTAGAGATTTAACTTCTGAACTACTCAAGCGATCAGAATGAAATCTGCAGGAGAGATTTAACATAAGGTGTAGGTGTACTGTGCAAGCTTTCAGCTCCCTAGGACAATTTTACATACCTGCATAAGAAGATGTGCCATTCTTTGTTAAGAAATTTATGATATGCAAATGAACCTATTAAGCACCATTTCGACTGGTTGAATATAAAGTGGGGGTGTGGGACTTCGGGCTAACTAATTTTAATAATATTTCAGGAAGAGTCATTACCTCAAAATATCAGATGCATATCTGTCCTGTGTCAATTTTTGAAAACATTGTTTTTTTTTCAATGAGGACTTCAACTTAAAACAAAAACAAGTAGATAGCCCGATTCCTCAGTAAATTTCAGATTGTAGTATCAGAATACTTTTACTTTCGAACAAAAGATTCCTTCGTATGAAATTTGCAGCAAGAAGTGGAACTGAGAAAAATGCATTCAAACATTGAACTCCTTTACTTTGTCACTGCCTCACAATGTGTTGAAAATATTTTATATCAACTTAACTACTTGGCATACGGTTATCAAATTTGGTACACGGGTGTATAATTAGTTTCTAAAACCAAAAGGCTTATTGAAAAATGAATTGTTTCAAAAATATTTAAAATTTAGGCCCACGTCTCCCCCTAAAAAAATTTCTTGTCCCTACAAAGGATAGCTCTAGACTTCATACAACCCGAATACCACAGATTTTTTTTAGATGAACATCTAAGACTAATTAAATATGACGAGTTAAACTTTTTGCAAGACAGCTGTAGTACCATATTTTGTTGGCACCAGTGTGGAGGTACTCAATCCATGGCAGGCAGTGGGGGTCACGATACCAACAGCCCGTCGTGAACAGCATGCTGAGGTGCAGTGTTGGAATTGTGACACCTGAAAAAATTAATGAAATTTCCTGAATAAAAACAACACAATCTAAAACTGCCAGCATGTGCATGGTGCAATTCTCAAGTGGCACTCACCAGAGACAGGTCCCATGCAACGTAGAACGGTTCCCGGGTTGTTTGTGAACACCTTCAAGTTCCAAGGGTGTCTAGAATGCACATTATTGAGACATGGTTGGGGTAACTTAGTAGGTCACGAGAATGATGACTACTCAATGTTACTCATATGTTGTTAATCATTTGGGAAAAGACAGAAACGCTGCCAAAATACTTTTTTCAAACATCACGCTGAGGAAATTAGAATTCTTTGGTGTTGCATGCTGATCTACTTTAGGCATTCTGAAGCTCGCAAAATGTCATATTTAAAGTGTAAACCTCTGTGCCATTTATCCACTCGTATTCAGAGAATTTAACAAAAATTAACAAACAAAAGAACAAAATTTTTCAGAACTGAAACTAACATCTAGAATGTATGAACCGAAGACGTGTCCACTATTAGCACAGATCAAACTGGTAAAGTGTACGATGACCAAGCAATAACCAAAAAATAGTGAGATGTAGGAAATTAGTTACTTTGCAAATGGAATGACTCGGTTGGTTGGAAACCCACTTCCATGAACACTGCTGTCAATGTTGCCAGCATGAACGCAGACATGCCGCTTCTGGTCAATCACCATGCCCCAGTAGTCCTTCTGCAGAGTTAATCAAAAGTAAGCTTTTTGAAAACCATTCTCTCATAAAATGTGTTTTTTTATTTACCATGCATGATCTCAACACTTTGGCAGGAGTTATGCACTTCAGTACTGACCCACATTTTTTTAGATCATCCGACATAGAACATTGCACTGCAGGGTAGTAAAGATTTCTGCCAGGAATGTACTCTGAGCCTGAGTTAGACCTGGTCTGCCTCAGTCATTCAACTAGTAAGGCAGACCAGCAGCCAAACTGTGGCAATGCACTCTTGTGCCATATTTTTCACAACAACCGTAACAACTCCCTGGGCTGATTTAGAGGGCCATGCTACCCTAGCTTCTTTTCAGGGCAATTGATGTCCCCAAGATTTTGAGGGCTGCGAGCTGAAAAGTCTGTGCAGCTCTGCTCTTGGGCCAGACATTATCAGATTAAAACTTGCCATATGGCATAGTTTTCCCAAGTAGGCGAAGTACAGTGACTCATTTCTGGGCCTACTCTGAACTTAGATTGCCAAAGAGACATGCCTCTTGTGGCCCGGGCCAGGGTTCGGGTAGTTCTTTAAATCACCAGTCCTGTGCAGTACTTTAATCATGCCATCACAAGACCGTAGAAATATATGTAGCTGTCAAATGGCGTGCGAGTATGTGTAATATAGCGCTGTACGCTTTCACATATTCCATTTTTTTGTCTCTCTCTCTCTTTGAGGACATACATGCATGATAGTCCATCAACCTCAGATGAAGCTAAACATTATTACTAATTTAACCTCGATGTAACGAAGTCGTCTCTTGAGCCGAAAATTTCGTTAAAACGTTAATTTCGTTGGAACGTTTTTGTTTTTTAGCATTGCAATTGGTTTGCCAGGCTCCCAAAACCCTCCAATTGCCTCACATCTTGCAAGTGAGCGTTTACAAATAATATTCCATTACAAAATGTGGTGGTAATAGAAGAATGCAGTTTATCGACCCTCATTTTGTACGGTTATGGGAGCGGTGCCTAGCACTCCAGGAGAGCGTGCAGTCAGGAAAGCAACTGCAGTTCGGAAAGCAACCACTGGCACCTACGGTAGCCATAATGCTGTCTTCCAACTTCAAAATCGTCGAAAGCGAACTCTGCGAAATTTCATACCGCATTTACACGAATGTAGGTCAACCCATTTTTCAATTTTTGAAAATCCGAAGTGGGGGGGGGGGGGGATCGACTTACAATTGAACCAAAGCATTCCGCCGCCAACAAAAACGAAACAATCGCGATATCAAGAACACCTCGGCTTGTTACGAGTTCAGCCGCTGTACCTGTAGCACTGCGCCATTCTGAGCGCTCATTTTACAAGTTCTTTTTTTTATTTGCACAAACAAGTATTATTGATAGCGATTCGCAAATTAGCTTGAATGTACGGCAATGAACAGCGCACATTGCACCTGACTCCATGGGGGTGGTGGCACTTCTTGTAAGAGCCACTCCGGAGGCTGCTGGAACCACAGGAACAGCCTCACGCCTCACTCGCAAGTCGTTTGATCAGCCACTCAGTCGCAAGTCGTTTGATCGAGTGTCGATATCATGCTGGAGTGCCAACTACGTTTCTTTGCACTGACATGCGTGATCCGGGCAGTTTAGGTTATTGGTGTTCGCTTATGGCCATTCTTCATCCAGAAGCAAACAACAACTGCGCTGGTGGATGCAAGTTCGACACGTCGGAGTGGGTTGTGCTCCAGTGGAGTCTGCAATGGCGCAGGATCTTAACTGTGACGGCAAACTAAGAGGCTTCCGTCGGCCAAAGTCTGCATAGGTGGAGATGCCTTCCGGAGTTGGAGGTCAGGCTTGCAACGTATGCCGCAAAAGTGCGCAATCGGTACCCATGACGTGCAACGCGACCACCAAGCACATGCGAAAGATGAAGTTGATGCTGTCATTTGGGAAGTGCAAGATTTTGTTGGACGACGCCGACGCCGAGCTTTGTGGAAAAGATAATGACCGCACATTTCTATGCTTAGTTTTTGACGATAAGGTTTGTTTCTGTTAAACATTTTTTTTTCCTCGCGAAGGACGGTGATATGTGTATGTGCAATTTCCAAAGACTTCATTAAACTGAAACTGCGGCGCAAAAGTACTTCGCTAAATCGAGATAAAATACATTGTATTCAATGAAAGCAAGATAGAGAGACAAAACAAATATTGTTAAATTGCAAATTTCGTTAGATCGGGGTTCGTTAAATTGAAGTTCAACTGTAGTCCATAACCAACTACATTTCTTGAACAGACATGCCTCGCATATGTCGTGGCTTTGAAAAAGTTCTAAGCACTCAGCAGTAGCTGAAGGTGTGGCTACTCTGTTTCTGTCAACTTCCTAGTGAATGTGATGAACCAACACGCCCAAATGGTCTCTTTGAAGGCAGAACATAAACACAACAAATCTCAAGTGCCATAAGCTAAAATGAATGCGACAGAAAGAGAACATTAGCTTAACCAACTCAGTAAAAATATGCACATAAACAGGAAAGACAGACACCATCTGTTCACGAAGTTTAAATGGCAAAGCACTGTGCCCACCTCCACGTCTTCATCCGAAGGGTCTTGCTTGTACCACATGGACATTGTGTTTCTTGCAACTCTTTGAAACACACTTAGTGACATCGTCCGTCCCTGTTGCAAACAAGCAGAGCAGTTAATTGCATCAGTGAACCAGAGGTTGTCTTCCTCAATTTTTTCACATCTATGAAAATAAACTGAACTGCACTGAGCTTTCTCTTGAGGGCCAACAATGAATGAGAAGGAGTCTGAATCCAATGACAACAGCTGCTGCCACAACATAATGAGAAAGTCGTTTTCTGAATGACAATAAATTAGAGTGTTTCATATGTAATGACTTCCAGCTTGCTTGTTTTTTCTTAAATTTGTGTTCACCCAAATGCATTCAGATCATATTTATACTGATGGATGGAAGTTGGTGACAGGACAAAACATTTGTTCAAAGTTTGGAAATCCACGAAACGTTCTATGGATGTCAATGGGATTAAAGCGCCGTTCACATATATGCGACCGAGTACGACCGAGAGAGACCAGACCGGTTTTAAGCCTCTTGCGATCTCTTAGGACCAGCTCCGCTGCAGCGCATCCGGTCCTAAGAGATCACGAGAGGCTTAAAAACCGGTCTGGTCTCTCTCGGTCATACTCGGTCGCAAGAGTGTGAACGGGCCCTTAGCCTCCGATATCAAATCACAAAACCAGCCATATAAAATTTTGTTCTAAATGGAATCATTTATCTGTATAGCACAAATGAGACGGAAACAAGTCTAACCTACTACATTCAATAATTCTCAAATTATCCCCAAAAGTTCAAACTTGTAACCATCCCAGACAATTTCTCAACATCTCCAAAGGCTTCAGAAATGCCAGATTTTTCAGAACATACAACTTTTGTCAAACTGGCCTATAATTAAAAAATTACAGCACTCCTTTGCCCCCCCCCCCCTCAAAACACACACACACACATTCTAGATGTAGTTAGTTTGGTAGGTGAACATCAGTCATGCAAAAACTACCTTTGTACATTATCAGCCATGCAATCTACCCGGTTGGTAATCTCTTCATAGACCATTAGGTACTGTTACAGTGACTAATATACAAAACACATTACTGTGTGGATTACGCTCAGTATGTGTCCCAAACTCAAAAATTGTATTTTTCGTTGTAACTGCCTTGCGTATGTGTCCTCGGTCGGTCCATGCTTTCCGCCGTGTCATGCCTTGAAACGAGGAACATTTGCCAAAAGGCCTCGAAACCTTTATACATGAAAAAAAAAGTAGAAAGAAAGCCTTTTCAGTCAATGGCAGCTTAAATTGAGAACTACAAAATGGTTTCCAAGTTTTTCAAAATACTCTAGAAATGGGGCTCAACACTACCCTATTATTAACTATGTAGAAAAGGATAGTTCTTTAGCATAAAGTTAGATAGTACCACAAAAACAAATTAATTTATATTCTATTAACTTTATTACACTTGTCTAGGCACCGTGCTTTATGAAAGTTGTTGCACATGCATGCACAAAACAAATGTTTCAATGAATGTGTAAAACAAGACATAAGACAAACATAACATCATCATTAATTTATATCAGGAGCTTTTCAGGTGAAATAAGATCTATAATAAAGTTTAATCAAGATAAATTTGCAACAATTTACTCCAACCAAATGTGCAAAAGGCATGCACCTCATCTTAGAATATATAAAAAAAAAAACAGTGACTGCAAGTTTAAAGGGGCCCTGCAATCATATTTAAGCGTCTACCTTTTTGCGGTTTCCACATCTCTTGGGGTTCGGGCAAGCCAGCGGGCATGGAGAGAGTAACTAAATATCAGAGCGTCATATTTTAACCGGACGACGCGGAAGCCACCTCCACCTACGGGGGGCGACCTGTGGTGTCGAAAGCGCGCGATATGCTACGTTTTTGGTCCTAGCCTTACTACTGGTCAGAGCTGCTAAAAGCTTTTTTTTTTTTTTAGTCGAAATACAAAATATAAGTGGCGCGAACCGTTTCAATCATTTATAAAAGTAGTTTTTGTTCAGTATTTTGGATCAGAAAAGAAACAAATGCAGTTTATAAGTACGAGAACAAGAAATGACCCGTCGACGTACCCGCCACCAAGAGGTGGAAAAGGCGGCGCATACTAGAAAGGGCTAGTGGGATCACGCACCGACGAACGCCGAGCGTAAAAGGTTTCGGATGTACGCGGCGGCGCTGCGGTCGAGGATCCGACCGGTTTTGAGCATTTTGAAGGCCTTCGGCCGCTTCCGCGAGCAGGTTTGGCAATATGGCAGCTTGAAGTGGCTCCCGTTCTGACTGATCTTTACCCCGTGTTCGCTGTCGTTTGTGGTCAATAAAGTGTCATGCTGAATTAGTGTTTAATCGCACACCAAATGCAATGCGAGCCGCCCTGGCTGCCCACTTCATCCAGCCTATCCAGAACACGCTTTAGTGGCGCCCTCTCGAGCCGTCGACACGGAGTGCGGCAGCCGTGAGCGCTCGCTGTGCTCACTACCCCTCCTCTAGTTCACGGCCACACAAGCGACCAATGACGTCATGAAGGAGATTACTTTTTGCTTGTTTTTGTAATTTTAATTTGCCTATTACTTTTAAAATAAAGCGAAATTCGAGAAAAGAAAAGTTTAATTAAGTTACTACGTTCAGTGCGCTCAGTTTCGGTGCAAATTAAAAATCAGTAAAAAAGTCCTTGCAGGGCCCCTTTAAGGAATCACTACTTTTCTCTCTACAGAAGCCTACTAACATGCAAGTGGGTAACATGCAAAGCACTTGCAAGCAGAACGGCCTTGCATCTCCTGCTGCAAGACCTGCGAGACCATTTTTAACAAACCTCCACTGGATCTTCCTTATGAACTCCATGATCAACTGAACAGTCTTTTCCAGCACTAAAGACTGGAAAAGACAACTTGTCTACATTGCTAATGACAGGCAACCATTTGCATATCCTACCATCTTCCAGAGGACTGTTTCTGCTGATACACAAGTAAAGCCTGCACCATTTTCAGGTAAAAAAAGAACCATGGCACCCACTTAGTCCGCTTCCAAAATAAGTGCCGGGTGCGTAAAATTTTGCTCTTGACTATTGTTAAGAAGGATTCCCCTGTCAATTGAATCGTGGCAATTCAGTACAGCAGCCAAAGCAAGCAGACAAAAGACAACATCAGCTTGCCTGTTGTCCAAGAGAGGCCTACCTTAGTGACACACTCGTTGCCAAACTCTTCCTCCAGTTCCTCTTCGGCCGAGGCAGCCGAGGCATCATTTTCAGCGGCCAACTGCTGTTCGTGATCAGCCTCCACCTCTTTCTCCACATTTGCTTTCTCCTCAGGTGACAAGAGGTCATATGGAAGCACAAACTTGCAGTATGCATCATCTACTTTGGATACCCTGTCTTGGGCCTGTGGAAAATTGTTTTTTTTTAATCAAGAAAATTGATGCAAACACATTTCAAAGTGTTAAAGTAAAGCAGCTTATCCTTGAGTGGCAGCTTGTGGCAAGAAGACATGCAGAGAAAACATTTCCTTCAGTATGAAGTGAAAAGTACAATAAAATATGTTTCTGAAATATGAGACATTCACTTGGAAACCTTGCTCAATTGTACCTAAAGCAAGACAACACCACAACATTATGTGATGCCGCAAAATCTTTAGACACTTCAACTAAGTATGGGCACCATTTATGTTGCAAATAACTCACGGCTCTGGGAATGTGCATAGCATCGGCGACCCTTTGCCATTTCTTTTTTTCCATCACTTGCTGGATACCACCAAAGCTTTGGACAGTGTGGTACAGGTGAGACAGGTCTAGCTCTATGCCACCAATCTGAAGCAGTTGTCAGGGAGCAAAATTCGGGGATTAAGGTGAACATGGTACCTCAGGGCCACGAAACAACTTTTTAAGGAATAGTTCACAGAGAAACTGTCGCCATTCTCACACTCACCAAAGGTGGCTGATCGTCGGTGATACCCTGCTTCATGAAGCAACGTTTGATACATGCCGTGTGCTTAACGTTGGGCCCCCAACTGAACA
This sequence comes from Ixodes ricinus, assembly GCA_037355805.1. NCBI lineage: Eukaryota > Metazoa > Arthropoda > Arachnida > Ixodida > Ixodidae > Ixodes > Ixodes ricinus. The sequence continues at coordinate 52,766 of JAZHYW010070364.1, read as the reverse complement.
AAGGCAAATGTGCATATTCAGAGAATTAATTGCCATACAGAAAACCAGGGTTACTTTTGAGTAATGCAATGATCAGCTCCCTTGAGACCGCTGCAGAAATCCCCCAGTCCAACAATAAAGTTTGCATGTTTACAAGCTCTGTTTATAGCGCTGATTCCAAATAAACACTAAATATATTAGTGAGAAAGCAAAAACTGCTTGGCTAAAAGAAATGCACAAACATCCTCTATATTATATTGTACTTGAGCTCGGGAGGCACCTGACTTAGCGCAATCAAGAAACCTTGGGTGCTCAAAGAACTTGGGGGATCTCGGGAGCCCACCTTGACAATCCCTTGAATCGGTAATCATCACATCCAGCAACATTACTCTCAGTGGACACAAGGAAAGGTTCGACGGGCACAAAAAGACTGAAGGCTTAAAAATAAATGTCAAGATAATACAAACAAGAAAATGTAATCTTCCATGTTTGCAGAGTTTAGAAAATAATCAATAAAACCAATCAGGCAAAGGCTTTTTGAAAGGGATGGAGCGTTACACTCACCGAGAGAACATTTGGTGGATGAACTGATTATGTGCAGTGAACCGCATCTCATCGAAGACCTTGCACTCCGGCTGCACAAAGAATAACAATGTCTGGTGAGACATTGTTTCTCAAAAGCAGGTGTCAAAGTTACAGCTAATTTCAAAGAAATAAAGCTATTTCAATCATTACCGTACACCAAGAAAGTACACTTGTCATGCCGAAAGGTCAAGGGTCACAGATGTACATTTGCGGACGATATGATAAGGCCCAAGCTAGCACATGGCTTCAAAGACGTCCAGTGCTATGCAGCAGAAGAAAGCAGAGTTATCATCAAGGATATTGTGTGAACGAGCAGCATTTCAGCGGCTGCTCAATTTCTGTCTTTACTCCCCAATTGGTCGGCAAACTATCGCTGGATTCACGGCGATATTAGTAGAGCTCGGTGAAATAAAATAATAACCGGATATCGTCATACATCCAACAAACTTATATCAAGTGCCAGAAAACTGATCGCTCAACCTGTCATATTGGTGGTTATAGACACGCTTGATTTTGCCTTTTGTTGTGGAACACCTCTACATTCAGCGCTGGAATCAGCAGCAACTCAGTTACAGCTAGAGCCCTGCATATCCGCGGATAACTGCAGTAAACTGGCGGATGTGGATAAAAATTAGACAGATTTTGGCGGATTGCGGATTGGATGCGGATGTCAGGGGCTGCGGATCCGGATATCCGCAGATCCGGATCTAAATTTTTGCCTGGTGGCATTCAGTTCGTGGACTGACGTTTCATCGACAGATCGTTTCGTCGACATGCGACGTTTAATCGAAAAGCTTCGCGTGTTCATTTTATCGAAAAACCAGAGACGTTTCTTCGCACACAACCCTGTTATTTTCGTAACAAATGTTTTGTATGCTTAGAGTCCTAGCCAAAAAAGTCTGGTAGTTCATGTTCATGCCCATACGAGAGAAACTAAATAAGCAATACAGCATCAAACACTTCCTTGTTGACAACTTCAAGATAGCAAAAGTATAGCAATAACGAAGAGGAAAGTGAAATTCCAGTTGGTCCCATAATTAATGGAGGCGCATACGGCCAAGCACTCACCTGAAATGAAGAAGGCAGGATAATTCTGCAGATGCCGAACTTCTCAGCCTCCGCCCTGATTTTGCTGATGTAGCCGATGGGATCCTTTATTTCCTCTGCAGTTGGTCTGTAAGTAGGGGCAACCACGAGGCAAGCTGCATCTCTCTCTCCTGGAAACTTCTTGCTGTGCAGTGGTGTCAGCTTCACTTTCTTGAGGTCTTCAAGAGGTCCCCGAGCCTTCCGGGAACTCCCTTGCCTTTCGGCGCAAGCGACGACGGAGCAGGGGGCTCACTTTTGGCACTTGGTTTTCGAAACACCGAAACATTGCGTCTGCAGTTGAGCGAATGAGGGCTCTCTGTCTGGGTGCTGACCGACGTCTCTTCAGGCAATGCATAGTCGTCGGAGCTGTTCAAACTTGCAAACGAGTCTGAAAGGAGGTCGACATCGCTCGTGTTTGTGCCGACGGTCGCCTTGCTTGGAACTTCCTCCCGCTTGATCAGATTCAGCCCTGCTTCCAACGACGTTGATGTGCCTTCACGAGATCCCAGCAGCATTGCCCCAGCTGCAGTTACGTTTTCATCAAAAGCGCCCGAGAACTCGCTGGTCATGAGGCTTCTGATCTCCTGCGCGCTTCCAAAACTGAGACGGCACGACATCACCTGAGAAATCTCGCCAGCAAGAGCATCGAATACTTCTACACCTTCCGACATAGAGTCTAGGTCATGAAGGTCGGCTGGCGGATCTAGAGGATCGCCGGCGGCATCGGCAATGGTCTCCGAGAGGGAAGACGGCGACGGCTCGGAGAAACGTGCAGAGACCAGCTCAGTTTTCACCAAGTTTACTTTGCTGTTCTCCGCTTTCAACTTTCTCCTATTGATGCTGGCTTTTCGTTTAGCATCCACTAGGCCTATAGGGGCCAAGGAAGCTTTTCTCCTGGATGCGATGTGTGTCTTGGGAATGATGGGAGTCTTGGGAGAAGTCCCTTCCACCTTCTTTCGTACGTTCAACTTTTCCAGCAGGCTTGCACGGTTAGCAAAGTTAATCAACGGTTCATCGTCACTATCTGAAAATGATGCTTCCTGTAACGCAGCAAGCCCAGTCCCCTTGCTGCTCAAGGAAACCAGTTTTCGTTTTGGTGGAACGTCCTTTGTAGCATTGTCAGTCGACGCCGAATAAGCCCTTCTAGTACACCGTCTCGCACTGCTGCTAGAAGTAAGGGCGGTCTCGGATCTTCGTCGGACATCCAATGGCCTCCTTGTCAGAGGAAGCTTTTCAGAAACCTTTAAGCCTGGTCTACTTCTTGTCCTCTTTTCTTTCTGCTCCATGGCTGCTTTCTTTGAGTCCAACCTCGTCGATACGCAGGGCCCTTTTAAAGATGGATTCCGAAGGCCAACTCCTTTGTTAGGCGACAGCCTCAATGCCTGTCTCCTCTCTACCAGAGTTTGAGTCTTTTGTGCCTCTTTCTTCAAGCTTGTACTTCTGAAGCGACCCGAGCCGCGCTTCGTTTTTGTTGGTAATGCCAGAACCAGCGGATACTCCTTGACAGGGCCTAGGCTTCGGGTTTCCCTCCTGAAGACTGCAGCTAGCGAGTTTCTACCAACTTTCCTTGGTGCGACGTGGCCCTTGGCAGTGCTGAGGAGCTTCTTGGCAATCTGTGCCGACTTCGACTGCTGCTTCTTGGCTGGCGGCAGCATCTGGACTTTTGCTCTTCCGGGACCCTGCCGTCTTCCAAGAGACTTCCCAGGAGCCTTTTCCACAGTTGTCTTACCGAAAAACACAAAGTTTCTTGTTTGCGGTGACAGTGGGGAGACGTCCCTCTCGCTATCCGAGTCGTAGTCGACTATTGGCGGGACCAACTTTGCCTTCCTGACATGTGGCGTGATCCCACCCCTGGCCAAAGAACCACGTGTCGTCACACCCGAAGAGTATGCCCTCACGGAAGCTGCCAACCTGGGTGAGAGTCGTGTCAGCCGGACACTCAGTTGCTTTTTCAGGACTATCTTCTCCTTGCAGAATTCGTCTTCCCTCGTGTCCGACGGTCTCTTTGGAATGACACTGCTGCTCTTGGTAGCATCGCAGATAGATTTTGCGGATGGTTTCGCTGGCTCACGAACGGTTCGCGACCTCAGCACATGACCTCCTCCACTTGGCTGAGCTGCTTTTTGGAATAATCTTTGTTTTTTGTATTTGGCTTTCAGAGCTGCCAAGCTAACGTTGCGCCTCGAAGCCAGCTTTGGTGCAGTGCTGCCCTTTTTCATGTCCTTGAGCCTGTTTGGCATCCGAGTGCTCTTGGCAGTCTTTTCAAGAGCGATCTTCTTTTTGTCAGTTTTCTATGCAGAGAAGAAGGTGCGCATAATAGAATAATTAATCATTAGTGTCAAATTGACGGTATCTGCTACCCCTCCCAAGATAATGTTTACTTTTGAAACCCATCTCTATCTACAAACACAAACGTGATGAAGCAAATCAAGCTACATGTTTTTCACGTTGCAAACCAGACGTAAGAGGATATAGAGCAATTATACCCAGCTCAAATTAAATAAAAATAAGAAGTTTAGAAAAGTTTGCGATAACAATATATAGGTGATTCATGAAACATCAGTCAAACCTTCCTGCAAAAACTAGGTATAATACAGAAAATGTTTGACCACATGGTGGTCTCAACCAAAGGGCCTATTTAGGGAGGTGTATTTTTGAATAATTAATCTTTTAATTATTCCATGATAAAGGCAGTTTTCATTAGAAACTTCCTGCACATAATTGAAAACCACTAAGTCAATCCCCTTTATGAAGACGCAAAGAATTTCATGGCTTCCCGAGAAGAAAGAAAAAAAAAAAACGTGCAATTTGGACACGTTTTGAGGTTTCAGTTTGCTCAAGGCCTCGTGGCCAAAAACAGCAACTATAGTCCGTTACAACTCAAGAAGGTAGGGCGAGGGAAAGGAAGGCCGGGGAGGAGGAAGCAAACAGAACGCTGGAGAGAGGAGGAGGTTTCTACCCTCTTCCCTCCAGTGTTCTGTCTACTTCCCCTCTCTGGCCTTCCTTTCCTTGCCCTACCTTCTCGAGCTGCAACGGACTGCAACAACCGTTGCCTCGCCTGCCCAATAGGAGGAAGGCAATGCACAGCAGAGCCAACGAGTTGCCGCTTTGGTCACGGGGACGCAGGGCCGCCGACGTAAAGGTGAGCTCCGATAGCAATCCAAAACAATGCAATGTATTCATATTGGGCGTTTCGAGGGAACTCATTACACTCGTGGCCACCGAGGTGATAACCAGCTGGGTGCAAACGTGTGTTCTCCCAGTTTCAATATATGCAAGGGACAGCTCACCTGCTTCACAGCCCTCCCTGCACAAGGCTCATTAGTGGAACGAGGCTCTTCAGCAGAGTCGCTCCTGGGACACCGCTGGCCGGACCGTTGCGATCGTTGCATCGACGACCGTGTGTCGGTCGAACTGCTCATTGTCGAGCTCCCGTTGGCACCCTTGCTCGTCTCTCTGGTGTCGCAGGCAGGGGGGCCAGGCGGGAGTCGCCGTCGGGGCTGCTGCTTCGCTCGGACGAGGTGCCCGAACAACCGGCTCCACCCATGAAGTCCAGAGACGGAGGAAGCGCTGAAGTGCCTGCAAGCATGGAGGTAGGAAGCTTCTGGAGGCCATAGAACGCCACCAGAGGTGAAGCCAGAAGCGTGGAGGGACACGCCCCCCAATGCCGACTAAAACCAAGAGACGCTATTGGACGACTCGGAGCCAACAGCTGTTTTCAGGACCCCGAGGGTGACACGGACACCAGAAAATGTACAAAAGTGAACGAGCGACACGTCCACCACTTTAAACAAAATATTTATTGTGGCTCCTGCTTGTCGCGATGGGTTACATCCGATCGGTGTGTTCAACACAGTCTTTAAACTTTCTCGTTAGCCCAATACCGTCGGGCACTGATTGACGGGCTGCTTGCAGGCAGAGAGTTAGGAAGCTTCTAGAGGCGACATGAGGCAACCAGAAGTGGTTTCATGTTGCCTTTAGAAGCCTTTATGAATACATGGTGGATGTACGCAATAAGTCACACCAAAGTTTCAGGGCGGAGGTTGCCCAGACAAGCAATGCTAAAACACTGTTGAAGGCAGCAGAACTGCTTTGAAATGTGATTAGGGTCAAAAGAGTGCATAAGAACTGGAAGGTAGCCTTCAGTGCTTTATGAAGCCACCATACCCGAGATCTGAAGCAATCCAACCTTCGTGCATCCAGAATGTAGAAATAAAAATTAGTTTTAAGTTCTTTCATTTAGTCATTTCTTGTCAAGCTGACTCACCTGAATAGCTCCGTCAGTCTCAAAATATTACCGAGGCAAGTTGCGCACCAACCATCTCACCAAAAAAGCAAATAAAAAGGATGTCCCTCCAAAACTGACCTCTCAGGCAGAGGAACGTCAAGAAGTCTTCAGTCTTGGGTCGCCTCTTGCAAGGGAGCAGCGTGGACGGGGGTCCGACAGGCTCCCTCACTTCCCTGATCGTTGGAATCATCTTCACTGGCGTTGGCATTGGACTGCTTGGGTTTGAGCCTTGTGCAAACTTTCGCTGTGCATGAACCTTGATCCTAAGCAAAAGGAGGAGCAAACAAATTTAAAAAAAAAAGGCTCGTGTACCTGTGCCTTGCATTCTTATGCCCCGTGAACCTTGAGTGGGCTATGCCCAAAATGTACCCCACTGTGGTACCGAGAGGTCCCCCAAACCAGACTGACAGAATCTGAGTGCAGCAACACAATATTTTCCAATGGTTGTGTTGCTGCACAACCAGTAGAAAATTAAGCCGGAGGGCAACCAAGTCTTCATTACCAAAACAATGGGTGCATGTTGTGAATGATGATGCACATTTTATATGCTCAGTGATGTGATTGGTCCGAGTCATTCTCAAACACTTTTTGGAGCAGCTACAAATCCATTTTGTACCAGAAAAATAAATTTTTTGGAGCATAAGCATACACTTAATTTTCATTCCTACCAGTGAATATTATATGTTAGGATACATGTGTTGGCCTATCCATCAAGACTTTGCCTTCACTTCTGTGCAACCTTCTGTGAGCATCAATTGCATAACAGGTTTGGTTCCCTCAAACACAGAACTAGTTGTTTAGTTGCATGTAGAATACCAGGTATGACAACAATATGCTGAGTGACAAAGGACAGTATGAACTGCTGTGAATGCTTATTTAGGGGAAACCAAATTATATTCCATAGACGTAATGTTCGAACAGAATATTATTAAGCATCCAAATTGATGTCTCACCGAAGTCCTAAAGGTGCAATTATACATTCAGATAAAAGCAATGCTTTTGTTACTTGACTATCAACATCAATTACATTCTATATCTAGAACATCATAACAAACAATCGGCATGTGAACAATAAATAAGCCTTAGAAACAATCCAGTCAAACTCATTAAGGTTATTCCTTAGTTTCCATCCTCCGTTTCCACCACACCGCTTGATTTTCCCTTAAAGAACCCCGAAAAGGAAAAAAATGTTTTTTTAAAAATAGTCTAGTTGGAACACGCAACAAATAATAAATTTTACGCACAAAAAAAGTTTTTAAAACAATATTGATGGCAAGAGATTTATTTGAAATTGTGCGCGCAAAGTCCATGACGTCATGGGTCATTCCGGAATGACCATCTCGGTTGTGAAGGCGAAGCCAATCCACCTCTCCTCCACGCGCCCGAAATGCCGAGAGAGAAAACAGGTGGAAAGGAGGTGACTGCCGACTAAATTGTGTCTCGCGCCGTCAATATTATTCTAAAAAATCTTTTTTCGCATAAAATTTATTTTTTGACACACGTGTCCCTATTAGACTGTTAAAAAAAAAAATTCTTTTCTTCTTTTCAGGTTTTTTTTAAGCTAGCGGCTGAGCTGTGGTAAAGCAAGACGTGCTGGATCGCAGTGGCTACTCCAAGGACGTTGGATCTGTGCAGTCCACCAGTGCCAGGTGAGAAGTGCACTAAATGAAGCCAAAGGGACCTTGAACGACGAGAAATATTGCAAAGCCTCCAAGTCATGTCAGTATTCAATACAACAGTCAATTCATATAGTACTGTGCGACACTATTAGCGCAAACAGGACTTAGGAGCTTTTCTGTGTTCTGCTAAAACATACTAAAAACCGAGAGCAAATCTTGACATCTTGGTTGTTGTGGATGTGCACTTACACCCCACTAGTACTTTGGATGAAAGCCCTTTAATCTAAAAAGAAAATAAAATAGAAAAAAAAAACAGCCACCACTTGCTTATCATTCCACTAAAAATAGCAGAGAGGGAAATGTCCCCTCCCCTCTCATCACGGCACGTCGTCTGCTCTGTAAACTGGGCAGTACCCAATGTCCGGCTGGTGCGCAAACACGGTTGAAAATCACATTATTTCGGCAATATCAGCTGCAAAAATGTGAATTTAGATGTGCAAGTTATCGTACATTGTTATACAGAATAAAAAGACTAACCAAGCACAATCCTGCAGTCATCTGCCATGCAAGTAAAAAAAAATAAAAGTGAGTACAACCCTGTAAGCACTGTGGTCAGTCTGTCGTATCCGGCGAAAAGTGAATGCAGTTGCAGTAGCTTTTTGCAAGGTAAAAGTTCACACCGATTTAGGCCTTTAGCGACTACTATGTGAAAAAAGTCAAGTTAAGGAACCACGAATTTGCACAGAATTAATTGCCTGATGACCTTGGATCTGAAGACCTAAGAGGGCTAACATAATAACGGATGTTTGCAATGGTCTATTTGTAACCAAAAAACTTTTTGTTATGTTTACGTGCATACTCCATTTCACGATAACTTGGCGAACTGTGGAGGCTGCGGCTCCCCTGACCCAATAAGAGCATCGGAGCAAGGCACATGACAACACCCCATGGTCGAGGACACAGAGGCCTCGTTACCGCCACAGCAAAAGCGCCGTCCGCGACAAAAAGTAGTTCTAGGCTTCTTTTTCTCTTAGTAGTGTTACGGTCAGACTCCCCTGACCGCAACACGACACTGAAGACGAAGACATGGCACTTTTCAACGATACTTAATGCGGACCAACACTTTCCTGAGAACAATGTGGCTTTTGAACAATGTTTAAATGATCGGAGCCGTGTAATTGACCGCTTCCGCTTGAAACATCACCCTGGCATTAGAACCCACCACGGATTCTAGGGTAAATTGAGCGTATGGTAATCTCATGAACTGTTTCCGAGGAGCTCGCTACTCTAGCGAACAGCAGTAATGCGGTGGACGTTACGAATCCGAAGTTGGTTCGTTTAGCAGCAGACGACAGCCGGTTCCTCCAGGTCTCGCATTTGACGTAGTGACACAAACGCTCCCGTGACGTAGTGTCACACGCCTCGCTTCGATGTTCCTATTGGGCTGCGGGAGGCGTAGCCTCCACAGTTCACCAAGTTATCGTGAAACAGAGTAAAGTGGTACTTGGGAAGCGACTAATGGGTGCACAATTGGCTTCAATGCAGTTGTTTATTGTTACTCATAAAAAATAAAAGCAAAGCAGCTAACTTCGACGTGATGGCACTTCCTTGGCTAAAAAAATTCTATAACATTCGGCTGGGTAAAGAAAACTGCTCTGGGTTTTAACCCAGAGCAGTTTTCTTACTCCGGGCTTTACCTGGAGTAAGAAAATTTTTATGTTTGCATGGCGTACCACAAAAACAAAGCAAGAAACTCAGTATCGTACGATCCAAATTCTGTTTTCTGCTAATGCAATAAACGTAGCAGTTCAGGGTAGAACTGCCGGTGGACGTCATTGCAATTGAAGCAACCAAAAGAAGAAACGCTAGCTGATCATTTACTGAAATAAGTCAAAGCACAACAGACTGACCCTGGAGTATTCATAAATGTTCTAGAAACACAAACCACTTCATAGCAGCAGCAGGGAGCAAGCATTATTCGGTACAGCCAACGTGCAGCCATGGGTACTGCCCAACATGGAGAACGACCGGTCTGTCATTTGCTCTCGGAATGGGGCACGTGCCCACTCCCTCTTTTATATCGCCAAATCGTTTTGTAATGCCTGGATGTGACAAAATGGCACCGCTCTGAGAGCAGTGAGTGGAATGGTCCATACATCGTTTGAATCAATAATCAAAGGTTTAGAAAATTTTGACACAAAAGGCTGTGTCATCTGTTCGTCTTACATGTCCCTCTTTCGTTATCGTAATTTAGACACCATACTGCTCAAACATCCACACTACCACAATAATTCAGCTGTGAGGCAGGGCATGAGTCATTCATTTGAGAAGTGAAGAACAGAAATGAACTCTTGGAACAATGTTGGTAAAAAGTCCTTGCATTCTGATGAAATAAAGCTCAATATAATGGGCTGAATATTCAGGCACAGTTTAGTGTAAATAGTGAAGCAATCACATCACTACCCCTCAAGTGCTCACTAAATTTTGAAAAAGCCTTCATTGGGCGCGTTGAATCCGTGCTCCGGAGCGCAAGAGTTTGGCGCTCCTTTCACTAAACGGACAGGAGTGCCACTGGAGACTGACACTCGAACGCGCTCTTCGTGCACCGAGAATTTCTCGGAGCGCGAGTGACTTCTTCGCGCTCCGTGACGTCCATAAACAAACAAGATGGCTGCGCTGCTGTTGGGACCGTCGAGACGAAAGGCGTAGCCGGACCGCTGCCCCTTTTCAGTTGATTAGTGCTTAATCCAGCAGGTAAAAACGATTTGATTTGAAAGCCAAGACAGCAATTAGCGTTCCGAAAAGGTTTGTTCGTGCATCTCGCCTAAAAAAGAAATTCATCTATCAAACAGTAGCGTGCGGATAGCACAGCGACAGAAAAGTTGTCGAGATGAGGAGACATTCGGACCGCTCTGTCCCTTTTATAATGCTTAGCCCAGCGAATAAAGATACTTCGATTTGAAAACCGAAACATCATTGAGCCTTGAGGAAAAGGTTTGCTCGTGCGTCTTGACTGATAACGAATTGATCTATCGAAAGAGCGTGCCGATAGCTCGGCGACAGAAAAGTTGTGATGAAAAGACAGTCAGACCGCTGCCCCATTTAGAATGCTTAGCCGAGCCGCAGCGAATAAAGATACTTAGATTGGAAAGTCGAAAGACCAGTTAGCGTTGCGGGAAAGGTTTGTTCATGCATACCGCCTAAAAACGAATTGACGTGCTATCGAACGACGGTGTGCCGGTATCGGCGTAGCTTCCGTCTCGCTGCGAGACGGAACCGACGGAACCAGGGAATCTCTGCCAAATTTGAGGGTTTCCTCTGCGTCGACGAGCGGGTTCAAGAATGTTGTCTTTAATTTAACGCAGTGTCTAGCGTTACGTCCGACAAAACCCGAAATAAAAACTAAAGTTACGTCCAACGTAACTTTACGCCAAGGTTTTGAGATACACCTGACGTAGCCCAATATCAAGATTAAAGTTACGTCCGACGGAACTCAAAAAAAAAATTAAGGTTACGCCCGACGTAACTTTAATATTTATTTAGAGTTCCGTGGGATGTAACTTTAATTTACATATTGGGTTACGTCGGACGTAACTGGAATCCTTACGTAAAGTTACGTCGGACGTAACTTTAATTTTTATTTCGGGTTCCGTCGGACGTAACGCTAGACACTGCGTTAATTTAAATCGGAACAGCATGCATGGTCAATAAATAGATCGGCCAAGGCAACCTTCCACTCCCCATATGTGCACGAAGCGAATCTTCAAACCTTTCAGGAATATCAAAACGTCCGTAGAAACTTCATAACGTCACCGTCTCTTTTGCTTTAGACTCTGCCGCTCCACACGGGCCTAATTATTTATCTTCAAAATATTTTCGGCTTCTGCCACCCGTATCCACAGTCGGAAGGAGCTCGTGTGGCCCGTCGATAGTTTCTGGCCGTGTTGGCCGCGTTCCAAAACTTACTCGATCGAACTCTAGGGTAAAGGTGGTTATCGAAAACCTACCCGCGTCCAGCGTTTCTCTATTTTTGTTGTCACGTGACATAATCCGCCAGGATAACTCGGATCCAGTCGAGTAGGTTTGGAACGCAGCCTCGGTGTGTCGCGCTCCTGTACGTATGCGCCGTTTAGTTGCTGCGTTGGTTGCTGCACTCGGAATATGAAACTCGGAGCGTCGGAGTAGGAGTAAAGGAGCACCGACTTAACGCGCTTATTCATAGCACTGATGGCAAGCTTTTCCTTCACAAAGGCTTCAGTGTGGACCTACTAGGTGACGATAGGTTATATACACCCTGGATTGGTGCATATGCTAGAAATGCATATAATTAACAAGCTCACAAAAGCAATTTGTTAAGACAAGCGCTCTAATAATACCAGTGAACAGATTTGCTGTCATATTGAAGAATGCTTACCTCTTTGATTCAGCATCACTAGTTTTTTTGGAGATGGAAGAACTTGATACTGTCTTTGGCGTCTGTTCTCGGCTGTCCTCCGACACATTCTCATCCAGAAGGCGCACTTTCTTGGTCTCGTTGAGGGAGGCATAGAGGGCCTTTTTGAGCTGCTTTTCTTCCATCCAGTGCAGACCATTACTGGAACCCTGAAACAGCAGTACAACAGCTTCAGAGCAGAGTGGACACCCTCAAAACTGCCCTCATAAATGCTCCTGCTGAAGTATTGATCCCAATTCCAAGGGACAGCAGACCCACCAATCACACACGGACAGAAAATGCATGCCGCAGGCTGGGATGTTTTACTTGTAGCTTGCTCATACATGAGTAGAATCTTAAATGCTGTGAACTGCTAACAATGAGCGAAGCACAACTCACACACACACACAAAAATAAAAAAAACGCAGCATGGGATTACAACAAAAACGCGGATAGAGCGACAAAATAAAAGTGAGAATGAAGCAGCTGTCTACTAATGATCGAGTGTCTATTTGTTTCCCTGTTTTTCTTTTCCGTGGTTTGGACTGCTCCAACCTGCCCGTCAGGGAAAACTTGCGACTGCTGGGTAAGCTACCTCGCGATATCGGCAGACACAGAACTCGCAGTTTTACGCGATACGATGCTTTCTCGTTTTGCGGGACACAATGCTTTCCTGTCGAGTCTTGCGACAAATCAAACCGGATAAAATCTGTGTCGAAACGACGAATGCCGACAAACCTGAGCGGGGACAAGTGTGTCAGGAGGGCAGACAGAGCTCGGCGCTGCGCGCTCCCAAAAAAGAACAAATTAATTATCTAATAACTAAACAAAAATAAAAAAGGCATTCAAGACATGAATCTTAAATCCACACTTAAGCTAAAAAACGCATACGCGTAAGAAAAAGAAGAGGTATAACAAAAAGAAAACGTGCAACGTCGCCGTGGGACAAGCCTGAGCCGTGCGCGAACAAAAGCTTGCCTGGAGAATCTGCCGCTAAATACTCCCGGTTGATTCGATAGCACAAAAATCTCACGAATCCATTTCAGGCTTATGTTATGCACAACAGACGTTCACACAATAACATACCCTAAATGCAATAAAGTGAAAAAAAAAAGAAAAAAAAAAGAGGCAACTTACCAAGCCTTTGGCGGAAGCATTCCGCTTCGGACGCTGAGACGCACTTGAATACTCAGATAGCTGTCGTTCCTTAAATGCAGACTTCATGGCAGCTACAGCAGAATTCACCTCATATTTGTTTTCCCCTGCAACAGACGCTAGATCATTTGGTCATGATCTAAACAACTCGGGCACACGTTGCCACAGTCAACGAACACATCACCAGTGTTTATGAAAACCATCGAACAAAACAAAAACACGCCATTCGGCGTTCACGCGTCCACATTCACTGCCTGCCTTCGTAATGTGCTTTGGCGTCTGCAGAAAGAATGCATTGGCTGTCTCTTCCGGCTGTCGAGTCCAAACCTGAAGCTTTCCGCAAGCCCTCAGGTGCACACAACGGTTCTTCACATGCACACAACACCAGAACAAAACAATTAACTTTCGCGACAAGACGCGTGATAGTTTGCAGACGAGGGGGCTTGCATTCAGCCGCTTAAAGTTTTTACCCTCTCCCAAAAAAAGGAAACCGCCAAATTACAATATAAAAATCACAGCATAAAGTGCCGCAATGTAGCTTTGCGTAATAAAGTTTAAATGTTTTATTTGTGGTATAATATATTCGAGCGACACTACGCGAAAATAAGTTCGAAATTCAAAGTACGCAATCACTTCTTGGCTGACTTCCGCAAAAGGGCTTGGGCGGCCGGCAAGGTTTTGTTTAAAAATGGCGGTGCTCTCGAGAACGTTTTTGTGGTGGTTGAGTAGTTTCTGCATAGTTTCTCAAATTTATAGCGAAACTCCGCACAAAGATAGCTTCACTGAAGAACTATTTATAAAACCGCTTTCTAGTGGCCACGTTTACAATTACTTTCTGTTCACGACGAGGTGGAAGATTGAAAGCGACAAGGAAACATGTACGGTACCCGTTTCTTACCTCGCAGCGAGTTGATCCCCCGTTTCCAACCTCGCAGCGAGTTGATCCCCTATCAGTCCGCGAAAACGCTATCGATACACATTTCAGATGCTCAGTTTGTTTACTGGGTTGTTGAGCTATTTTCAGACAGTACTGTTTTCTTTTCGCAGTCCAGCATTTCCGTCTATTTCCACTTTCGCTGGGCGAGATCGTCAGCCAGAAACACGTCCAAGAACTGCACTTGGCCCTCACGCAAGGCCGATGGCAACACCAGAAATGGGGATATCCTTTCCAAGAAGCACCGCCTGGGGCACATCTCTGGGCCTGGTTCAATGACGATGTATCGAGGTACGCACGTAGGCTCTGGCGCACAACGCTAGTTGCGAAGAACAACGTCGTCGGTCGCAAATAATCACCTTTCAGTTCGAGGGGAAAAAAATAAAAAACAAACGCCGCCCTGTCAGTAAAAAAAATAAGTGGCTTTTGCTGGCAGCTAAGCATTAGTCACAAGTCATTATAACACCCAGTCGTTAGCATTATTGTAAGCAGGGGAATTCCACTTGTACTAACCGAAACTTCATCTTCTCTTCGAGCTCGGTACTTCAGAAAACCTCATGAAGGGCAACAGACATTTTTCTAAGGAGCCTTAGCTTCTTCAGTTCCTACAAGAAGCAGAGTCCTAGAGGTTGGCTGCCGTTCCAAAAGGAGCTAAGTCCCAATAAAACATTTGTTGCCTCTTTCCGCATTGAGGACTTCTCGGACGTCTACCGTACCCAGTTTGTTTTGTTAGAAAGTAATGGCTGTGCACTTTTTTTTTTCTTTCTCCATAGTGTCGACAGTGCATGGAAGGACCTGACCCACTCACTTTCTGGTCAGCTCTGTGCTTCTCTCAACTTCATTGATGACACTGTGACGGTGTCACCGAAGAGGTCATTTCGGCCCCAGGGATGGGTCAGGTCGCACAATGAATCCCTCCTGCGCTATGCAGCGTTGCCTCGAGAGTCTGTCTGCACTGAAAACCTCACACCCTGGAAAAAGTTCTTGCCCTGCGGTAGCAAAGTGAGTCGACTATGCAATCCTTGTGATATGCAGTGTTAATTATGGCTATTAGCTACAGTCTTTTTTTCTTTTTCTTTTTGCTACTTCTGAGTTTTACAATCCCTTTGTGTTGAACTGCTGGCAAGCCAGGCCAAGTGGATTATTCTCCACAAATAGATATCCTTGATTTGTTTGTTTTGTTAAGAGGTGGGATAGTTGGCATGGAAAATAGGTAGATGAGGAAAGAGAATAATGGCTTTATAAACACTCTTTTTGTAAAAACGAGCATGTGACTGTGAAGTGTTTACTCTGAGCGCTACACTCGCTATTAACTTTTTCGTGCTGCGTTGTTGGGGTTAGCATAGCCGCGGTGCTGCAGCCCCACATTGCTGTGGGAGCATGTGGCTTTGTCTTGCTTCTCATTTGCATGCACTCTCATAAAAAGGACACTGCAAAATGAAGTCTTTGACAGCATTAGAGCCCTGTGAAAGCTACGCTACTAATCTGGACAATGTACCATAATAAAGTTGTAGCCATTTATTAGTCCAAGTAAAAAAAATAGTTTTTTTCTGGTCTTTTTAAATGAAGTTGTATTGAAGGCAACATTGAATTTATATGACTGGATGGCATAATTGTGGATTGAAGTATATATATTCAGTAGATCATCTCTTCATAAGTAGTTTACTCGTGAGTTTCAACCATTTTAATTATGTTGAGTAATATCAACAGACATTACTTAGGTGAATCTGTGGAATGAAGCTGAGTGTATAAAGGTACATGTTTTCTAAGTGTTTATATGATACACATTCCTGAGCACAGTTTTTATGTATTGCCTCCTGTTTTGTCCTTCAGCATGATGTGCACCCTTTGCTCTCTTTGTGTTTCTACAGGTGGGCCTTGCTACCTTACTTCATGCCTTGCAATTATTCACTGCCAACTACATGTCCATAGCGCTAGATCTCAAGACTGTTTGTGAGGTAAGCTGTGGTGCAAAAAAGAAAGGCAGTTTGAGAACTGTTAGTGTAAAATAAGATTCTTAGAAAAAAATGTTTTTGCAGAATGAAGAGTGCAAGGATGCTATACTCGAGCTTCAGATGTCAGTCTCGCTTGTCTTTGATACAGTGGTCTCCCAGAATGGCTATCAAAGTAGGACCGTTTTGCTTTTCTTCAATCATTTCATTGTATTGGTGTGCCATTAAAGGGGCAGTAAAGGCAATTTTGTGATCACCTGTTCTTGGTCATAACTGATTCTACGGGACCTAAGCATCCTAAAAATTTGAAAATTACAATCACGCGACACCGATTGGAGAGAGGCGGCTTGTGTTTGGCCAACGAGCGCCCATCGTCACCACGCTGACACCGCTGGTAGGGTGTGCCCCACCTTTCCTGTGCTCACAAGGGGGTGTGTCCCGACCTTTCATCACGGTTTTAATAGGGAGATCGGCGTAGCGTGATTGTAATTTTTAGGATGTTTAGGTCTCGTAGAATCAGTTATGACCAAAAACAGACAATTGCAGAATCCTTTTTAATACCCCTTTAATATGAAAGTTTAATTCAATTATGTGTATCCTGAAAGCTGTTATGTTTAGTTGCGTAGGCATATCTAGATCTTGTAAGTAGAACCTATCATTTTAACTATTGTGCCAACAATGTAAAGGGGCACTAAAGAGATTGGCACATTTTTCGTTGACCAAGCTGTGTTCTATTTGGTACCCGTTCCCTTGTTGTGCGATATCCTGGATGTCGGCATGTTCATTGACCCCAAGTACAGTTTGAGACTGCATTTGTGTTGGTTCCAGAAAACATTAGAGGAAATCTTGTCTGCTTCCACAGAATCTGCCATCCACCTTTTTTTGTAAAAAGAACTGGCACTACCTACTGGAAAAACGGGTTCGAGGGTTTCTAGGATGAAACAACGAGTATCATTTGGAAGGAAAGGGAGCAGGCTTCTTTGAACGCACTTGAGGGCAAAAGATGAACCACAAGGGGCACAAAAGGGATGTTGGTAGAGCTCAACCTAAGTCACTGCAGCTCAGTGGAGCCAACAGGCTCTAGCTTCCTTGCTCGAGGGAGTGCCCTCGCTCGCTTGAGCATATGCACACATATAATCATGCCCATACCTCCTGAACCGGTGATTTCTGAAAATGGTGGATTGTAACGTGTCCTATTGTTCTACTTTTTTCTCTTTTTTTTATTGTTATGGGTTTTATTATTATAAGTGTGCATGTCATTTGGCACATTTCTGGATTGTCAAGTAAGGGTATTTGAGTAAATGCTTCTTTCTTTAGGCTGGTCTTTGAGCAAGCTTTTCGGATCTGGTCTCATCACAACCTGTCCACTGGCATCCATGAGCACCATCTACGTTGAAACTTCCAATAATGGGGTGAGTGACCTGGTTTGTTGCAGAACTCTTCAAATTGCTGTAACAGCTTCAGAAAGGATAACTTCCATCAGTGCATGCCTTGAATATTTAGTTCTCGAGTTTTAACCACCATGTTCACCAAGTTTTGGGTACTGTGTTAAACTTGCCATAAGGTGTTTACCGCTTTACAAAATAATTGGCTCTCATTGAACTGTGGAAACCTTGGTGATAATATTTAAATCACCTCTCCAAGACCCCTAGTTCTACCAAATGCGCTAGTCAGAAAAAGGGAAACTTGATGCACATTTTTATTGTGTGTGTTTGTGTGTGTGTGTATGTTGCAGAGTGTGGGAGTGTTTAAGCTTGCACCAGAACCAGTACAGTTTGTCTCTACGGGTGCGGGCACCACCAAACGTACATTTGCCCTGTACGATGTCAAGCACCATGTTCGAGCTGGACGCTTCAACCTGGCAGCAAACTATGAGAAGCCTCACATCTATTGGATTGTTCCGGAGCCAGCTCTGTATGCCAGTCGTTACATTCAAGGTGAGTTGCATTCTTTCACTGGGGAAGCAGACTGGCAACATAGTTTGCTGGTTGAAATAAAAGAACCAAGGCATATTCAAGAACTAATTTGTAGGATTCACCCCAAAGCTGAAAGCATATTTATATATCAAATCTACTAAACCAAGTGATCTAATCCTATGCTAAAGGAAGAAAACTATCTTTTTATCAAACACACTGCAATTTCTTTTTTTATTCTTCTTTTTTTGCAAATGACTGATGTTGTTTTTTAGAAATTTATTTTGTCTTTTGTGGTGCTTATTATGTTCTGAACAGCACCCTAATAAATGGTGTCAGCATACAGGTGCCTCTCACAAACTGCTGAGGGTTTTCTTACAAAAAGGGGAAAGGTTGGAGACATCTCGTGTGTAAGGGTCGTGCCTTTCCTTGTAGGTTATGGACTGGAGAGAGGAGGCATTGTCAACAGGATTCACAACAATGACCCTAAGAAAGCCATTCGAGTTGTCTTTCTTGACATTGTCCCATGGTTTCTAAGAGTCTACGTGCACACACTGAAAGTTTCCTCTGAGGGCAAGCTGATCACACCAGGTATGCTTTGCATCCCTCTTTTCCTTCAACACAAATGGTCTAGTATGCAAAGCTGCATTAATTTGTGAGATGTCGTTAAGCTGTGCGGTCGGCTGCACTCAAATACATTATAGTGCCATGCTGATGTTTGGGATAACTTCAGGGTCTTAACAGATCCCACGTGATACGATCCACGTGATACGTTTATAGGGAACATTTGGCCATGATTTCCCTAACTTCAAATATCTCTCACTTTTCGTAGGTTAGTTTATGTGGAACAAGATCTGCTGAAAGCTGCAAATAAATATAGCACTGAAGTTGTTCTCCCAAGTTTCACTGGAAACCAAAATTATCCCATACTTTGCACAGTTGTGTAGGTTCCACTGTACGACTCGCTTTAAACAGTGATGGTGATACATGCTGCAGTCACCTACAGTTTAAAGTTTGGTCTATCATTTTTTGTTCGTATTGGCTCTCAGTCCATATGGCTATAGTAGTGTGCTTTTGTGTCATTTAAATGCAAGTATGGGCTGGATGTATTGTTGGGTCTTTGATCTATCTATCTGTTCCATGCTGCATTTTAATTTGATATGCACTGGTGACATGTTGTATAGTATTTTAGGAGGCAAAAGCAACAGATGCCATCTTGCCTGTGAAAGTAAAGCCTTTAGAGATGGGGACTGTGGTTTATCTTCACAGAGCATGTGTATTACAAGCCTGGGAGGGACCGGGAACAGTCACATCACCTTGAGCTGACACTGGTGCTGCCCCCTGCTTCGGAGACTGTGCTGTCGTACGACTTTGAGCGGGCTTTTCTCAAGTGGACTGAGTATCCCCCAGATGCCAATCACGGATTCTACGTAGGATCGGCAGTGTTGAGTGCGTCCCTGAGTGCTCCTGTTGCAAACTACAGTGGTGACATATCTCTCTGTCCAACGCTCAGACACTGGTAAGTGTGTAGTGCTGTATATGTAGTTGACAGAGATGTGTGGTTTTGTGCAGTGTTGTCTTCATATTCCATGCAGTCACCCATCTATTCTTATGGGTAAACGTTAGCTTTTTGGTGAAGGTATACAAATCTATTCACTGGAGAGATCTGAAATTGAGAGCCTGACCTTGTGTTGAGAAAACATAGTTCTGTAATTACTGTGCAAGGTATAGCCAAATGGCTTATAATTGGTTGTACAGGTGTGGTGTAGATACAGTGTTGTGCCCGTTACCGAAAAAAAGTAACGAAATAGCGTTACTCGTTAGTTTGGTAAAAAATAACACGTTATTGAGCTACGTTACATTTTTACAAACGTAACGATATACCGTTACCGTTGCTTTTAAAAAATAACGAACGTTACATTTACGTTACTTTTGTGTTCGAGTGCATATGTTTGGCAGAGATGTGTTCGCTTACAAACATGCCTTCGGTCTCGTGAGAGAGAAAACTTTCACGAGACCAATCGAAAGTCAATCGGGTTTCATAAACTACAGCATGCGAACGGGGACTGCTGGAACACAACCAGCCAACCAACATCCCCTCATCTTTACGTCGGTTTTAGTAACAGTCCGGTTCATACTACTACCAGAGGCTGATTTACTTCACTATGTGGAACAGGAGACCGGTTACCAGCACACTGGTTATAATCACTTGCTGCCTCTTACCAGCAATAGCTCTTAATTTTTCTGCGAAAAACAAAAAGGTTCTGTGTTTGTAAGTTTTTTCCAGGTTTAAAACTTTTTTTGTTTTATTTTATTATGACCTTAGTGAAGTAACGACTAATCAAGCGAAAGATTCTTCTGTGTACAAAAGTGGGTCAGGAACTTTCAGGCAGCGAGGGGGAGAGCGAGAATAAAAAATTCCACAAAGGGTGTCTTATTTTTTTTTTTGTACTTAGTGAAACGAGAAAATTGCTGTGAGTCGCTAAGGGTGCAGGTCTCCTGGAATTGAGGATCACATTCACATAAAAGAGAGACGAACGTTGCATTTAATTGCATTATAATAAAAACACATTCACATACCTGATATATTTCGGCATGAACCGCAATAAGACATGCTCGCGTCTGTCCTTAATTTTTTTTTATAGTTGTCCACTGTTTTAAACGGATATCTCTCCCCCCCCCCCCCTTCCGCTGTCCACCTCTGCTGCACAAAGCAGAGGGGGAAGAGGAGGGAGGGGAGGGGAGGGAGCTGTAACGCAGTCGTTCGTTCAAACCTTGCAAATGCTGACACTATGAAAAAAAAAAAAAAAATGACGAACGGAATTATACTTCGTCTCACTAAACCGCGCAGGACAGCCAAAGCTACAGGGGAGAGAGTGTATCGCGACCTGTACAAGAGGAGGGAGAGGAGGAACTGGGAATCCCAGCCCTTCTAGTTCCGTTCCTTCTTTCCCTCCTCTTGAACAGGTTGGCATACGCTCTCTCCTTGTAGCTTTGGCTGTCCTGCGCGGTTTTAGTGAGACGGAGTATAGCTGGTAGTTGAAGGTTTTTTTTCGCCTTCGAGAAGCGAGATAGTGTCGCTTCTTAACAAATGTCTCTTTTGGTCAGAAAGGCTTTTTCTTTTTTTTAAAGTTTACTGTGACGGATGCTGGTTCCGTGCAGCGATAAGCTTGTGCAGGATTTTGAGATGGATGGGTGAATAGAAGGACTGATAAGTGGAAAACCCATTGTTTTAGAAAATCGAAGGTTCAGAAGTCTTAGCAGCAAGATACGGCATTGCCTGGGCATTGCGTGCTCGAGCGCAAGTAGTTGCCTCTCGAGCAGAGAAGCTAGATCCTCCATTGAGCTTAGTGACCTAAATTTAGTTCCCCTAACGTCTCCAGTTGCCTGCACAAGATTGCTATTCTAAACGTTAGATCAGGCGTCGTGACCTTTTCCAAATACCCAATGTATTTCACCAGTTTTGGTCAAAAGTAACGAGTAACGAGTAACGTAATTCGATAGCCGATACCTTAAAAAGTAACGAAAATACTTTACTCGTTAGTCATTCAGAATACTAACGAGTACGTTACTGCGTTAGCGAAAAATGTAACGCGTTACCAGTAACGTCGTTATTAGTAACGCGTTACCTCCAACACTGTGTAGATAGGAATATTTCTGCCCATCAATGCTTCTCATTCACCGTTTGTTTTGCCGAAATTCAAGTCACTCAGGATCTTTGAGACGTAGCTCAACTTCATTAGAATTAAAGCTAAGAAGCTGAATCGCTTATACAAAAAAAAAATACTGTATTAGGAGCTGCCTTCTATAGCTTTTTGTCTGCTGAATTGGGTACCATACTAAAATCAAACAGAATTGGAAAAAGAAAATGCTTTTATTTTAAAAAAGAGAAAAGGGAAATAATTGTTGCAGGGTATGTGGCGAACCTCTCTACTGCCTATTATCTGTCAAAGGCATTGCAATGTTGTCATCTGCATCCCCGAGCCAGCTGAAAGGCGAGCGAGGGTCACCTGACACTGCCAATGACGTTACTTTCGCTAATTATCCTTCTTCCTCCTCTGCACCCGATGGGCAGAAGCAGGTGGAGCATCAGTGAAATTTTAATTTGCGATTATATGTCAATTTACTAATAACATAAAGAAAAAAATATAAAAAAAACTTTACGCACATTATTGTTAAGGTGCCTAGATCGAGATTCTGACAGCTTTTTCAAGCCTGAAAACTGCTTTAGCTTTTCTTTAATTTAGAGAGTAGTGCAATTGCAGATAGTCTTGGCAATATGAATTCCTCAGCAAATTCAATGCTAGCCAAACTGAAGGCAAGCAATGCAAGACCCTACATATTCTTTAATATCATAATCTTTTCTTTTTTTAATGTTTTTCTATGTGATCACTTTAGTCAAATTTGGGGGTTTTACGTGCCAAACCAACGACGGGCATCTGGCACGCCCCAGCGGAGGACTGAGAATAATTTATGACCACCTGGGGATTTTTGACGTGCAACCGAAAGCTCGGTTACACACGGCACCTTCTCTGCAATAAGCCTGTGTCAGATTGCGGGCACCTCGGCAGGGATTCGAACCCGCCACCTGGGGATCCGTAGGCCAGCGCTTTGCCTCGGAGCCACCTAGGCGGCTATGATCACCTTAGTCTTGATTGCTTTCTCAATGTTATATGCAATGATACCTTTTCTTCTGTTTTCAGCATCACTGGAGGAACTGCTTCGGCACCCTTTGGGCATGAAGGCAATTTGAAACCGCATTGGTTTGTGAGAATTTACACGGAGACTCTTCTGGTGTCCCTGCCCACCCCAGACTTCAGCATGCCTTACAACGTCATCTGCCTTGCCTGTACTGTGGTTGCTCTAGCATTTGGGCCAATCCACAACATGGCAACGAACATGTACGTATAGACAGTCCTGAGGGCAGACTGTGTGTAAGACAGTCAGTATTGCCTGAAATACTGAAGTGGCCTGCAGAGTATGCGAGATGCGATTACGTTTGAAGCATTTAAGGGTGGTTCATTGAGAAAACCCTGGTCTTTCCAGGAGAAAATCAGTCCACTTGCAGATGGATTATGGAACTTATCCTAGTTGGATCCAGCTGGAAGTGAGACAATCCAGCTGGATCCAGCTGGATTGTCTCATTTCCAGCTGGATCCAACTGGGATAAGTTCCAGAATCCATCTGCGAATGGACTGATTTTCTCCTGGGTTCATATGGGGCCTTCTAATCAGTCCTGGAATAACTCTCAATGTCACTTGCTCTCACTTGGTCCATCTCACCTGCTCCTTCTCAAGAGTGAGGGCACTTGATGGGAGGTCCTTGAATTTGACCTACTTGCCCGTGAAAAAAAGTTTGAGAGGGGAAAGTCCTACTTTGCAACTGTAGGTGCTACTTTCTCACACCCATGCATTTGATAGCACTGCATGTGATGTGGAGTATGGTGACTGTACCCATAGGCACACATTGACAAGTACTGGGGAAGATGATTAAGGTTTCGTGTTTCTGGTATTTAGCGATAAATCCTGAAAAGTAACCCCCCGAGCCGGTTTTGTCAAAATCAAAGAGAACCGCAAAACCCCAAATTGGAGCTGTCCTTGAGAGGGACACTGACTATGTATTTATGCTCGCCAAGGTTTTTATTTGTTCAAGTTCAAGTTCATTACCCTCTAGGGCATTCTCATGGAATGCATCATATGAGGAGGAAACAAGAATTTTTAGCAGCGATAACAACATACTAAATAGGTTAATAAATTAATTTCACGTACACATAAATAATACAAAACCATACGAAGGAAAACTATACACAGGGATCGGTAGCATTGGTAATTAACACTAATATAATGAGTCAAATATAGTGTTCGCTAATCAAGTCAGTAGAATTAAACATTTCTTGCGAAATACAGAAAGATCTTGCTCTAACAATATCGTCAGTGAGGGAGTTCTAGTTTGTAATAGAAAGCGCAAGTGGGGAAAATTTGAATCTATTAGTGCGACCGAAAATTGGCTCAATCTTCAGAGAATGATCATGACATAGGGAAATGTTTGAGGAAGGCTTGCAGTACATCAGTATG
This sequence comes from Ixodes ricinus, assembly GCA_037355805.1. Classification (NCBI taxonomy): domain Eukaryota; kingdom Metazoa; phylum Arthropoda; class Arachnida; order Ixodida; family Ixodidae; genus Ixodes; species Ixodes ricinus. The sequence continues at coordinate 28,749 of JAZHYW010070364.1, read as the reverse complement.
AAAGATGGCATATTATAATATATTAATGAAAAAGAGGAAGACAAGATAGTTAGCGATGTACATCGAGGGAAGTGTACATGACATATGAGAGCCCAACTACCCAGAACACAATTTGTAGCTCAAAATTTGTTTTCTTTCCGCCCGAAAACCGCCCATCAAGAACTGGCTGATTTGAGTTGCACTCACTCTCTTCTTCGTGGTCATGTGCCGTTTTCTATGGTTTAGACACAACCACCAAAGATAATCAAAATCTTGGGTCATTGAAGGCACACACTCAGTACCAAAAATAGACAAAAAATATGATACCTATTCTTTGTGGCTTCTAAAAGACTGTAAATACGTTGATTAAATTAAATAAAAAAGTTGCACAGCCAGGTGACTTCCGGTAACTTTCTCCTGATTAAATTCTTAAAAACAAAGTTGCACAGCCACGTGACTTCTGGTAACTTTCTCCTACTCTATATTTCTTCTTCCTCCCCAGTCCAATTTCTGTTTCGAGCAGTTGCATTTTTTTACTTGATTAAAAATATGTGTGACGCTGTAGCAAAATATATATTGGGTAGTCTTCTGACACCATAATAGATCGCCTGGGCAAAAATAAAAAAAGTTGGGGGGATGTCATTGTCCTTTTAAAGGGCAAGTCCAGTCAAATTTTGTTGTTGAGAAAACAATGCAGTCCTACGTCACATAATCTGAAAAGCCTACACGCACAATATTACGACGCAATTCCGCCTAAAAGATTATTAAACCGGCCAGCGAAGTCGGAGTGGCTCCACGGTCACCAAAATCTGCTCAATTTAGCGGGCGACGCGCAGAGCAGCGCAGTCAACGCCGCTGTGTGGACACAGACAACACTGCGTGGAACGTCCATAACCGGAAGGATAGTTTTGTTTGTACTTTTTGAGTGGCAGAATGCGAGGGCGAGAGAGAAAAAAGGGTGTGGGACGCCGTCCACCGCTTTCGTTGATGACATAGCCGACGTCTCTGTACCACATGATGTCCAGTAGTTGATGAGCAGGGCCAATGTTGCCTGCCGCAGGCAAGCTTTCGGTTTCGCATTGTGGTTTTTGTTTAAACGAGATTTGCAAGGAAACTTTTTTGGAAAATAAATGATAGAGAACCGTTTAGTATTAGTAGTTTTGACATGATAATCATCCGCAATCCCAGAATTTTCGGAATTGACCTGCCCTTTAAATAAGAAAAACTCCGAGCTTGGCGGCAAGAAACCTTTGCCTACATTTTTATTTTGTGTTAACCCGAAACATAGACTGCATTGAACTGTCCTCAAGGCTGCATCTGTTATCGTTATTGGGACGTATTGTAAGTATTCCGGTCACATGCATTTTCCCTGGAGGTTGGGGATGGGGAATCCCACACCCGTGCCCTGTCCTCTTCAACATTAGCCCCAATAAGCGCCAGTCTTTCGTCGGACGCCAAAAACAGATATTGAAAAACACCGAATACGTGAGAGAAAAATTAACCCCGGAAACGCTGAACCCTAAATATGGTCTGCCAAGCTTGACGAGACCTACATTTTTTCATTGGTTAAAAAAGGTGCCTCTGTTGTTTGGGTTAACACTATCCAGTTCAGATTTATTAATTTAAAAGGATTACAGCCTTGCTGATGGTTCTTTTTGTGTCAGAAGGTCAACAATGTTTAGAATTGATATTTTGTCTCCTCTGGCTCGAGAGTAATTGCCAGAAAATAGAGGTGTCTATTACTTTGTTTGCTCGGTGCGATATAAAACTATGCTACCGCTCTAGTGAGCTCTCAATGTACTGTCACATACAATACTCCTTTCTCGTGTATTTGTTGCCATTTTATATTGTGGAACTTCTGGTGAGGGGGAAAACATCGTTTTGCCCGCGTCAGTTAACTGGAAGGTGTTCACATTTTTATCGCGACTGTCAATGCTTCTGGTTTTGCCTCTTATATTTTTTTTACTTGTTCCATGTTGTAATGCTTTGCTTTTCTTCGTCCCCCTTTACTGGATATGGGAACTCAGTGGCTGAGGACGAGGGTAAATGGAAAAGGTCTATACTCACCGGTCCAATGGTCCAAAATAGGGCTGGAACTCAAAGTTGAGGTCACAGTCGTTGAACTATGCAACAAGTCGAGAGAAAATGGGGATTGTAGGGACCACAATCATGGCAAAAAGAGAGATTGAATGTTTTCACTCATATTGTGTGGGTGTGGCTCATCTTGAAGGGCTGCTGCATATATGCCACTTTTAAATGCCAACAGTACTCTTTTCTCATTGGTGATCGCAGGCTAACCCCAGTTGAAATCAAGAAAGAAGGCGGATTACTGTCAAAGCTGAAGTCCAGGGCCCGAGCTATTTTTGGTCGAAAGTCTCAAACAGGAGGCTCAGGTGATACAGAGATCTCTACTGAAGAAAAGAAGGATCAGTAAATGTTTTTTTCTAGTATCACTGACACTTTTATAATGCAAAATAAGCTTGGCAATAAAAATTATTTTGTTTTTATGCGCATGTTTTGATGTTGCATTTTGCAGAGATGTGACACATTAGTGACATTATTCTCATTCAGGTACAAGTGAAAACCAGATAGTGATTACATAATATGTATTTATGCAGGACAAGCACAGGGACAGTAGGAACTTCAGAAAGGATTGAGATAGTGCAATGTCAAGATTGGGTGCGTTAAGTGGAGACTCCACGACTCCGACTCGAGTCACTCCGTCGGAGTCTACACTAAACGGGCTTTTAGAGCACCTCTGGATGCAGTTAGCACCCTCTATGTGAATTTTCGCTTGTTTTCTTTCCTTTTTGCTTTTCTGGGGGACATTGCTAGGTGGCCAGCATGCCGACAAGGCAGAACAGAAGACACTAATCTGACTTCAGCTGCTCAAGCATAAGCTTATGTCGTTGTTGGCTCTTTATAACGCCTGAACTTGGCACTGAAGCGAATGCAACTTCTCATAAGCCCACCGGAATTAAATTGACTATGTATAGGGTGTCTGAAATCACCAGGCTCAATCTAAAATGGACCGTAAACATCGACGCCTGCACGAAGCAATCTAAATTTTTTGTCAAATGTGTATTTCACAGGTCCGTTTAATCTTGTAAAATTACAAAGCGTAGCTCCCTTTTTGTTAAAAATAGGGCCAAAAAACGTGCCAGTATCAACGGCGGGTGGCGACGCAGACGACCGAGTCGAGCAGCAAGGCGTATTTGGCGTCACGTATTGGTAGCCGGCATTACCTGCTTATCGAGACTGCTCGCGACGACCGTGATTTACTAAAATGAAGATAATCGTTTTGTAGTGTACCTTTGGTTTAAAAGTAAATGTCAACAATAAAAGCACAACGTGAAGTTAAAAAAATGGAGTTGCATAACGACGGCGCTCTTGCTGCTGATGGCTTTCGTCTGCATGTCGTCCGCTTTCTGTCACTGGTCTGCAACGTTGTTAGATTAGCTCAGTTACGGAACTGCTCATAGACGCTGCTTGCACGAGCAGTACCCCCTCACTCACCACGGCTCGCCTCCTGTCGTTCGACGTGCCAGATGGCTGCTACAGTAACCGCAGCGTATTCCATGGAATGCATACATTTTGAATCGGATGGCGTCTCAGCTCTGCTCTATGGAACGCACAGTTATGAAACAAAAATCTAGATGGCGCTTCAAACGACGGGAGGCGAACTGAAGTGAGGTGAGGGAGGTACCCCCTCCGCGGAAGTTCCACAGCTGAGGTAATCTAGTAATGTTGCTGGTCGGCTACACCCTCCGACGCTGCTCCCGGTGCCATCTATCAATGCGTGTGCCAAACGCGCCCCGCCGCTCGACTCGGTTGTCTGCGTCGCTGCCCGTCGTTGACCCTGCCAAGTTTTTATTTTTTACAGAAAGGGAACTACGCTTTGTAATTTTACAAGAGAAAACGGACCTGTGAAATACACCTTTGACGAAAAGTTCAGATTGCTTCGTGCAGGTGTTGATTTTTACAGTCCATTTTAGATCGAGCCTGGTAACTTCGGGCACCCTGTATATTGCCAATAAAGGTAACGTCGTGAGCTTTATTTTGCTTAGTCGTCACTCCGAAAAGAACGGAGGGGGGAGGTGGTGTTTCGTCGGGCCCCCCCCCCCTGGGAAATTGAAAACTTTCTGCCTATACTTTATGAGACACACAGTTATGAGAAGAAAATCTAGGTGGCACTTCAAACGACGGGAGGTGGACTGAAGTGAGTGAGTGGGGGTACCCCTTCTGCTGGAGTTACACAACTGAGGTAGTCTATAGTAGCATAACGTTGGACTTTATGTATAGTCCAACGTGGGATGGAGCTCCGGAGTTTGACTCGCGTCACGAGCACCGGAAGTGCACCTGGCATCTTTAGCAAAAGGGGTGACTTGAGTCGTGATTCCGAGTCTCTACTTAACGCACCCGTTTCTGTAAACAAGTTCGAGCAAAAAAGATTTTGCTTTTGATTTCAAGAGGAATATATATATACAGGGCGTTTTTTTAAGCTTAACAGAATTTTTAAAAACAAACCATGAAAGCTAGGTTAATGCGGTCTGCGCAGGTGAGTTATACGGCCAGGGGGACGTAGTATAGAGGACTAATCGTAACCATCAGTCGGCTAATTAGTTAAATTCGTTAATTAACTTTTTAATTAATAAAAATAGACATATAGTTCCAATTAGAAACTTGCTGAGCGTCATCGAAAACCACTAAATCAGTAATTTTTAGAAAGACTTTGAACGCGTGAGAAGCGTAGTAGTGCACTAAAGTTACCGCTCGTGGAGCAGGTACAAGGCTGGGGCTAGATAAGAGACTGAAAAATTGCGCGGGCGTCTTATTGCAACCGCTAGCTTTGTACGTGCTCCACGAGTGCTAACTTTAGTGCGCTACTACGCTTCTCACGCGCTCAAAGTCTTTCTGGAAATTACTCATATAGTGGTTTTCGATGACGCTGAGCAAGTTTCTAATTGAAACTATGTCTATTTTCATCAATTAAAAAGTTCATTAACGAATTTTAACTAATTAGCCGACTGATTGTTACGATTAGCCTCCTATACTATGTCCCCCTGACCGTATAACTCACTTGCGCAGACCGCATTAATCTAGCTTTCATGGTTCTTTAAAAAAATTCTGTTATGCCTAAAAAAGACACCCTGTATATATGTATATATATAGGGTGTTTCAGAGAACGCAGGCCAATTCGCTCCTGCGAAAACTTCTAATTGCAACGAAAAAAGGCGTGTGGCGTTTTGGTCCTGAGCCAGGGGCCCATTTAGGAAAATTATTAAAGTCTGGATAATTAAGTTGTTAATTATTTTTGCGTAATTAACTTTTTTAATATTGTGTTGAAGGGCATGGTTCAAATTAGAAAATTGCTGAGCATCATCAATAATCACAAAATCAACAAATGGCAGAGTGATAGAAGTCACGCGAAGTATTTTACGGCCTTCTGAAAAACCGCACAAATTCGATGGGTTTTTAAGTTTCGGTTTGCTATCGGAGCGCATCTCGGCCCGGCGGCACCGCGCCCCGTGGAGAGATAGTGCAACCAGACTCTGCTGCGTCGCGCGATGACAGCACAGCAGAGGTTGGTTGCACTATCTCTCCACGAGGCGCAGTGCCGCCGGGGCCGAGATGCGCTCCGATAGCAAACCGAAACTTAAAAACCGTCGAATTTGTGCGGGGTTTTAGGAAAGCCGTAAAACGCTCGCGTGACTTCTATCATTCTGTAATTTGTTGATTTTGTGATTTTCGATGATGCTCAGCAATTTTCTTATTTAAACCATGCCCTTAAACACAATATTAAAAACAGTTTATTACGCAAAAATAATTAACAACTTAATTATTCCGGACTTTAATCATTTTCCTAAATGGGCCCCCTGGCCTAGGACCAAAACGCCACAGGCATTTTTTCGTTGCGATGAGTAGTTTTCGCAGGAGCGATTTGGCCTGCGTTCTCTTAAAGGGGCCCTGCAATGGCTTTTTTACTAACTTTTTTATTTGCACCAAACCTGAGCGCACTGAACGTAGTAACTTAATGACACTTTTCTTTTCTCGAATTTCGATTTATTTTAGAAGTTATAGGCAAATTAAAATTACAAAAACAAGCAAAAAATAACCTCCTTCATGACGTCCTTGGTTGCTTGAGTGGCCGTGAACTAGACGAGGGGTGGTGAGCTGAGCGAGCACTCACGGCTGCCGTACTCCGTGTCGACGGCGCGAGAGGGCGCCACTAAAACGTGTTCTGGATAGGCTGTATGTAGCGGGCAGCTAGAGCGGCTCTCGTTGCATTTGCTGCGCGATTAAACACAAATTCGGCATGACACTTCATTGGCCACAAACGACAGCAAACACGGGGTAAAGATCAGTTCAGAATGGGAGCCACTTCGCGCTGCCATACCGCGAAACGGCCAAACCGCAAGACAAAGCTGCTCACCGAAGGCCTTGGGAACGCTCAGAGCCGGCCGGGTCCTTCGGTCCCTACGGCCGCAGCGCCGCCGCGTACATCCGGGACCTTTCCGTGTCGGCGCCTGATCCCACTACTCTTTTCTAGTAGGCGCCGCCTTTTCCACCGATTGGTGGCGGGTATGTCGACAGATCATTTCTTGTTTCCGTACTTTATCAACTGCATTTGTTTCTTTTCTGATCTCAAATACTGAACAAAAACTACTTTTATAAATAATTGAAACGGTTCGCGCCACTTATATTTTGTATTTCGGCTAAAAAGAAGCTTTTAGTGGCTCTGACCAGTAGTAAGCCCAGGACCTAAGACGTCACTTTACGCGCGCTTTCGGTACCGTGGGTCGCCCCCGCCGGTGGAGGAGGTTTCCGCGTCGTCCGGTTAAAATATGACGCACTGATATTTAGTGACTCTCTCCGTGCCCGCTGGCTTGCCCGAACCCCAAGAGACGTGGAAACCGCAAAAAAGGTAGACGCTTAATTATGATTGCAGGGCCCCTTTAAACACCCTGTATATTTTTTGATTTTTAAAGCTTAACAGATTTGTTTGAAAATACCGTGAAAGTTACATTAATGCGGTTTGAGCAGGTGAGTATATCGTAACGATCAGTCAGCGAATTATTTAAAATTCGTTAGTTAACTTTTTAATGATTAAAAATAAACAAATAGTTCCAATTAGAAACTTGCTCAGCGTCATCGAAAACCACTAAATCAACTCTTTTTAGAAGGATATAACGCAGGGGCAGTATATTACGGCGTTCCGTAAAAAACGCTTCGATTTCTTATCGGAGCGGATCTCTGCGCCCGCGATCCCGCTCCCCAGTGGCTGAGACGCGCAACACACGTGCGCCAAACTTCCCTCCATGCTACGAGGGAGGCGAGTGGGTGGCTTCGGGCCGCGACCACCGGGGGCAGGACCGCGGGCGTAAAGATGCGCTCCGATAAGTAAGCGAAATCTAGAAACGCGTCCAAATTGATCGTTTTTACGGAACGCTGTAATATACTGCCCTTGCGTTATATCCTTCTACGAAGAGTTGGTTTAGTGGTTTTCGATGACGCTGAACAAGTTTGTAATTGGAACCATATGTCTATTTTAATTATTTAAAAAGTGAATTAACAAATTTTAAATAATTAGCCGACTGATCTTTACGATTACCCCCTATACTCTGTCCCCCTGGTCGTATAACCCACCTGCACAAACCGCATTAGTGTAGCTTTCACGATATTTTTAAAACAAATCTGTTAGTTTAAAAGAAAGAAGAAGAAAAACTACTTTCCCCCGCCTACTCTGAGGCCTTCAGGCCAGAAGGCGGCATCACAATAAACGTTTTTACAATACAATACAGGGTGTTTCACGAAAGGTGGACAAATTTGATATTGCGAAAACTATGAATCGCATCGCACCAAAAAAAGGCTTGTGTCGTTTTGGTCATAGGCCAAGGGCTTATTAAAGTTCGCGATAATTAAATTGTTAATTATTTTCGCGTAATTATTTTTTATATTAAGTTTAAGCGCATGGTTTCATTTGGAAACTTGCTGAGCATCATCGAAAAACAATGAATAAAAAAATTGGAGTGCGATAGAAGGCACGGGTTACCTTTTACAGCTTTCTGAAAAACAGCACAACTTCGACGGGTTTTCAAGTTTCGGTTTTCAATCGGAGCGCTTCTTGGCATAAGGCCCCTGTCTTGGCACCGATGGCACCGCGCCCCGTGGAAAAAGAGTGCAACCAGCGAGCCTCTGCTGCGTTGCGCGAGGACAGCGAAGCAGATGTTGGTTGCACTATTTCTCCACGGGGCGCGGTACCGTCGATGCCGAGAAACGCTCCGATTACAAACCGAAACTTAAAAACCCGTCGAAGTTGCGCCGTTTTTCAGAAAGCTATAATATATAGATCATTCCTTCAATTGCACTCCGATTTTTTATTTAGTGTTTTTCGATGATGCTCAGCAAGTTTCCAAATAAAACCATGCCCTTAAACTCAATATTTAAAAAAAAAATAATTACGCGAAAATCATTCACAACTTAAATATCCCGGCCTTTAATATTTTTTTCTAAATAGAGGAGGCATGCCTGGCCTAAAACCAAAACGACGCAAGCCTTTCTTCTTTTTTTTTGTGCGATGCGTAGTTTTTGCAATGTCAAATTCGTCTACCGTTTGTGAAACAATATATATATATATATATATATATATATATATATATATATATATATATATATATATATATATATATATATATACGCTATTTAATGGGCATGCGGTACGGAAAAGAGCCCCGAAAGGTCTGTACCAGATCGGCATGCTCGTGACGCATCTTTTGCTGCAAGCACGTGACCCTAACATGTCGCACCGCCGGCCGGGTCGGCTGATCGGCTCGTGCTGCAGCGGTCTTCGAAAACGCGAAACTTTTTTCTTTTTTTTTCTTCTTTTCTATAAAATTTATATAATAGACCGATCTCATTAAGCGTTCCACGCATGCGTGACACCGCCGTAACTGTAGTCCGCGGGAGGAAAGGCGGCAATGCGCGAGACCGCTTGTGCCATCTCGTGCAGACTTTCAGCGGGAATCGTCGCGCGCACATAGAGAGCCTGTGTTCAAACGAAAGCGAGAGAGTGAATATAAAATAAACAGAAAGAGAACACCACCCTGCGCAGTTCGGATGCGCGTGCGTTGAGTCTTCCCTGCCGCGTCTCTGCCACCCGACCCGGCCTGACCGACCGACCCCCCCCCCCCCCCGTCTTTTTCATCGCCCCTCAGCCTCCGTTGCACTAGACCGATCTCACCAGCCAGTTTGACGGCTTGACCAGTTTGACTACGCCGCCGCTGCCGCAATGCATTGAGGCAACTTTAGTCCTTCAGCACGTGCGGCATCTTCGCTGGAGTTCTGCACGTGTAGAGCACGAGACTTCACAAACCCTCTCGTGCACCTCAGCCTGCCTCCTGCGAACTAAAGTAATGGCGGCGTCACGCACGTGCAGCAACGTCCAAGATGGCGGATTATACCCTTTTTCGCGCTAAAAAATCTTATTGTTACTTTATTCTGTTCTTTGCGTAAAATATTCAAGCAACTCCAGGGCTGTTTATAACCGGAGTTAAGTTGAAAAACCACCCGTAGCCCCTAGACCCACCTTGTACGAAAATGTCAGATACAAACCGGAATGAAAAATGCCGGTTCTGTCTGGATCTGAAATTGAGGCACCAGTTTGTATCATGTCTGGAACTGCGCAGTTCCATACGGGATACAAACTGGTGCCCAATTTCAGATCCAGGCGGAACCGGCTGGTTCGAGTAGTCCTGCAGAGCCACTGGTACTGTGCGGTACCAACCGGTGTCCCAGTTTCAGACCCAGGTTGTGCGCCACCGGAATTCCTGCTGCGCTCACCACTGGACTCTACAAGAGTATTTCGCGCGATGCCCTTGGCCTTTACAAGCGAGATCGTCGCGATTTCAGACCCAGGCGGAATAGCCTGGGTCTGAAATCGCGACGATCTCTCGCTTGTAAGGGCATCGCGCGAAATACTTTTGTAGAGTCCAGTGGTGAGCGTAGCGGGAATTCCGGCGGCGCACACGGTCGTCCAGGCAGCGGCGTAGACTTTCCATTTTTCCGGGGGGGGCAGGCTGAGAAGTTCCCCGGGGGGGGGGGGGGTGCTGCGCGTTGTGTTTTCGCCAGAACCGGAGATTGAAGCTAGCGCAAACACGCTGGGATTCCATTTCCCACGTATTTTGTCAATAAAGGCAACGTGGGCGTTATTTTGTTTACATCCTACTACTAGAAGCTCGTTACATGGCACGTAAACAGCGTCTCGGAAATAATAATAATAATAATAATAATAATAATAATGGTTTATTTTCTAGTGCCCACAAACAACATAGCGTTCTATTGTGTAGTGCACAAACATGGGTGAAGTATTATACATTTAAGACAAAATACAAATTATCAAAAACAAACTAACAACAAACACAAGCAAAAAAAAAAAAAGATCAAGGCCCGGGCTCGGAGGGGGCTCTGCCCCCCTGGATCTCACCAGGGGGGCACGAGCCCCGTTGCCCCCCCATAGTCTACGCCTATGCGTCCAGGCGTCACCAAACACGGTGCACAGAACACACACACACAGCACGCACAAGCATAGTATCCAGTGTTGAGCGCATCGGGAAGTTCCAGTGGGCAAGCGGTGTCCGAGTGTTGTCACCAAGCACACCAGCGCCAAGCGCATCCAGATACTGAACCAAGGTGCAATGGGTCGGCAGCTTCATACTATATGAAGATTCAAAGCCGAGGTCAGGTATTTACCCAGTGCAACGATGGGCGCGTCAGTATCCGTGCGCCCGCAGCGTGAACGTCGCCGACGGGCGAGCGCCGGCCGACAGTTCGACGAAAGCGGAAAAACGAAACTCTCGGAGCGTTGCCGCCGACAGCGACAAAGTGAGGCGCGGGCGCGGAGAACGCCTGCTCGCAGCGCCTACGTAGCGGATGCGCCTGTCCCTAACACGTGACCTGCGAGAGACCGCGGGGAAGAGAGCGGGAGTTCCCCGCCGACCGCCAACCCTCCTAGCCCCGCGCCCCCTCCCCCTTTCCTCCAGTCAGGCATGTGAGCCCCCGCTGGCTGGGAGCAGGCCCTACTGGAACCAAGGGGAACGGATCGGAACCACCCATCACCGTGCGGTTCCAGTGCGTTGCGTCTCACTGGATCCGACTGGTTACACCCAGAACCGCGCGGTACCAGATCGGATCCGCGCGGATCTGAACTGTCCACAAGTTTGGAACCGCGCGGCTCCGAACTGGAACCGCTCCGATCTTAAATTTTCGTACGGGACAGCAAAATTTTGCAATTTAACTGCGCCCATAAACACGTAACTAACCCCGGGTGAACAGCTGAACACACAATTACTTGAGGCTCTCTGCGCGTGCCGAAAGACTATAGCTGCTACAGCTCCCTCCCACGATGCATGCCGGCAGCGGCGGCGTAACGAAACTTGCTGGTGAGATAGGTCTATTGCTGTTGGCCTATCAGAAATCTGCAACAGACCGATCTCATCTCACTATACTCCGTTTCACCTTATGTTGTACCGCAGCGAAGGCTAGATGCGCGAGCTCATAGCGTTGGCAGCTGCCGTTGGTGCACGAGAGCTTGTGCCGCCGAGGAGTGCCTTAGAGCAGGGAGCTCGCGCTTGTAGCCTTTCCTGCGGTACAACACAAGGTGAAACAGAGTATAGGCGTTCTACGCACGCGTGACGCCGCCATAACTGTAGTTCATAGGAGGCCATAACTGTAGTTCACGAGACAGCTCGTGCAGCCTCGCGCTCTGCTCGCACAGATCCTCAGTGGGGTTGTCGCTCGTGCAGATCAGACTAGTTCCCACGATGCATGACAGCAGGGATGGCGTAATGAAAGTGGATTTGAGATAATTACTTCGTTATAATATCACCAGTAGTTAATGACAGGGGAGTCTCCGACCCCCACGGATTTCAACGGGGAGTCTAGACATTTGGGGAGTAGACCCAACCGTCGCGCCCATGGCGGCGATGTTGAGAACTAAACCCATGGGTTACAACATGAATTATTTGGGCGTGTTTCTGACGCAGCGTTCGGCTATGTGAGCCGGTGCATGTAATTAGTTTGAAGGCAAACTGCTCATCAAAATACGTCCCACTACACCCCCTGCACGACACTTGTGCCTCTTCCACTGACAATATCCCACGTTATTCCGAAGGGGACATTTACTTATCGGACTTTTTTCTTTGTTTGAAACTTTGGATATAATCAAATCCGAAAAGAGGGACGACTTCTTTCTGATATCCTGTATAAAACGCAGCAGCTTTGCCTAGAATGCTAATTGCGACTAACTGACGGGCACCCCGCCCGCTTTGGAGCAACTGGCCTTCTTCTACGAGCACACCTGCACTGCGGGGAAGATGTACTTTGCAAGCCTGGAGCGGTGCATCGGGCATTCAAAACGTTTTACTGAAACTCCCTGGTATGAAGTTTTAGTTCATTGTTATTTAACGGTTCGAAGTGGCAGCGCGAGTTCCCAATGCCAGCAGTGTTTTACGAAAACGCGATCCTCCTAAAGACCTCAGGTGGCCGAATTGCTCATTTACCACAGAGATACCTCCCGCTGACTAAACCTCCGCACAATACGTTTGATGCTAATGGATGATCGCCTACATATTGGGCACGAGATCGAACTATAGGGGGCGCTTTATCGAGCTTGTTGTCCCTAGAGTTGTCCCCACAGCCCGATGTTTACCAACACAGCATAACAAAGAAATTGAACCTGGCCGAGTACGGTCTGGGCACGAGCGCTTCGCTCTGACCAGTGCTTTGGTCGCACGAGGAGCGGCCTTCGAATCGTCATCTTCGATTTCTCGGATCAAAAACAAACAAGAAAATACAGTTTGTTGTCCCCACAGCTGGAGCGCACCGCTAGAGGCGTGACTGTTCGATCTCCTCCCCAATAGAGGGGCATTCACTGGCCGCCATATTTGAGGTCACTGTTTAGAGCGCGAGCTCAGAACGAGCTCACATTGATAGGCTGTCAAGACCGGCAATCTTGATGGTACGGGGTGCACGTTGCAAAATAACTGTGAAAGATAGCCATCAGCACGTGCTCAGCATTAGCGCACACGGATATGGCCGCCAGTGAATACACCCTATATGATACATGTATACCTTGCGGAACTCCACATAAATGTTTAACACACCCCAGACGGAATCACCCCTGCGCCGCGCGCCGAGGCGCACGTGTTGAGTTGCCCACGTACGATCACAGCAGCGTGCCTCCACTACCGACCACCATAGAAACAAAGCAAAGCACCACCGTTTATTTTTGTTTTTATTTATTAGTTCATATCCGATTCTATAGACGTACGCTTGCTTCTACCGTTCCAGGTGGCAAATGACGGGGTATTCTCAAATCGCCAACAGATTCACGCGACTTTGGACAAACTAAAGAAAGACACACACACAAACGTGCGCGCACACACACACACAACGGGAAAAGGCTGCTCGGAGGATTTTGTGCGTGGATTAACTTTATAATGAGGGGGTTTGCTGTAACGTGATCGCAACGAACTGGCATGTATCAGCACGCGGATCCTGCTCAAGAAATCCGCATGTTCACGGCGGCACTGCGCGATGATGATCGTCATCGTAAGGCACGCGCGCGCCAAATGCGAGCTCGCTTGGTCCTGCGTTGCTGCGATGGAACCCATCTTCGCATCGGACGAGATCCACATCAATGACCATGTTAATGATGTAGCCAGCGTCAGCCACACCATGAACTTGAGCTCCTGGGGAACCGTCCTCGTTGCGAACGCCAGCAAGGCACGGAAGTTAGTGCGCAGGGATGACCTCGCGGCGGCCAAGGTAATTAGCGGTATAGGTCCACGCATCGGGATTGACCGTTGGTACGGGCAGCAGGGTCGGTACACTGACAGCATCGCAGGAATGAAGCCGTTCTTTGTGTCCATCTGTCAAAACTATAGAATTATATTAGATTGTATACGCAATGGTGCTTTTAACACCTGAAGGGGTGCGACAAACAAAATTACACCCTCATCTGCGCAAAAGACCACCGAGCTGGCTATTCCGGTATATTGTGCCCGGAGCTATTAAGGTTTTAGACAAAACACTTGGAAAATACCAGTACAAAACCAAATATGAGGGTGTTTACGACTTTTATGTTTCAAAAGATGAAAGAGGAATCGGTGTGCAGTGGAATTCCTATTCCACTAAAGTCATTGTTTTTCCACCCAGACATGTCACTAAGAATTATGGTTTATATAAAAATTAAGAAGCATGTTAAGGTAGCATTAAGCAAAGAATCAATTGCCAGTCCAAGGAAGTGACCGAGCTGGTGATGATGAGGAAATAAATAGATTCATAAAAAGGGGACACCCAACAACATCAGAGGCAGGGTTGTGTGTGTCCCTCCTTGTTATGTTGTCCAATTCCTCTATCTCGAAACGGTAAGCAGCTATAAATATCTTAACGTTTTTTTCTTTATTTACGAAGTGATGGCAATTTTTAAAGTTCGTGATATAGTAGTTAATTGCACATACAATAGGCAGATATGTTTGGTCTGCGGAGTGAAGTGTAACGTTGTACGGAGACGTCTTAATGGCTTTCAAAAGAAATGTTTAAACTGAGAAAAAGAAAAAAAAGTGACGTTGGAAGGTGACTGATCATGCCAGGGTAAGCAAGCGCCCAAGATCTGCGCAATGAAGTAGGACCTACCCGCAAATAATGCTGAGAAGAAAAGAAAAGTGCCAATTCTGTGTGGTTTTACTTATGCCATTTTTGGGTATTCTCTTATTAAATATTAAGATATGTTTAACCTGCCACAATATTATTATATTAACAGAGCATACAAATATGTGTAAGCAGAAAGTTATGTTTCTTGGGTCTACTGACATTTGCATAGTTTTAAGCTGGAATAGCACTTGCAGCATGCTGTACCGTCAAAGCAAATATAAACATTCATCATCGAAACCACCAGATTAATAGTAGGGAGTGTACAGAAGATTTGCAGGACAATTGTAACAAAAGCGGCTCTGAAATAGTAAGCTAGTCTTTCAATAGGCTTCTAACATTGCTGCGTTCGAAAAGCGGGATCGGTGGCCGAGTGGGCTAGCGCACAAAAAAGTACAGAAACTTTTTTCTTTTCTCAGATTGTTTACGACCACTACATTGGTCGCAGTGTTTAGCGCAATCATGCTCTATCGTATCTTTCTCGGCGCCACGTGTCAGTAATGTTTCGTTGTTTCTCTACGCCGATGATGCACTTATCAGGGTTGAGTTAATCCGGCGCGTTCGGCCGCACGCAGTGCACCAAGCCCAAGCGTTCGTCGTGTTCGTTTTGATGACCCCCAGATCAGCGGCCTCACAAGAATCAGCGGCCCCCGTGCCACTGCGACCCGACCCGCCCCCCACCCCCTTGTGACGCCACGGCCTAATATATTATCGATGCACACTTTGACACCGGGAAGACCTTCGAAAATTTCGGTTGGAGTTTTTTGGAAAACTTCCGAGGCTGATGATATCCCGAACGGTAGGCGCAGAAAGCGGTAACGGCCGAAAGGTATTGCAAACGTGCAAATACTAAGAAAAAAGATAGGAAACGTGCCAATTTTGTGTGGTATATTCTTATTAAATATTAATATATTAACAGGGCATACAATATATATTTGTTGAAAGTTCTATGTTTCTTTGATGTACTGATATTTGGAATAGCACTTGCAGCAAGCTGTACAGTCGAAGCAAATATAAACATCCATCATGGAAATCACTAGACGAATAGCAGGGTATGTACCGTACTTACCCTACTATTGGTATGGTGTACTAGAACTATTGGTGAGGGTGAGGAGTGAATCCCCTCACCGTGGGAAACATAGCAAAACATTACTCAGTCAAATTTGGAGGTTTTGCGTGGTAAACCAACGACGGGCATCTAGCACGCCCCAGCGGAGGACTGATGATTAATTTCTACCACATGGGGATTTTTTGACGTGCAACCGAAAGCTCGGTTTCACGGCACGTTTTGCGCAATAAGCCTCCGTTAAAGGGGCCCTGCAAGGCCTTTTTACTGGTTTTTAATTTGCACCGAACCTGAGCGCACTGAACGTAGTAACTTAGTGAAACTTTTCTTTTCTCGAAATTCGCTTTATTTTAAAAGTTATAGACAAATTAAAATTACAAAAACAAGCAAAAAATAACCTCCCTCATGACGCCCTTGGTTGCTTGCACGGATCTTCATGACAATTGCTGGATCGCGCTTCCCCGCACCGAAATTGAAGCCACCGTCGGCCATCTTACGAGATATGCTCTAGCGCTGTCAAGCCTAGACAGTTACCATGGTTACCGTGTGTAGGTCACGTGAAAACAGAGACAACCGCCGCCTTGACAACGCTTCCGCGGAACCGGTAAGATGGCCGACCGGTGGCTTCAATCGCGCAATGGGCTCGAAGCGGGGAAGCGCGATCCAGCAATTGTCATAGAGATCAGTGGTTGCTTGAGTGGCCGTGAACTAAAGGAGGGGTAGTGGGCTCATTGCGAGCGCTCACGGCTGCCGCACTCCGTGTCGACGGCGCGAGAGGGCGCCACTAAAGCATGTTCTGGATAGGCTGTATGCAGCGGGCAGCCAGAGCGGCTCTCATTGCATTTGATGCGCGATTAAACACTAATTCGGCATGACACTTCATTGGCCATAAACGACAGCAAACACGGGGTAAAGATCAGTTCAGAATGGGAGCCACTTCGCGCTGCCATACCGCGAAACGGCCAAACCGCAAGACAAAGCTTCTCGCCGAAGGCCTTCGGAACGCTCCGAGCCGGTCGGATCCTTTTGTCCATACGACCGCAGCGCCGCCGCGTACATCCGGGACCCGTGTCGGCGCCTGACTCCACTACTCCTTTTGCGCCGCCTTTTCCACCGCTTGGTGGCGGGTATGTCGACGGGTCATTTCTTGTTCCGTACTTTATAAACTGCATTCGTTTCTTTTCTGATCTAAAATACTGAACAAAAACTTTTATAAATAATTGAAACGGTTCGCGCCACTTATATTTTGTATTTGTATTTCGACTAAAAGAAGCTTTTAGCGGCTCTGACCAGTAGTAAGCCCAGGACCAACGACGTCACATTTTGCGCGCTTTCGGTACCGCGGGTCGCCCTCGTCGGTAAAGGAGGTTTCCGCGTCGTCCGGTTAAAATATGACGCACTGATATTTAGTCACTCTCTTCGTGCCCGCTGGCTTGCCCGAACTTCAAGAGACGTGGAAACCGCAAAAAGGTAGACGCTTAAATATGATTGCAGGGCCCCTTTAAATTGAGGGCACCTCGGCCAGGATTCGAACCCGCCACCTGGGGTATGAAACATTACTGACACGTGGCGCTGCCCAACATACGATACACATATACATATACGAGACTTTCGCGGCGATATGGTTGTCTGGCACTAAACGCCGGGAGACTAGAGAGCAATCTTATGTGTTTACGTAAATGCTTGCAGTTTAGTTCTGTCCACTGATCTCAATGACAATTGCTGGATCGTGTTTTGCTCAGCTCCGCGAATGCGGTCACTGGCGGCCATCTTTTTGGTAGAGTTATATCACCTCTAGCCAAGATACAGCTGCTGAAGCCACCTGGCAGCCACCATCATCCATCCATGGCAGACGGCGTTTGGCAGTTGTTGTGGCATGCTGCCATCAAAATAGCGTGGGTGATATTCCGTGATTGATTGAAATTATTTGACGAAACATGTTTTTAAAACCCGGCGTGAACGGTAGCCCGGCTTTGAGGGCCGGGTGAAAGTTTCACGAAATCAGCGCAGCACCGGGGAAAAGCAGCAGAGCACGTCATCGAAAGAAGCATCGAAAGCAGACGGCGGTACGGAGTCTGCTTTCGATGCGACCTGCGCTGTTTTACCCCGGTGCTGCGCTTTCATAGAACTTTCGCCGGGTCCTCAAAGAAGTGGCTACCGTTCACGCCGGGTTTCAAGAATCTGCTTCGTCGAACAACTTCAATCAAGCACAAAATATCACCCACGGTACAGTGTACTAGATCTACGGCTATTTTATGGCAGCCTGCCGCCATTGCGCTGTCCGCCATATTACTATGATGGCTAGAGACGATATAAGTCTACCAAAAGATGGCCGACGGTGGCCGCATTCCGGTCCATAGGTAGAGCTGGTCAAACGCGATCCAGCAATAGTCATTGAGATCAGTGGTTCTGTCTGAACTTCACGTGCAGCTATTGACCTTTATGTACCGAGGGTAATATTTTAAGGGTTACATCCCACTTTCTCAGTTGGAAAGATCAATCTAATTAGTTTCAAGAACCGCAAACACCATTTTTATAACACTTCCTGTACAACCGACATCGACGTCTTCAACTCCAACATTCAAATGTTCAAGCAATCTTTGACTAACATTTAACTATTTTTCTGTGTCCTACACACATCAGCTGTCAATTTTTCAAAATGCGGCACAAATTTTTTGCGCTACATTCATACTTGTATTTCTTGCTCGTTAGTTAGAGTTATTGCACCTTCTTTGTTACACTCTTTGCCAGTTTCATTACCCATACAAATTCTGTAATGACATCATGACAACCCAAAATCCGTTTGTGCATCATTAATCATGCACTATAGCTGTTCATGAGCACGGAAAATTAAGAGATGAATAATAGATAAATGAATATTGAACACACTGCAAAGCTCCATCAACAACCTCAAAGCATCATGCATGGTCAAGCTGATCAGCACATGTTCGGACACTGTTCTTATTCCAGTCGGCTGTACACCATGGCCAATATATGGTGACAACTAGGGTATGGCACTCTGTACCTTCAGTGCCATAAAAAGAATGCTTTGCAAGTTTGATGCATGCACAAAATGACAGAACGCTGCATCTGCTCTGGTGGAGGTATGACATTTGTGAAATGGTCATTAAAAGTACAATGCACCACACACTCCACCATTTACGTTCATAGTACATACGTATGAATCCTGCGAGCCAATTATTGCCAAGATTATGCAACTGTAGAACAACCCTTTCTCCATTGTTCTATTAAGGTCGTCGGCATCTGGCTGGGATGTTTCTTCATAATCTTCCTGGTAGTCGGAATTCCCAACTACATCCAGAAGAAAAGGCGGGAAGCACAGGAGAACAGCGACCGAATTTCGCAAGCCTTGGGACAAAGGCTCTCCATGGACGAGGTGCCAGGCTTGGAATAAGCATGCATCCTTGACACAAGAAAAGTCCCACGTATGAAACAAAATAAATTTATTCATCCAATGAAAGTCTTTCAGGTAACAAGTTTAAATACTCTTCCATTTATATATTTCACGTTTATTGCCGATTAATAGTGCCTGGCACTGGTCAAGCCATCAGATCTAGACATCACTCAGCAAGTGAAGGACGCCCTAGGTGGTTCATTTTGAGAGTGCAGATAGATGTCTGAAACCTTGTCAGTTTACTCTTAAAGTTTGCTATATTAATATGCATTCCAAACGTTTACTACAACTGCTCATTTTGGTGAGCTCAGAGGGGGCATCTCCAACTCGCTTCTCGTAGTCTGTTGCTTGCTTTGTCCAACAATGTAAGAGAGGAGAGAACTTCATCTATGTTGATACACTTAAAATTCCGGCCTTACATTGGCTGAAATGGTAAGGTCAGCTTCATCCGTGAAAATAGACACTGCATGCTCATTTTTTTCTTGAAAAAATGCAATGAAGCCAACTAGCAGGGTGGTTACACCCCACCATAATAGTAGATGTACTAAAAATAAATAAAAACAGCTATATGATAGTCTATGTAAAAAGCGCTGCTAACTTGTGGCGAAAATTTCACGAGGCACAAACATACGAGCGGCAAATGTGCTGTGCTAGCACACCGACCACTGGCACCACTGTCCAACATGAGGATGCCACACTGACCTCCAGTTTGCCGGTCGCGGTAAGCATGTGACCCCACTGGAGATGGTGCCATTGCATTGGGGATGCTAAATAAAAATATGCTGCGCAAAGCTCCTTCTGAAAGGGAGGACGGTGCGGCAGCGACTTCTTTGAAGGGTTGCCGTGGCATCACTACGTCGCTAAATACGCCAGCTCATTAATAGAATGGAAAGTTGGGCAAGTTGGCGAGCGTCCGTCGCTGAAACAGCATAAAGGTCCCAGCTGTTCTCTTTCATTCTCGTTTCTTTTCACGCTGTTTCCACAATAATCTCATTGGCCCCGATGCCACAGAAACAGCGCACGGACTCATTCCTCGGAAAGCAGGGAGATCTCACTGTTTATCGGCATAACCGCATTTGGCTAAAGCGCTGGATATTCTAGTTTTAGCCGGTAGCTGGCATCAGGCAAACGGTGCGCAGTGAGCCGCCATGCTGCTAGTGTGGTTATGGTGCCTGAAACATGCCTCTGATTGCTGCGTTTACGGCATCCTCATTTGTGGTCCCTCAACTTTTGCCTGATGACGTCATCAAAGAGTCACGCTGTTGCCCGGCACCATCCTGCGGTGGTTTGCAGGAATGCTTTAAACAGAAATTCCATCCACAAACACGCAAGGTAACATGCCAGGACAGTGGTGTCAGAAGTGATTTGGTGGCGCTGTTGGCTACTCAGAAAAGTTACGCGTTCACACATCATAATCATTCCACTTTACTCAAACGACTGCTCCTGGGCCCACCGCTAAAACTTCCAGGTAATATTTCACACTCATTTATGAGAGAAAGAAGCTTTCGAAATTGCATGAGGTAGCACTCACCACTAAAATAACATCTTCGACGAAAACTTGATGCTAAATCGAGGCATCTATGTTTTCACTTCACTTTAAAGGGACACTAACACCCCCCCCCCCCCCCAAATTAAAAAAAAAAATATTACTTTGTGATTTAATATGGGGTCGGGAGACTACCCAATCTATATTTTGCTGCACAGTTGCATATATTTTTAATAAAGCCAAAAATCTCAACTGCTCGAAACCGAAACACGAGCACGGAAGCTCATGACCAGAAGTCACGGAACTAAACCCAACCGTGCTTCTTTCTTTTTTTTTCTCTGCTTCCCCAGCGTCTGAAGCAGACGACGACGAACTTGCGTGAACTGTTTGTCGTGCGATTGTTTCGCACTTATATCCCTTCTGCTCGATGTTCTGCACTTGAAAATCTATTGGCCAGTACCATGAACAACAGTTTTGAAGTAGCGGCCCCACGTCTGTCACAACGTTGGTCTGTCGTGCGCCGCCATCGTGTTGTACAGCCCACGGTACATCGCCATATAGAGATTGGCGTGTACATGCACTTCCTGTGATCTGTGCAACCTTTCTTTTGATCACATAATTGCAGCTTCTTGGAGGCCACAAAAATTAGGGTTCATATTCTTTTCCATTTTTAATATTAATCTGTGTCCAAGATAACCCACGACCTTGAATATATTCGGTACACATAGCTTGAACACCACGTGACCACGGAAACGAGAGTGAGCGCGATTGAAACTGGCCAATTCTCAACCGGCTGTTTTCGGGCGGAAAGAGAACAAATTTTGAGCTGCAAATTGTGTTCTGGGAAATTGGGCACTTATAGGTTATGTTCAAATGAAAACCTCGGCGACCATAAATACCCTGTCAGTGTCCCTTTAAGCAGTTGAAATTTGATGCCACACTATTCATTTCTAGTGCAATAGCTTCTGTCAATGTAATGAAGTTGCTGAGTGTTTTAGTGCGAGTTGCATAGACTGTCTAAAACAGTTTGAACAGTATCACATTACGTAGTTGGTTGGTGCGTAGGCTTTTATAGCACAAAGGTAGCTCAAAGCCACGAAGCACTGAAGCATCATACTGGTATACGATGCACAACATCCTCCCGTATGTTCAACAGCTCCACTTCTTTACAATTAAATGTTTCTATCACGAGGCATTACTTTACAGGAAGAAAGCGAGCAACTTGTTTCTTGCATTAAAACCGAAGGCACGTGTCTTGACAAGCTTAGCTTGGTGCAGATACATCATTATCATCTCGTAAGATAAGTTGGTGTTTGGTACCTTCATTGGACAATCTTCATTAAAACACACTTTAAAAAAAAAAAAAATAAAAGAGCAGTTTGGTGTTACGAGTCTTCCCTCTTGTCTTTGTACTTGACGTAGGGTGAGTACACGTCGAATCCAAATGACACCAGGTTGTCGAAGAAGACGCGGTACCTTAGCGGGAGCACATAGAAGTTGAGGAACTGTGCCGGGGGCCAGATGAACCACTCCACCTTGTAGATGGTGCATCCTTTGGCCCAGATCTCGCTCCGCATCTCTGCCCACCCAGAACGTTCCAGAACGCCAACCGTTCCGAAGTAGACCGTCAGATTAATAGGTGAAAACACCACTTGGTCGTAGAGCACCTTCAGAAGGACTGTACGCAGGGATCGTCCGAGCATCCAGCGATCCAGTAGCACATACCTACAGTGGATGTACGATAACTCTAGACAATGCATATAATATATACACAAAACAAAACAAAAATTTATAGTTGACACTGTAGCTGACAAGTGACACTTAAACTCGAATGTTAGTTCAATCCTTAGTTTAGACCAACACAACCCAGAGAAGGAGTGAGGGTTAAAGAAGACAACCCAGGGCCAGTTTGCTCAAAACATTGCCGACTTTATAACCAAGGGTCAGTAACTAATTGCAGTCCCTAGTGGCCCAGGGAAGTACACAGGTGAATGGCTGAATGTGCTGTAGCGACATCTTTTATTAGTGAGCAGAAATTTGCACCACCTACAGTAATTTTATAAACTATTACCAGCATAAAAATGACATATTCCATGAGTCAAATCATTTATCATACTTTTCAATATAAAACCTTGGTTCTAACATTAATAAAATAATTTCATTTAAAAAAAGGGCAAAATAACAACGGAGAAGACGCGCACTAAAAAATCCAACAAAGGCTTAAAAATATTTTTTTGCCGAAGTAGGAAGTGCTCATTTTCCATTCTGCAATAATTATGGTACTTTTTCAGATCTGACAGCGCAGTTTCTCGTCTTTTTGATATCATTAGCATAAATTCTCTCTTTGTGGTCAGTCGATTTCCACTGCTAATTTTTCAAACCAATTCGACTGGCCTGCAGGCCAGCTGCCCGGTTAGCTGATAACTGAATTTTGCTCAGATTTACACGACAGGAGAATAAACGTGACGAGACATTGAGATTGATAAGACCGCATGCACACACAGTTGTTATGATGATGAGATGGCAGTTTCTATTCCGCCTCATAGATGAGTTCAATGAGGATGAACTGGAGCAGTGTTTCCCGTTTGATCAACTGGCAGGATATTACATTTCTTGTCAAGGCAACGCTGCAAGGCTAGGAACAGTCACGTAGCGAACATAGAAAGAGAGTGACAATACTTAATACTCTCTTGAGATGTGTCCCATATTTATGAAGCATTGTGCACGGTCTGTAGTCTTGTTGTGATCAATTAAAATGTGACACATATTGCATTACATAAGCTTTCATATCTACTACATTAATCCTCAGCAAGCTGAATGTCAGCTGCCATGCAGACTGACCTAAACATTTTTGGCGGCGGGATTCATTGTCAGTTATTTTCCTTGACATAAGGGCGGCATTGTAAGGAGTATGGACATCAAATTATCAATCTATTCAAAGCATAAAGGCACCCTGCAGTGGCCAGCTCATCAAACAAAGGGCAGGGGAACTTCAACTGGCATTCCTCTACTGCCAGTCGCACAACCTACAACTCCCCCAGACACTACACAAGTCTTTTTTTTTTTAAGCACAAATGAGAAATAGCCACTCCCATGACATAGCCCTTTTGAGAACCCTTGGTGTCTCCAATGACAGCCTTGAAATTCCATACATGCGGTAATCCTGACACTAGCCAAGCATCACTAAGGCTGGTTCACACATGTTGCAGCACCAATTCAATACCAGGAACAGCTATGATGCGGCGCTGACTTGAACATAGCTTAACGCTGATGCAGCATTGTATCATTAAGAGCGTGAAGTCAGCATTGCATCAGGAAGGTGAGTGCCATTTCCAGCACTGACTAGTAGCAATGAGATAATGCTGTGGTGTATGTGTTAACAGGCCTTTATCCCACTTAATTCTGACTGCACCCCGGCCCCTACTTACACTTATAATTCATACCTACAGTAGCAAAGTCTCTTGAATACAATTACAGCCACCCACCAGTAATGAGAAATCATGCCAGTTGTGAGTCCAGCGGCCCCCATGTGGAATGTCCGGACGCTGCTAACTTGAGCCTGGTGCCCAGACAGAATCTCATAGTGCTGCTGTACAAGGTCTCCAGCGACCCCCATAACCGTCGATATCGTCGCATTGGTGAGCACAAGGTGCCGCCCGAACAGCGCACGACCCACACTGCGGAACAGCTGCAATGCTCCATGTTCCATGAAAGGGATGCCTAAACCTGCGAGGAAGAGGCACCGTCAGCCTATGTGTAATCTAGCCATGTTTTGTCTGCCAACCTGTTCCTATATGGTCCTAAGACTCCTGGCTAAGTATACAAAAGAACAGAACTGGTTTAGTAAACATGCTCCTCAGGCATCAGGCTTGTAAGGAAAGAATAATAGCAACATAAAGAGTATAGCGGCAGTTTTAAGAAGAAGACGGGTACATCCACCATACCAGTGGCGTAGCAAAGTGTTTTTTTTTTTTTTTTGGGAGGGGAGTTGAGTTGGCTGGTATGTCCAAGACTTAGAATAGGGGGGTCGAAACGCATAAGTATATTATATAGGTCGGCTGGATTTTGGGGGTGGGGGCTGAAGCCCCATAAGACCCTCCCCTGGCCCCGCCACGGCGTCATACCATATTTTGTTGATACCGATGATTCAATGACAGTCCATAGAATAATGCTCAAACAATCTGGTACTTACATCAACATTAGTGCATTCTCAAATGTTTCAGTAACGAAGAACACAAGATTTTCTGTAGTCCAACTCAAGTTAGCTAAATAGGCAATTGGGTGTGGGTACCAGTGTTGCCAGGTCTACTGATTTATCAGTAGATCTACTGATTTCGTTCCCGGTCTACTGATTCACTGAAAAAAAGAAAATCTACTGACTTTTTTTTTTAGTAAACATATTAAAAATTTATTATTTGGCCCCTTCTGTTCCCAGGGTCGTCCACCAAAGGAAACTCATAGTCTCCCAGAATTAAAAACGAAGCACTGGCTAGAAGGCCCAGATGCCCGTCCTATTCGAGTAACTTGGCCGTATATTCATCTACCTATTCACCCAGAGCAGGTTCGACGGTGACATCCGGGCCAGAGCCATATATGGGGAGAGTTTGGCCTGTCTATGATATCGCCGCCGTAACGCCCCCTCCCGAGTGAGCCAATCAGCCCTCGGCGAAGACCGACGGGCGTGAACTCACGGCTGCTCCCAGCTGAGCGGGGAGGGCCCCCATTTTCATTCATTCGCCCAGCGAATGACATCGAAATTTCGGTTCTTTAGTTTGATTTGGCAAGCTGTGGCAAGAAAATGATATAATGTTATTTAAAGAAATTTTAAAGAAATAAGCCCGTAACAGACGGCGCGTAGCCTCGACAGTGCTCCGCGCCGACAGCGTTGCGTCGAAAACCTTCCACTGCCCAGTAAGGAAAGATGGCAGCTTGCAGAAAACTTGCATTGGACATGTACGCGCGCACTTGCCGGAACGTCTTGTTTTGGTTTCGTTTCAATAATAGCGACAGGTGGATGTCGCACTGTCGCCCTCATCTGTTGATCCCAAAAGTGGCTCAGTCTCAATTTCAAAGCATAATCCTCGAAATCGCAACACTAGTTAATGCTATTAATAAAAAAATAAATAAAAAAAAACATTGTGCCATTTTAATTTGTCGTTTATAAAGAATTACTAGATAACTGGTCTTGTTTTCATTTTCATCTTCATTTGTGTTTATTACCATGTTATTTGTTACTCTATACTATTTCCTCGAAGTGTGGTTTAATGGAAATAGCAAAACATGGCAAAACAAAGATTTCGTAGAATCTACTGATTTTTGTGCGAATCTACTGACTTTTTGGGGATCAATCTGCTGACTTTTTTTTCTCCGTCTGGCTACACTGGTGGGTACGGTGAAACAAATTTGCAGAAAAGGAAAGCAGGCCCTTCACTACTTTCGTATTGAACTTGGTAATTTCCCTGGCAACAAATTCAACGAATTGCTCAGATGAAAAAATCACTTTAGAAACTTAATTTACCATGAGAGGAGTATCAAACAAACAATGCCATAACCAAACTAAACAAAGATAATACAATTGACTCTCATTAATTGAAAGTTCCAGGAAGCAACAGACTTAATTAGTTTGAAATATCAGAAGTTAGAATTGTTAAAAATTCATCTAGATAGATGAATTTTTGTAGATACAATATGTTGAACAGTAGATACAATATGTTGATCATTGTTACCAGTGGTCATCACAGACTTGTTATGCCTGATTAACATGGTCCGATTCTGCTTGTGACTTTCAGTATTGACGTCGAGCATCGCAGCTACCGTCCATGCTTTTGCAGCTCGAGTGACATCGCAACTCAAAATAGCGAGCAGAATCTCATCACGTGAATCGGGCCTTAGTGTCCATTCAGCGGCGATCATGCGGAATGAATCGCTACACCTCACATTATTTACACCAAGCTTTCCGGTGTAAAGAGCCTCGTTAATTTTGCTTAGGCCACTAAAGTAGTAAGAAATTGCTAGGAAGACGTAGAATCAACAATTCCAGCACAAAAAGAGCATGGGGACTCACATCGACGCTGACATCACATTCCAATGGTTTTTTTGATGCAGGGCAGGGCTATAGTGGGCTAGAAGGGGAGTTTGACGATCGCGCTTGCCAAAGTGACTCGGTAAGTGGATAGCAGCGTGGATATCGGTAAGTGGATAGCAGCGCCACCCTGCACAGCAGGGAATAGAAGGTGAAAGATATACATTGAGGGGCTCCACACGCCCACCATAGCTTCACTGCGGCCCGTCTTCATTGCAACAAGCTCCATGTGCCGTGCCCAATTTCGTTATGGCTAACAAGAAAATATTCATTGTGTGGCACTTCACGATTGTGATCAACAATGAAGACATTTTCGTCTTTAGTGTCCACAGTGCGGTGGCGTGACGTTGGGCGCTGCTGCAGGCATATAGATGCTAATACTGTGTGCTGAATATCCTTGCCATTTTCTTCCGCTGGACGAAGCGAGCGATTGTCACACCTCCCCTTCTAGCCCACCATAATGGAGTGCTTCTTGCCCACACCCCATCGCGCATGTGCGGCATTGGTGGCGTGCCACTGGGAGTGCTCGTTTGTTTGTAAATGTGAATTGGTGTATACAGAGAATGTCCCCAAAATATTTTTTAGTTTTTTTTTACTGCAAAAATAAACTATGCTTCGCCGAACGCTCATTCTTTACTCAAAGGTAGCGCTAGAGGTCCGAACCAGATGCCAAAGTCACAAACCAATATTTTACTAAAAAGTTAAGTTATTTTCTGAAGATTTCATTTGGAAAATGGTGGCCGATGGAGATCTCAAATACATGGAGCTCTATGGCGCTAGAAACCGAACGCGGGCAAAAATGGGCCTCATTTTCTCACTGAAATTTTCAAAAAATCGCCTATAACTTTTGAATAAAAAAAAAGCTCGAGGTACACCTAAGTGCTTCTTACGAGTTGTGAATGCAAAAGCATAGAAGCCCCTCCGACGATGTGAATGCTAGAGGCGGCGCCATGTTCATTAGCGGCGAGACGAGCAGAAGCCTCTGAGCGCGTGCCAACATGTCCGTTTTAATCGGCGCGGGGCCCATAGTGGTATGGGGTTACGGCGGTTAGTTTTATCGGCGCGCTGCAGCCAATGGGAGCCTCGTCGCCGCGCGCCAGCCAATGGGATTTTTGGGATCAGGGAAATTAGGTGCCATTTTCGCGCTTCAAACTGATGACGTCGGCTCGCTCCATGGGACAGTTAATGCTTTCGCATTAATATCGGTTTGTGCTGAAACCTTGGCATTTATTCGGACCTCTAGCAGTACCTTTGGGCGGAGAATAAGCGTTCGGCGATGCGTAGTTCATTTGTGCAGTGAAAGAAACCCTGTAAACTTTTTTAGGGGTCAGCCTGTACTTATCAAGGTCTAAAAATCCACAAATTATTTGCATCAGGCTCACACCTTTTCTCTTCGCGCCGAGAAAAGGGAAGGTGACGAATCTTTTCTTTCTTGTAGCAGAGGGGCAAAATGAACGTTCCCCTCTGATAAATCTTGATGACCGCAACCGCTTCAGTACACATCTTAATAATACGCTAGCTGTTCCAATGTAAGGATGCTTAACAGAGCATAAAAGTGAGTTTCAACCTATTAGAATAAACATTTAAGCATGTTAATCAAGAAAAGAAATACAGCATTAAAGTGTACCATGTGATGAAGCAATGGCGAGAAGGACGATCATAAGAACTGCAAAGAGCCTATCGGAAGCTTAGAACTCATCTATCCCCTCAGAGGAAAAACGTCCGCGGACAGACACTACGGCCGCTATTGCGGCAGGGCGTTTGAAGGTCTTACGATCTTACCATCCTCCGTTCTGCAAGTCGATGAACGAATCTGAGCAAAGAAAGTTTCAGCCGTACCGAAGTTTGGTTGAGCATCCGCACCGTCCGCACGTGCCCACTCCACGTGCAAAGAGAAGATATGATAGTGCCAGGTGACAGTGTGCAGCACCAAGAACTAGGGCACCAAAAACCTTGAACGTCCAACGTGCAGCCCCCCGTTGCTACGCGCTACGCCGCTACCGCGTTCAACG